>JAGDYQ010000182.1:174501-202891 GCA_021962125.1 Bulinus truncatus | reverse complement strand
AACCAAAACATGATTCTGTATTTCAGTGGTGGACAAATTTGAGTTGATGAGAGCCGCAAAACATGGTTCTATATTTCAGTGGAGGACAAACTTGAGTTGATGAGAGCCGCAAAACATGGTTCTATATTTCAGTGGTGGACAAACTGGAGTTGATGAGAGTCGCAAAACATGATTCTATATTTCAGTGGTGGACAAACTGGAGTTGATGAGAGTCGCAAAACATGATTCTATATTTCAGTGGTGGACAAACTGGAGTTGATGAGAGTCGCAAAACATGATTCTATATTTCAGTGGTGGACAAATTTGAGTTGATGAGAGTCGCAAAACATGATTCTATATTTCAGTGGTGGAAAAACATGAGTTGATGAGAGTCGCAAAACATGATTCTATATTTCAGTGGTGGACAAACTTGAGTTGATGAGAGCCGCAAAACGGTTTTTCAAATAGTAAAAAAAAACAACTCTCAAGAGCTGCACAGTTGTCAATTAAACAAGACTGTATGGAAATAAAGAAATAATGGATGAAAACAACAACTGATTAGTGGGAGCCGAAAAGTGAAATAATTGGATAGTTACCGGATAGTATGGAAAGCAAAAAAAGCTTATTGGAGACTCGCTAAGAACTCTATGAGTCTCAACTGGATACGGTTGCTACTTTAATTTATGATGGGACTGTACCGAATTTTTTAAACCGAGTTCGATACCAAATTTTATTAAAGGAATCCAATATAATTATCGATTCTTGATTTCGATACATTTTAATATACTTTCTAGAATGCTTAAAAAAGTATATTCTTTTGGATTCCGACGAATCACATGACAAGTCGGGTATATAGGCAGGGCCGTAGCTAGTTATTGTGACGCCCTGTGCGAGTTACATTTTTAGGCGACCCTCTGAAAAGTGCAAAAACATTTAACAGCGCCCCTTCCTAGCTCGGCGCACAGCCCGCTGTAACCTCCCTACGCTACTGGGTAAAGTTTTAAAGTATCCGATACACCAACCAAAATTCGATGGTTCCGATTCTCATGAATCATACTCTCACCCAATGTAATAGTCTAACAATCCATTGTTGAAGTGCGCTCATTAAGAACTACTGCCAAAGATGAGTTGATTTTATTTACGTAAACTACAGTAGAATCAGATAAAACAGTGGTGTATTGTAGCAGTAAACTACAGTAGAATCAGATAAAACAGTGGTGTATTGTAGCAGTAAACTACAGTAGAATCAGATAAAACAGTGGTGTATTGTAGCAGTAAATTACACTAGAATCAGATAAAACAGTGGTGTATTGTAGCAGTAAACTACAGTAGAATCAGATAAAACAGTGGTGTATTGTAGCAGTAAACTACACTAGAATCAGATAAAACAGTGGTGTATTGTAGCAGTAAACTACAGTAGAATCATATAAAACAGTGGTGTATTGTAGCAGTAAACTACAGTAGAATCAGATAAAACAGTGGTGTATTGTAGCAGTAAACTACAGTAGAATCAGATAAAACAGTGGTGTATTGTAGCAGTAAACTACACTAGAATCAAATAAAACAGTGGTGTATTGTAGCAGTAAACTACAGTAGAATCAGATAAAACAGTGGTGTATTGTAGCAGTAAACTACACTAGAATCATATAAAACAGTGGTGTATTGTAGCAGTAAACGACACTAGAATCATATAAAACAGTGGTGTATTGTAGCAGTAAACGACACTAGAATCAGATAAAACAGTGGTGTATTGTAGCAGTAAACGACACTAGAATCATATAAAACAGTGGTGTATTGTAGCAGTAAACGACACTAGAATCAGATAAAACAGTGGTGTATTGTAAGCAGTATAATCATGTAATTAGCAGACATCTAGACTTGATATTCCAATTGTATATTTCAATCAAAAAAAGATCGTGGAATATATATATATATATATATATATATATATATATATATATATATATATATATATATATATATATATATATATATATATAATTACGAAGCCGTTTTATCAGTAAGACCATTCAAAATGTTTTCAACTTGGCCTCAACTTACGCCGCTAGCTGAGACGGCCAGACAGAACAACAGACAGATCGAAGTTTGACCTCGCGCCAAACGACTGGAATGCTAACTATTGCGCACATTTTTCCCCCCGTTTTTTTTTTTGTTTCGGCTTCCTCTTCCAAGTACTACTTTTTTTAAAGGAACTTTCTAACGGTGCGGTCTGTCTGATTACTCAATGAAGTGACCTTGTGTACAGTTCCTTGTGTAAAAAGGATGATCATTATAAAGTTGTAGGATAGGAAAACTTATAGTAAATTTATTGAAAAATAACGGCGTACATGTGGGTTATGGAGCTTATAAAGTGATGACTCAATCAAGTAGAGCTTATAAAGTGATAACTCAATTAAGTAGAGCTTATAAAGTAATAACTCAATTAAGTAGAACTTATAAAGTGATAACTCAATTAAGTAGAGCTTATAAAGTGATAACTCAATTTAGTAGAGCTTATAAAGTGATGACTCAATTAAGTAGAGCTTATAAAGTGATGACTCAATTAAGTAGAGCTTATAAAGTGATAAGTCAATTAAGTAGAACTTATAAAGTGATAAGTCAATTAAGTAGAGCTTATAAAGTGATGACTCAATCAAGTAGAGCTTATAAAGTGATAAGTCAATCAAGTAGAGCTTATAAAGTGATAAGTCAATTCACCGGCGGCGGAACGAAATATTTTAAGGAGGGGCAAGACAAAATATGACCGAAAGACAAATTTTATCCCCTTAATTCTATAATAGAATATAGTAATTCTGTAGCAAGTATTTAATCGATATTATAAAATAAATTTTATATTAAAATAAATAAAAATGAAAATTGGGCACTTTTGTCGTCATCTGATTCGTAATGTCAGTTTGTTTACAAATTAAATAGTGAAATTAGATCAGAAAATTACTGATAATTATCATGAATGATGATGAATATGAAACAGGAAACGGGAAACTAAATAAACAAAAAGTAATTTATGAAAAGATAATAAATAATTGTATTTTCTTTAAAAATTACATTTGCCGTCATTCGGTAGATGGCAATACTTCTCTATACTTATAAGACGCATTTGCTATCTGTCTGTTTCCTTAAAACTCAAGATCCAGACAACCAAATAACGTGAAATTTGGTACACGCAGTGGCGCAACCGGGGTAGGGCAGGGGGGGCTTGAGCCACTTCCCAGGCCAAATCATCAATACATAATTTGCGTTATAAAGTTACAAAAAGACTGTCAAACTGTGTTTTTTCAATATGTGAGCCCCCCCCCCCAGCATTTTTTGCTGGTTGCGCCACTGGGTACACAAAATTACATGGGGAATGTTCTTAAACAGGTTTCGTTCCATCTCAATGAGTACTATAATTGTAATTAATTATTTTGGATATCAAAGACATGAAAATTGGCAAACTTTTACCCCGATTTCAGGTTTTACGAGCTTCTCTCCCACATAGCTAACTTACTATAAATATGATCGGTACGGGGAACCAAATATCACATTACTTACTACATTATTACAATCCATTCCTTCATCCATAGGAATTGTCATCTTTTGATACAGTAATGCCTAAGAGAGAGAGAGGGAGAGAGGGAGGTAAAGAGGGAGGGAGGGAGAGAGAGGGGGAGGGAGGGAGAGAGGGAGGGAGGGAAAGAGGGAGAGAAAGGGAGGGGAGAGAGAGGGAGGGGAGAGAGAGGGAGGGAGGAGAGGGAGAGAGGAACTGCCAAAAATGTTGTGTATCACATTGCTTTAAGATAATTGTACCCTTTCATTGCATGTAAATAAACCCTTTTTTACGCGTCTTATTTTAAATGTTAATTAAACGTCAAATTACGCTTCTTAAATAAACAGAAAACATTATTTTAAACCCGGGCAAAGCCGGGTACTTGCAACTAGTTTTAAAATATGCCACAACAACTCTCAATAATGTGATTACTGTAAAAAGTAAATTAATTATAATTTCTTTCAAATATTTAATTTAAGAAATAAATCAAATGAATTATGAAAATGAAACATATAAACTAAAATGAATTACAAAGTTAAAAAAGTTAAAATTTTAGGTGGGGGGCAGACTGGAAATTCAAGGGGGGGCGCCGCCCCCCTTAAAAGTTATAGGGGGGGCCGCTGCCACCCCTGCCCCCCCTGCCCCCCCCTGCTCCGCCGCCAGTGAGTCAATTAAGTAGAACTTATAAAGTGATGACTCAATTAAGTAGAACTTATAAAGTGATAAGTCAATCAAGTAGAGCTTATAAAGTGATAAGTCAATCAAGTAGAGCTTATAAAGTGATAAGTCAATCAAGTAGAGCTTATAAAGTGATAAGTCAATCAAGTAGAGCTTATAAAGTGATAAGTCAATCAAGTAGAGCTTATAAAGTGATAAGTCAATCAAGTAGAGCTTATAAAGTGATAAGTCAATCAAGTAGAGCTTATAAAGTGATAAGTCAATCAAGTAGAACTTATGAAGTGATGACTCAATTAAGTAGAACTTATAAAGTGATAAGTCAATCAAGTAGAGCTTATAAAGTGATAAGTTAATCAAGTAGAGCTTATAAAGTGATAAGTCAATCAAGTAGAGCTTATAAAGTGATGACTCAATTAAGTAGAGCTTATAAAGTGATGACTCAATTAAGTAGAACTTATGAAGTGATGACTCAATTAAGTAGAGCTTATAAAGTGATGACTCAATTAAGTAGAACTTATAAAGTGATGACTCAATTAAGTAGAACTTATAAAGTGATGACTCAATTAAGTAGAACTTATAAAGTGATAAGTCAATCAAGTAGAGCTTATAAAGTGATAAGTCAATCAAGTAGAGCTTATAAAGTGATAAGTCAATCAAGTAGAGCTTATAAAGTGATAAGTCAATCAAGTAGAGCTTATAAAGTGATAAGTCAATCAAGTAGAGCTTATAAAGTGATAAGTCAATCAAGTAGAGCTTATAAAGTGATAAGTCAATCAAGTAGAACTTATGAAGTGATGACTCAATTAAGTAGAACTTATAAAGTGATAAGTCAATCAAGTAGAGCTTATAAAGTGATAAGTCAATCAAGTAGAGCTTATAAAGTGATAAGTCAATCAAGTAGAGCTTATAAAGTGATGACTCAATTAAGTAGAGCTTATAAAGTGATGACTCAATTAAGTAGAACTTATGAAGTGATGACTCAATTAAGTAGAGCTTATAAAGTGATGACTCAATTAAGTAGAACTTATAAAGTGATGACTCAATTAAGTAGAACTTATAAAGTGATAAGTCAATCAAGTAGAGCTTATAAAGTGATAAGTCAATCAAGTAGAGCTTATAAAGTGATAAGTCAATCAAGTAGAGCTTATAAAGTGATAAGTCAATCAAGTAGAGCTTATAAAGTGATAAGTCAATCAAGTAGAGCTTATAAAGTGATAAGTCAATCAAGTAGAGCTTATAAAGTGATAAGTCAATCAAGTAGAGCTTATAAAGTGATAAGTCAATCAAGTAGAGCTTATGAAGTGATAAGTCAATCAAGTAGAACTTATGAAGTGATGCCTCAATTAAGTAGAACTTATAAAGTGATAAGTCAATCAAGTAGAGCTTATAAAGTGATAAGTCAATCAAGTAGAGCTTAGCTTATAAAGTGATGACTCAATCAAGTAGAGCTTATAAAGTGATGACTCAATTAAGTAGAACTTATGAAGTGATGACTCAATTAAGTAGAACTTATGAAGTGATGACTCAATTAAGTAGAGCTTATAAAGTGATGACTCAATTAAGTAGAACTTATAAAGTGATAAGTCAATCAAGTAGAGCTTATAAAGTGATAAGTCAATCAAGTAGAGCTTATAAAGTGATAAGTCAATCAAGTAGAGCTTATAAAGTGATAAGTCAATCAAGTAGAGCTTATAAAGTGATAAGTCAATCAAGTAGAGCTTATAAAGTGATAAGTCAATCAAGTAGAGCTTATAAAGTGATAAGTCAATCAAGTAGAGCTTATAAAGTGATAAGTCAATCAAGTAGAGCTTATAAAGTGATAAGTCAATCAAGTAGAGCTTATAAAGTGATAAGTCAATCAAGTAGAGCTTATAAAGTGATAAGCCAATCAAGTAGAGCTTATAAAGTGATAAGTCAATCAAGTAGAACTTATGAAGTGATGACTCAATTAAGTAGAGCTTATAAAGTGATGACTCAATTAAGTAGAACTTATAAAGTGATGACGCGATTTGGTTTGCACCGCCCACCATTAGCCGATTGCTTGATGACATGTTTTGGCTCACGCGAGGTAGTGAATGTAGTTGTTTGGTGTAAACGTCATTTAGGATTTATGACGTTTATGTGATATTTGACACGCTACCAAAATACCGACCGACAGAAGATGATATTATTTAGCAGTAGATCTTTGGGCTCCGTACGACGCGGACGTCTACAGGCAAACATTTTTGTATTTGTGAGTTGACCTTAAATATATTACGTGAATTCAAGGACGTTCCCATTGAAAGGCAAACTGGCTGACCGCCTAGGTCACCTCACAGCTTAAGGACCCACTACAGCAGTGGTCACCAACCTTTTTCTCGCCGCGGACCGGTCGACGTTTGATAATTTATCGTGGCCCGCTTGGGGGTTGGACGTTGATTATTTATATTTTAGATTTTTTAAAATTTAAACTGCCACTGCCGCTGCCGGTCAGCTCCCGGTCAACCTTTAGTCCATGGACATCCGCACAATCCTAATCGAAATACAACACGGTCAATAAAAAAGTAAAATAATTGAATGTTTCTTGAGCGGCCCAGTATCATTGGATCCACGGACCGGTTCGCGTCCGCGGCCCGGGGGGATGTGGACCATTGCGTTACAGCAGACATTCCTATAAACTCTGATGCTCATAACTGGTGCTGTTATCTAGGGGCCCCCTCAAACATCCCTGGGAGTCTCTGCCTAGCCCCCAATCTTTCCAAATCTCAAGAACTCCTTTGAGTGTAACGATATAAAATTAACTTCAAATATTTATCAGCAATGAATTATGTACTCAATGTAGCCCCACCCCCATCCCATGGGGCATGGAGTTCAAAAAGGTGGTGTATACTTTGAACAAAAATCAACTAGTCCCCTCGTCTATCAAACTTCCAATGTTTGTTCACTGTAACAATCTGAAATGCTCAAATGTGACACATACAGATTATTTTATCCATTTGATTTGTTTCGGTTCAAAGTTAATCTTTTGTTGAGCCCATACAATAAAAGAAAAATCGAATCATTTGTAACGGACTTGCAGTTTATCAAGATTTGTTATTACGAAATCTGACGTCTGTCTGGGTGAATGAATGAAACATAGGTCCAGAACTGATAACAAATCAGAAAGTTTGAGTACAAAATGACATGCCAGAGATGATTAATGAATATTATTTATATTTTTAACTCAAGCTCTGTAGAGTCGTCAGAATATATTTAAAAATAAAAATCGTCATGTGACAAAGATAAACCATGTAGAGAAATTGTCAGACACAAGTTCACAGAAACTTTAAAAGTTCCACAAAATCTACTAATAACGATGTAAAATGACATTCTACGAAACTTTAGCTACAACATAAATTATAACTACCACACAACCTATGCTGTTAGTTCTTACATTGGGGACTATACTGTTAGTTCTGTTTATTGGGGACTGTACTGTTAGTTCTGTATATTTGGGACTGTACTTTAGTTCTGTTTATTGGAGACTGTACTATTAGTTCTGTTTAATGGGGACTGTACTTTACTTCTGTTTATTGGGGACTGTACTTTTAGTTCTTTTATTGGGGACTGTACTTTAGTTCTGTTTATTGGGGACTGTACTTTTAGTTCTTTTATTGGGGACTGTACTGTTAGTTCTGTTTATTGGGGACTGTACTTTTAGTTCTTTTATTGGGGACTGTACTGTTAGTTCTGTTTATTGGGGACTGTACTTTAGTTCTGTTTATTGGGGACTGTACTGTTAGTTCTTTTATTGGGGACTGTACTGTTAGTTCTGTTTATTGGGGACTGTACTTTAGTTCTGTTTATTGGGGACTGTACTGTTAGTTCTTTTATTGGGGACTGTACTGTTAGTTCTGTTTATTGGGGACTGTACTGTTGAGCGATAGTCCAGTAAGGTCATTGAGCGATTGTCCAGTATGGTCATTGAAAGGATGAGTTGGAAGTCTCATTGACGCGAGTCGCCTTGACAGATTGTAGCGCTCACCACATTCATGATGTTGCATTGACCGTGGCGCAAAGACGAATCTGGAATGACCACATGTGGTTCAGACGTTATGGTAACACAGAAAGTACAATTTATCAACATATAAATATAGTGGGAAACTGTAATTTACGACAAGTAAATCTCAGTTATTTGAATTATTTGTTATTTTTTTACTAATAATGTTTTCAAAATACAACGCCAGATCAATCTGGATGACTATACTAAATTTAATAAGACGTTAGTCCAGACATCGGCTAACTGCCCGAGGGCCACGTCAGGCTGTTTAATACGGCCCGAGATCATTTCGTCCGTTCGTTCACATCAGTGACGGTTAAGTTCATTTTTATTAGCTCATATCAACACTCATTATATTTATGATCAGATGTGGCCCGCGGTTCAAAATATTTGCCCATCCTTGCGCTAGATGCCATGTTATTAATCTCAGACGATTTCTCTTATCTAGCAGCAAATGTTTTATAATACTAAATGTGCACTCAGCTATGTATGAAGATGAAAGAGGTAGAAACACTTTTTCTGGCACTATTTGTTGAGTGCAGGGCCAACACTAGGGCCGATTTTACCGACTGCTTCAAATTGGGCCCCGCGCCTGGCAGGGGGCCTCGCAATTAACATTTAGCATATCACTATCAGTCATGGCTCTTGTCACAGGCTAAAAGAGGGGCATCGCAAGCATCCGTTCAATTTGGCCCCCACAATTCGTAAGGTTGAGTGGTTATATTTTGTATTATACTTTGCCATATCTCCTTGTTAGCTGTTAATCTTGATACTGTATTGTAACTGTATCAAATGTCCATACTGTATTGTAACTGTATCAAATGTCCATAGTGTATTGTAACTGTATCAAATGTCCATACTGTATTGTAACTGTATCAGATGTCCATACTGTATTGTAACTGTATCAAATGTCCATACTGTATTGTAACTGTATCAAATGTCCATACTGTATTGTAACTGTATCAAATGTCCACATGGGTCTTCCATATGAGTCCCTAATAAAGAAACACAGATTGAATCAGTTCAAGATTGTATTGTAATACACTGATTGAATCAGTTCAAGATTGTATTGTAATACACTGATTGAATCAGTTCAAGATTGTATTGTAATACATTGATTGAATCAGTTCAAGATTGTATAGTAATACACTGATTGAAGCAGTTCAAGATTGTATTGTAATACATTGATTGAATCAGTTCAAGATTGTATAGTAATACACTGATTGAATCAGTTCAAGATTGTATTGTAATACATTGATTGAATCAGTTCAAGATTGTATTGTAATATATTGATTGAATCAGTTCAAGATTGTATTGTAATACATAGCTGCTGACCGGTATTAAGAATTGAACCCTCGACGATGACCAGTAACAAAAAATTAAATATCAACTAGCCTGTGAGGAGGGGCAGAGCTGAACAGGCCCATGTCGCCAATAGGTCTACTTGTTTTCGTTTGGGAACATGACTCAATTTACCGCAACAGGAGAAGAATACATTAAAAAATGTAGCCACCGCATAGCAAGTACTACAGAACTATGGTCCATTGAAATAAATGTGTGAGGCGGTGGTAGGGGGTAGAAGGGAGAGAATTTTGTTTGTTTATGTGGTTAGACCGAGTGTGAAAATAAATTTTAAAAAAAAGTTGTTTGGTACATATTGCAGCATTGTCATAAGTCTAATTATTTTCTTGACTTTCTGTCTTTTTATCCCTGCTCTCATTTCAGGGAGGTAAACATTATACCCACTCCCACCCCAACCCCCACCCCCCTCCGAAATACACCATGTTTACATATATGCTTATTTATTGTCCCCGTTTTGTCTGTCTGTCTGTCTGTCTGTCTGTCATCACCCTAGATCTCAACAACCATAAGTCCTAGACCCATGATGTATATATCATTTTGTAGGTCTTGGCCTGCCAAGAAATGACTTTTTTCCATTTCGCGATCTGACCTCTCAGGGCCGTAAACGGGGCCTTATAAAGTACCGTTTTTTACTATATAAGCTATATTAATAATGGAGCGCCCTATATCTCAGCAACCATAAGTCCTAGACCCATGATGTATATATCATTGTGTAGGACTTGGCCTGCCATGTGTACATCAAAAGTTCATTTCGCGATAGGACCTCTGAGGGCCGGGCTTCAGGGCTCCTAAGGGGCTTATATTATATATATACACCTTGTACGTTCAATAACCCATTCATTTGGTTCGAAATACTGCAGCACGTAGTTTCACCAAGATTTATTAAGAAACTCATCAAATGAAATAGTAAGCTTGTGTTCTGAGTTTAATTGAAAGTATCAGAGCTATGCAACAATTGACGGAGTTTTCGGACGATTAAATGACTATAATTTCGAATGTTTTCAATTATGAGTCCTATTTCAGTAACCACAAACCACTTGTAGTTAGATTAAAGAGACAATAATCTTTTTTCAAATATAAAGAAACGTCTTTATAATTTTTTTTACAGATATATGCATTACACAATTGAATTTATAAACATTTCCAAAATTTACAAATATTTACTGAAAGCTAACAAACGTACTGATACATAACACGAAAATGCGCTAACACGTCCTGTGTCCAGAATGGAACAGGCTTAATTGCTTGTTTTTCCTTTTATTACATTTTCAGGTTTTAAAAATGTTACAAGCAAAAAAAAAACTAGACTTTAGTTATCATTAGTTGTACATTCCCTGCAGTTATCATTAGTTGTACATTCCCTGCAGTTATCAATAGATGTACATTGCCTGCAGTTATCATTAGATGTACATTGCCTTCAGTTATCATTAGATGTACATTGCCTTCAGTTATCATTAGTTGTACATTCCCTGCAGTTATCATTAGTTGTACATTGCCTGCAGTTATCATTAGATGTACATTGCCTTCAGTTATCATTAGATGTACATTGCCTTCAGTTATCATTAGATGTACATTGCCTTCAGTTATCATTAGTTGTACATTGCCTTCAGTTATCATTAGTTGTACATTCCCTGTAGTTTATCACTTACAAAAGCTGGAACCGTTTCGGTATAAATCCAATATCACATAATCACAGATGTATATATTTCTGCATGCACCACATCTGGACTTGTGTGATTCGGTCTGCCTCTATTGTCTATCAGGTTTGTTTTTTCAATGGAGTTGGGGGGTGGGGTGGGGGTGGGGCGAAGAAAGACAACAAAAAAAAAGCCACGGCTCCACGTAGACTGTCGTCCGATATCAAAATTAGACCTCAGTGTCTAACCCTCACAGCCGGTCAATAACAATTTTCTCCCCCCCCCCCCCCGATCTCCTCCCACCCCCCGCCCTTAACCCACGCAAATTGAACTGGAGAAGACGAGTTTTGGGGGGGGGGGGATACAAGGATGTAAAATGACCTCGACTCGTTCAGTGGCGCCTGCAGACAAAATATTGATCTAATATGTCGCTGGCGTTGGTGCAATACCGTTTGATTTTAGACTTTAATCTACCCCCCCTCCCCCCCCCCCCCAAGCGTCAGCAACTACCTCCCCCGCTCGAGATATTCGGACTGAAAGGTCACGTGTTCAAGGTCTGTTCATTTTATATGGACAGGCATTGTATTTTTATTTGTTCACTGTGACAATAATTTTTTTTTTTTTTTGAAAACGCCAACTAGAAATAATGAAATATAAAATCATAAAGTGTATGTCTTCTAAATACATTGATAGCTTCATATCGGAGTACACACAGGACGTCAGCCAAAATGGCGTCCGCTAAAAGGACACTCCACTCAACGCGCTTGCGCAGCAAACTTGCTGATGCAATCCTAGGATCACGGCGTACTAAAAATAGTACAAGTAGGAGAAGGGAAGGGATTGAGTACTATAGAATGTTTTTTTCCTCTTGTACATTTACCATACGGTGTAAAGAAAGAGAACACAATTTAGATTTAGGTCAACATGGAGGTGTATAAAAATAGCTTACCGCAAAGTGTGATTAATACGAATGTTCTTTATTTAAGGAAGATTTTGTGAATAAAGTTATAATATGTTTTTGTTTTGTAAACAAGTTCTCTAATCACATTTTAATCATACAAGTAAAATTTTAAAAACAAGTATCTCACGATATTTCTGACGAACAAAAAACATTTGCTGATATATTGATTAGTTGGCAGTAATGACAGGAAACATCGCTAAAGAGAGGCGGTGGCAATTCGTTGTCATAGCGATATGTTGTATATAAAATAAAATGTTTTCTTCCAAAGCCTCGGTAAAAATAATCTCAAAATAAGCGGCATAACTTGGGGTGGGGTGGGGGATCCCCCGGTTTGGGGAAAAAAGGGGGGGGGGGGGTGAACGAGTTTCATGAGCAGGTCAAAGAGTCTAGTTTTATAACACCAACCCAAGTGACAATAGAATCTCGCATCACGGCGTGGAGAGCCAGGGGGAAGGGGCAGTGGCGTAGTGAGGGTGGCAAGGGGGCATCATGCCCCGGGCGCTACTCACAAGGGGCCCCAAATGGTATATTTTTATATTTTACATAATACTATATGGTTTTCAAATTAGGGGGGGGACTAAAAAGGTATTGTGCCCTGGGCGCGACTTAAGCTCGTTACGCCACTGGGAAGGGGGTTACACTTGTTGACCCCACCCCTCCCCCAACGATCTCAACTGGCCTCACCACAATTCACGTTCTATTATATCAGGGTTTCCCAAAGTGTGGTGCGCATACCCCAGGGAGTACGTGGAGAGTATGGCGGTGGTACGTGATTCACCGGACTGAGAACGTGGACGGCTAAAGGGAAAACACTGAAATGAGGGAAACCAATGAAATGAGGGAAAACAATGAAATGAGGAAAAACAACGAAATGAGGGAAAACAACGAAATGAGGGAAACAATGAAATGAGGGAAACCAATGAAATGAGGGAAAACAATGAAATGAGGGGAAACAATGAAATGAGGGAAAACAACGAAATGAGGGAAAACAATGAAATGAGGGAAACCAATGAAATGAGGGAAAACAACGAAATGAGGGAAAACAATTCTGTAAAAACAATATGCAAGTTGTTTTTGTTTGTTGTACTATGGGTACTCAGTATTACGAAAATAAAAAAAGGTGATACACAGGTGTCAGTAATTTGAGAACCGTCGTATCCTGCCTCATTACCTGGATGTCTGATGACCTGTCTGACCTTATTGCTGCAGGTGTTAAAACAATCGTGCAGGACAGAAAGGTGCTGCGGACGTCTAAAATGCTGACCATGCAACAAGTACTTCTACAGCCATTACGTCTAGCGACAGCCAGCACTTTTGCTGCCATTACGTCTAGCGGCAGCCAGTACTTCTACAGCCAATACGTCTAGCGGCAGCCAGTACTTCTACAGCCAATATTCTAGAGGCAGCCAGTACTTCTACAGCCAATACGTCTAACTGCAGTCAGTACTTCTACAGCCAATACGTCTAACTACAGTCAGTAATTCTGCAGGGAGTACGTCTTGGTGCATTCGGTACTTTGACAGCCAATACGTCTAGCTGCAGCCAGAAATTCTGCAGGCAATACGTCTTGGTGCATTCGGTACTTTGACAACCAATACGTCTAGCTGCAGCCAGTAATTCTCCAGGGTATCATTTCAAGTTGTTTTTTTTTGTACTTAGGTTAGTTAATAATTTGAAAATGATAGACAAGTTCCCGACACTCTCTGGGCACCAAGTATCCTGTGACATGAAACTACACTATCTGTGATGTTCTGTGACATGAAGCTACACTGTCTGTGATGTTCTGTGACATGAAGCTACACTGTCTGTGATGTTCTGTGACATGACGCTACACTGTCTGTGATGTTCTGTGACATTAAGCTACACTGTCTGTGATGTTCTGTGACATGAAGCTACACTGTCTGTGATGTTCTTTGACATGAAGCTACACTGTCTATGATCTTCTCCTGTAACATGAAGCTACACTATCTGTGATGTTCTGTGACATGAAGCTACACTGTCTGTGATGTTCTGTTACATGAAGCTACACTGTCTGTGATGTTCCTATGTGGCATGGAGCTGCACATGACGTGATATTCATGTGTGAATATTGTTTAGTTCCTGACAATACAGCATATATTCTAAAATCTAGACCTATAATCTAGTTATTCTAGACCAAAAATCTAGAGTTCTAGACTATAATCTAGACCTATAATATAGACCTATAATCTAGAGTTCTTGACCTATAGTCTAGAGACCTATAATCTAGACGTATAATCTAGTACATATGTATGCATTATGACATCTCAATTTCTCTGAAAGTATGTTGAAGTAAAAAAAGGACATTTATAATATTAAATTAAATGACAGTTTTATTCTTTGAGTGTAGTTTCTCTTTGCCGGTGTTTGACGAATAACGAAAACCACTTGTCTCCAAGTTTCATAACCACGGGCCTAGATTATGTATTACGTTTCATCTATTACGTGGTCTCTTACAATAACTGCATAATTTATTCAAACTAATCATAGTGATTGTCAATTGTGCTCTGTTTTCTGTTTCTATCTACCCTCCCCCCCCCCTCAACATTCTGTCAATCATTGTGTCATAGGCGGTGAACTTTAAAACAATGCATTAGGGACAATGGATTGAGAAGGACAATGTCTGAATAGGTTTATTAGTATCAAAGTGACATTTTAGTACATCTGTATGACGTATAACTATTGTCTGACGTATGACTACTGTATGACGTATGGCTACTGTATGGCATATGACTACTGTATGACGTATGGCTACTGTATGGCATATGACTACTGTATGACGTATGACTACTGTATGATGTATGACTACTTCATGACATATGACTACTGTATTATGTATGACTACTGTATGACATATGACTACTGTATGGCATATGACTACTGTATGAGATATGACTACTGATTGATGTATGAATACTGTATGATGTATAATTATTTTTTTTAATGTACAGCTTGGACTAAGGAAAAGCTTATCAATAAATAAAAACAATTAATCTATCGATCGAATCAATCAATTAAATCAATTAGTCAAAACAATCAATCAAATCAATCAATCAATCCCTCCATTTTCAATTGTTCCTGCCCATCAGTTTGTCTCTTTTCTCGGTCTGTAATATTTTCTGTCTGCCTTTTTCTTTTTTGGTCTTTCTAATCTGACTGTCGCTCTATGTCTGTCTGAAGATATGTCTATATTTGCCTGTACGTCAGCCTGTATGTCTGCCTGTCTGTCTAAATGAGTAGTTTATATATCTGTTTATCTCCCATCTGATGCCAAACGACAAAGATCAACACGAATATTATTATTCAACAACGTTTAGTTCCCAACCACAACACACACTCATTACCAATCTTTGCTCTCTCTCTCTCTCTCTCTCTCTCTCTCTCTCTCTCTCACACACACACACACACACAGACATAAACCACATCCTATCCCATCATTTCATATTTCGTCAATGACTCCATTGATCTTTGGTAATGCTCGTTCAACTCGGTACGTTTGAAGTTTTTGCAACCTAACGTTTTGGCCAGATATTCTATACACCAACATTATATCACTTGAACAGTGTTACTCTCTACACCAACATTCTATCACTTGAACAGTGTTACTCTCTACACCGCCATTCTATCTCTAGAACAGTGTTACTCTCTACACCAACATTCTGTCACTTGAACAGTGTTACTCTCTACACCGCCAGTCTATCTCTTGAACAGTGTTACTCTCTACACCAACATTTTATCTCTAGAACAGTGTTACTCTCTACACCAACATTCTATCACTTGAACAGTGTTACTCTCTACACCGCCATTCTATCTCTTGAACAGTGTTACTCTCTACACCAGCATTCTATCTCTAGAACTGTGTTACTCTCTACACCGCCATTCTATCTCTTGAACAGTGTTACTCTCTACACCGCCAGTCTATCTCTTGAACAGTGTTACTCTCTACACCAGCATTCTATCTCTAGAACAGTGTTACTCTCTACACCGCCATTCTATCTCTTGAACAGTGTTACTCTCTACACCGCCAGTCTATCTCTTGAACAGTGTTACTCTCTACACCACCACCCCACCCCCAGCCGCGGCTCACCACAATCTTCCCTTTCCCTCCCTACCCACCCACTGCATCGTCTGCCAGCCAGCACAACACACGGGAGGCAGGAGTGTGTTGTGTCAACAAGTTCTGTGCCTCCCATCCACGTCACAACGTGCCCAGGGCACACAGTAAATGACCCATCGATAATCCAGGACAGTCTGTGACGTAAATTCGGTCAGCTATTTTGTGTTGATTTTGTTTGTTTGTTTGTTTTTTTCTTTTCAACAACCAAACTGTCCATTTTGTGGAGCTGATGCCCGGCTGGGTTTTGATATGATATCAGGGACAGTGCTGGGGTGGGGTGGGGGGTAAAAAAAAAGGGGAGAGGAAGGGTTCAAAGATAAGATTTCTAAAAAAAAATATTTGCGGAGGTGGGTGTGAAAGTGGAGGGGTAGATTCTTTGCACTGAAAACATCAAAACATGGGTGCTGAGCGTGGGATGAGTGGTTAAGCGAACAGAGGAAAAAGTGGGGACGGAGGAAAATGTGGGGGGAGGGGGGGATAGTGGGAGGGGGAATGGCGTGAGATTATTATTTTTTTTTTGCTTCCCTTATTTCTATCTTTGTTTGGGTTAGCCATATTTCACATACGTCATAAACAGGAAATGCAGTGAAGAAGTCTGTGCTAGATGTCAGTGAACATGCGCAGTGTTGCAGTAAACTTTCATCTTTGTTATTAGAATTACTTTATTGAATGATGTGCATGTTGATAACAAAACCATTGAATGACGTACATGTTGATAACAAAACCATTGAATGATGTAATGTTCATAACAAAACCATTGAATGATGTACATGTTGATAACAAAACCATTGAATGACGTAATGTTCATAACAAAACCATTGAATGATGTACATGTTGATCGCAAAACCATTGAATGACGTAATGTTCATAACAAAACCATTGAATGATGTACATGTTGATAACAAAACCATTGAATGATGTACATGTTGATCGCAAAACCATTGAATGACGTAATGTTCATAACAAAACCATTGAATGATGTACATGTTGATAGCAAAACCATTGAATGACGTAATGTTCATAACAAAACCATTGAATGATGTACATGTTGATCGCAAAACCATTGAATGACGTAATGTTCATAACAAAACCATTGAATGATGTACATGTTGATCGCAAAACCATTGAATGACGAAATGTTCATAACAAAACCATTGAATGATGTACATGCTGATCGCAAAACCATTGAATGACGTAATGTTCATAACAAAACCATTGAATGATGTACATGTTGATAACAAAACCATTGAATGACGTAATGTTCATAACAAAACCATTGAATGATGTACATGTTGATCGCAAAACCATTGAATGACGTAATGTTCATAACAAAACCATTGAATGATGTACATGTTGATAACAAAACCATTGAATGATGTACATGTTGATAACAAAACCATTGAATGATGTACATGTTAATAACAAAACCATTGAATGATGTACATGTTGATAACAAGACCATTGAATGATGTACATGTTCATAACAAAACCATTGAATGATGTACATGTTGATAACAAAACCATTGAATGATGTACATGTTGATCGCATAACCATTGAATGACGTAATGTTCATAACAAAACCATTGAATGATGTACATGTTGATAACAAAACCATTGAATGATGTACATGTTGATAACAAAACCATTGAATGATGTACATGTTCATAACAAAACCATTGAATGACGTAATGTTCATAACAAAACCATTGAATGATGTACATGTTGATAACAAAACCATTGAATGATGTACATGTTCATAACAAAACCATTGAATGATGTACATGTTCATAATGTTTTCATGCAGGGCCGTCTAAACATCTGTTTGAGGCCCTGGGCCAACCAGTTTATCGAAATATAAATGGGGTACTTACAATCACCAGGGCCTTTCAGGACTTGTGCCTTGGCGGAATCTAGACCGGCGTTCGGCTACCGGGGGTCCACGAACCACCCTCAGTGTTCTGTGAGAAAATTTGAGCAATTCCTTAATTGCATATACGACTTCACGAATTATTCTTGAGAATGGCATACAATCGACACACAGCAAGACTGGAACCACAGATTAGATATTATACAGATTGCGCAAGCCTCGTTTTGAAACAATGTTTTCATGGCCGCCATTAATGATATTTACTCTCATCAGTCCAATCATTGAATAGAAATGTTTATTATATATATAAAGCTCATAAAAACCCATGAATTAACGAATTAAATAATATATCATCGCCGTTTATATTTTTAAAGCAAATAGAAAGCTTTTTCATTCATATTTCATGTCTTAAAAAAAAAAAAGAGGTGTATATAGGTCTGTGTGTTTTTATGAAGCGAATAACAACAATGGCGCGAGAGTTTTTAACGCAAAACCGAGGAGTATTTATATAGTGATGCGCTATCTGTATAATAATTCCTGGAACTGTACTGGAGAATGGCATGCAATAGACACACAGCAAGCCTGGAACTGTACCGGAGAATGGCATGCAATAGACACACAGCAAGCCTAGAACTGTACCGGAGAATGGCATGCAATAGACACACAACAAGCTTCTAACTGTACTGGAGAATGGCATGCAATAGACACACAACAAGCTTCTAACTGTACCGGAGAATGGCATGCAATAGACACACAACAAGCTTCTAACTGTACTGGAGAATGGCATGCAATAGACACACAACAAGCTTCTAACTGTACTGGAGAATGGCATGCAATAGACACACAACAAGCTTCTAACTGTACTGGAGAATGACATGCAATAGTCACACAACAAGCTTCTAACTGTACTGGAGAATGGCATGCAATAGACACACAACAAGCTTCTAACTGTACTGGAGAATGGCATGCAATAGACACACAACAAGCTTCTAACTGTACTGGAGAATGGCATGCAATAGACACACAACAAGCTTCTAACTGTACTGGAGAATGGCATGCAATAGACACACAACAAGCTTCTAACTGTACTGGAGAATGGCATGCAATAGACACACAACAAGCTTCTAACTGTACTGGAGAATGGCATGCAATAGACACACAACAAGCTTCTATCTGTACTGGAGAATGATATTAAATAGCTCATATTCGAATAAATGTTCCATTGTATTTGGTTTACCTTCTATTAATATTTTTAACGCTTATATTAAATAAAAAAAATCCTTACATCGGATTCAAATTGTTTGGTTAATGGAAAGCAGGCTATTACAAAATCTCCAGAATTCCTGTCAGCCGCAGAATTGAAGATAAGGCTAGAGATTTTGAGAATAAACCAATCAAAATGATGAATCAATGACCATGTTATCGATTGATATAGGTATATCATTTGTGAACAGCTTTCAGCACAAAAAAAATGTCATTGAAATTTCTCTCCTCAGGCCTAATATCAAATGAATAACGTGTTGGACTGTGTTGGCACAATAATGTGTTGGACTGTGTTGGCACAATAACGTGTTGGACTGTGTTGGCACAATAACGTGTTGGACTGTGTTGGCACAATAACGTGTTGGACTGTGTTGGCACAATAACGTGTTGGACTGTGTTGGCACAATAACGTGTTGGACTGTGTTGGCACAATAACGTGTTGGACTGTGTTGGCACAATAACGTGTTGGACTGTGTTGGCACAATAACGTGTTGGACTGTGTTGGCACAATAACGTGTTGGACTGTGTTGGCACAATAACGTGTTGGACTGTGTTGGTGGCACAATAACGTGTTGGACTGTGTTGGCACAATAACGTGTTGGACTGTGTTGGCACAATAACGTGTTGGACTGTGTTGGCACAATAACGTGTTGGACTGTGTTGGCACAATAACGTGTTGGACTGTGTTGGCACAATAACGTGTTGGACTGTGTTGGCACAATAACGTGTTGGACTGTGTTGGCACAATAACGTGTTGGACTGTGTTGGCACAATAACGTGTTGAACTGTGTTGGCACAATAATGTATTACATAGGGCAGTGTGTGTCAAGGATTGAGGTCATTGAGAGCCGCATTCCATTTTTAGAGCATTTTCGAAAAAAAATGCTCTATAGTCCCCGTTTTGTCTGTCTGCCTGTCTGTCCGTCCGTCCGCCATCACCCTAGATCTCAACAACCATAAGTCCTAGACCCATTATGTATATATCATTTTGTAGGTCTTGGCCTGCCAAGAAATGCCTTTTTTCCATTTCGCGATCTGACCTCTCAGGGCCGTAAAAGGGGCCTTATAAAGTACCGTTTTTATTTACTATATAAGCTATATTAATAATGGACCGCCCTATATCTCAGCAACCATAAGTCCTAGACCCATGATGTATATATCATTGTGTAGGTCTTGGCCTGCCAAGTGTACATCAAAAGTCCATTTCGCGATTTGACCAGTCAGGGCCAAAATATAAGAGTTTTTTATGTACCGTTTTGCTTATATTTTAAATATAAATAATAAAAGCTAATCAAAGGGGCGTAATCATTATTTATTTTTGTAACAGTTATTCAACATGACTTACTTCCCGTACTTTATATAAAACAACAATTGACGGAGTTTTCGGACGATTAAATGACTACAATTTAGAATGTTTCAATTATGAGTCCTATTTCAGTGACCACAAACCACTTGTAGTTCGATTTAAGAGAAAATAATTTTGTTTTCAAATATAAAGAACCGTCCTTTTAATATCTTTTTTCAGATATATGCATTACACAATTGAATTTATAAACATTTCCAAAATTTACAAATATTTACTGAAAGATAACAAACGTACTGATACATAACATGAAAATGCGCTAACACGTCCTGTGTCCAGAATGGAACAGGCTAAATTGCTTGTTTTCTTTAAATATAGAGAACCTGAAATATGTTCTGGGAAGCATCAGTGAAATATGCCCTTGGGGAGTCTAAATGAACTATGTCCTTGAGAGCTTAAGTGAAATATGTCCTTGGGGAGTCTAAGTGAAATATGTCCTTGGGGAGTCTAAGTGAAATATGTCACCGACTCATACACATCCATCTTGTGTTTCTTAGTTCCGGGAAATTGATGTTAACAGTGTGTTTAATAGAGAGTCCTATCAGTAGCCAGGTGTCATAAAGCCTGAATATCACACTATGAGCACATCAATAGCCAAGTGACATTAGGCCTGAATGTCACACTAAGAGCCCTATAAGTAGCCAAGTGTCATTAGGCCTGAATGTCACACTGAGAGCACATCAGTAGCCAAGTGACATTAGGCTGAATGTCACACTGAGAGCCCTCACCATTAAGCGAGTGTCATTAGGCCTGAATGTCACACTGAGAGCCCTCACCATTAAGCGAGTGTCATTAGGCCTGGATGTCACACTGAGAGCCCTCACATTAAGCAAGTGTCATTAGGCCTGAATGTCACACTGAGAGCCCTCACATTATGCAAGTGTCATTAAGCCTGAATGTCACACTGAGAGCCGTCACATTAAGCAAGTGACATTAGGCCTGAATGTCACACTAAGAGCACATCAGTATCAAGTGTCATTAGACCTGAATGTCACACACTCACACTAAGAGCACATCAGTAGCCAAGTGTCATTAGGCCTGAATGTCACACACTCACACTAAGAGCACATCAGTAGCCAAGTGTCATTAGATCTGAATGTCACACTACGAACCGTATATGTGTCATTAGGCCTGAATGTCACATTAAGAGCACATCAGTAGGCAATTGTCATTAGGCCTGAATGTCACACTAAGAGCACATCAGTAGCCAAGTGACATTAGGCCTGAATGTCACACTGAGAGCCCTCACATTAAGCAAGTGTCATTAGGCCTGAATGTCACACTGAGAGCCCTCACATTAAGCAAGTGTCATTAGGCCTGAATGTCACACTGAGAGCCCTCACCATTAAGCGAGTGCCATTAGGCCTGAATGTCACACTGAGAGCCCTCACCATTAAGCAAGTGCCATTAGGCCTGAATGTCACACTGAGAGCCCTCACCATTAAGCAAGTGTCATTAGGCCTGAATGTCACACTGCCTGACAACCAATGTCAGAGTGGCAATGTCTGTGTTGCATCGTCACCGTGTGTCTCGTCCTCTGACTTTCAATCATGCCATGTACGAATGACAATCATCGTGTCTGAATGTCAGTTCAACTTGTACAAATGACAATTTCACTGTGACTGTGCTTCAATGTTACGGTTTCGGAGTTTTTAATTTACACTCCAACCTGTAGCCTCCCTCTTACTTGCCTAAATTTGTGAAGCAATAAACATAGGTCTCCATGTGTCGCAGCAAATTACACACACACAAGCACGCACCCACCCACACACACGCACACATCCACACACACACACACACACACCCCACACACAACCCCCCACACACACTCACACACACAGACAGCCTGTTATAATCTCTGTCCAATGAACAACTCGTTGTGTAACTGTGATATATACACACATTAACTGGACATGCTGTGTGATGGAATAAAAAACTGGAGTGACTGCACACAGGAAAGAATGATAATAATCAACTTGAATATATATATATATATATATATATATATATATATATATATATATATATATATATATGGCTTTTTTTTTTTTAGAGAAATAGCACTGTATACACACACACACACATACACACACACACACACCTATATATATATATATATATATATATATACATATATATATATGAGATAAATGTCCCCTATGGTATGGGGTATTCCGTCTACATATTTCAGGCTATATTTTTAATTTCACTATTGGTTTTTTTTTAAATTTATTATCTATCCATCTATTACTCAATTTATGTGTCTCTTTTTGACTACCTTCCTGTCCGAATGCATGTATGTCTGTCTGTCCATGTGTCTGTGGGTCCATGTGTCTGTGGGTCCATGTTTCTGTGGGTCCATGTGTCTGTGGATCCATGTGTCTCTGGGTCCATGTGTCTGTGGATCCATGTGTCTGTGGGTCCATGTGTCTGGATCCATATGTGTGTGGATCCATGTGTCTGTGGGTCCATGTGTCTCTGGGTTCATGTGTCTGTGGGTCCATGTGTCTGTGGATCCATGTGTCTCTGGGTCCATGTGTCTGTGGATCCATGTGTCTGTGGGTCCATGTGTCTCTGGGTCCATGTGTCTGTGGGTCCATGTGTCTGTCTGTCCATGTGTCTGTGGGTCCATGTGTCTGTGGGTCCATGTGTCTGTGGGTCCATGTGTCTGTGGGTCCATGTGTCTGTCTGTCCATGTGTCTCTGGGCCCATGTGTCTGTCTGTCCATGTGTCTGTGGATCCATGTGTCTCTGGATCCATGTGTCTGTGGGTCCATGTGTCTGTGGGTCCATGTGTCTGTCTGTCCATGTGCCTGTGTCTGCTATTTCTTTTTAACAATGCCGCCGAGAGAATGCCCTCCTGGGCCAGGTATGATGAATATAAATGTGTGCAAGACTTTAACATGGTGAATGTATAACAATGTATACTGAAAGTATGCTGAATATATACTGAATGTAGACAGAATGTATGCTGAATGTAGAGAGAATGTATGCTGAATGTAGACAGAATGTATGCTGAATGTAGAGAGAATGTATGCTGAATGTAGACAGAATGTATACTGAATGTAGACAGAATGTTTACTGAATGTAGACATAATGTTTACTGAATGTAGACAGAATGTATGCTGAATGTAGACAGAATGTATGCTGAATGTAGACAGAATGTATGCTGAATGTAGACAGAATGTATACTGAATGTAGACAGAATGTATGCTGAATGTAGACAGAATGTATACTGAATGTAGGCAGAATATACACTTAATGTAGCATAATGTAGCAGAATATATATTTCATGTAGACAGAATGTATAGTTAATGTAGACCGAAAGTATATTGAATGTAGGCAGAATATATACTTAATGTAGCAGAATGTAGCAGAATATATACTCAGTGTAGCATACTGTATGCTGAATGTAGACAGAAAGTATACTAAATGTATGCAGAATATATACTTAATGTAGCAGAATGTATGCAGAATATATACTTAATGTAGCAGAATGTATGCAGAATATATACTTAATGTAGACAGAATGTATGCTGAATGTTTCAACTCATGATTGCAATTAATTAGTGAATGAATTTATTAGACTTTCAAGTAACATGCATTTGGACTACATTATTTACTTTAGTAAATATTGAAAACTATGACACAATCAATATCATTTATTACTTTACAAGATTACTTTGACATAGTATTTATTGTCAACTGTACTGAGGTACTAAAGGTACTTTAATGGTAGCTTTGTTTTTGTCAGGGCGCTCTGAAAAACATTACTATAGAGAGACATCGACATTACTATAAAGAGACATCGACATTACCATAGAGAGACATCGACAATACTATAGAGAGACATCGACATTACTATAGAGAGACATCGACATTACCATAGAGAGACATCGACATTACCATAGAGAGACATCGACATTACCATAGAGAGACATCGACAATACCATAGAGAGAAATCGACATTACTATAGAAAGACATCGACATTACTATAGAGAGACATCGACATTACTATAGAGAGACATCGACATTACTATGGAGAGACATCGACATTACCATCGAGAGACATCGACATTACCATAGAGAGACATCGACATTACCATAGAGAGACAAGGAAATTACCATGGAGAGACATCGACATTACTATCGAGAGACATCGACATTACTATAGAGAGACACCGACATTACTATAGAGAGACATCGACATTACTATGGAGAGACATCGACATTACTATAGAGAGACATCGACATTACCATAGAGAGACATCGACATTACTATAGAGAGACATCGACATTACTATGGAGAGACATCGACATTACTATGGAGAGACATCGACATTACTATAGAGAGACATCGACATTGCTATGGAGAGACATCGACATTGCTATAGAGAGACATCGACATTGCTATAGAGAGACATCGACATTGCTATGGAGAGACATCGACATTACTATAGAGAGACAACGACATTACTATAGAGAGACATCGACATTACTATAGAGACATGGGCATTACTATAGAGACATGGACGTTACTATAGAGACATCGACATTACTATAGAGAGACATCGACATTACTATGGAGAGACATCGACGTAAAATATTTATTTTTTTGGGAAACCCCAAGGGTAATGGGTAAAATTCAAGTTCGCCCCAATGACTGGTCTGGTAGTGACGGTTGCTGTATGTGTTCGCCCCAATGACTGGTCTGGTAGTGACGGTTGCTGTATGTGTTCGCCCCAATGACTGGTCTGGTAGTGACGGTTGCTGTATGTGTTCGCCCTAATGACTGGTCTGGTAGTGACGGTTGCTACATGTGTTCGGCTCTAATGACTGGTCTAGCAGTGACGGTTGCTGTATGGGTACCGCCCCAATGACTGGTCCGGTAGTGACGGTTGCTGTATGTGTTCGCCCCAATGACTGCTCTGGTAGTGACGGTTGCTGTATGGGCTCGCCCCAATGACTGGTCTGGTAGTGACGGTTGCTGTATGTGTTCGCCCCAATGACTGGTCTGGTAGTGACGGTTGCTGTATGTGTTCGCCCCAATGGCTGGTCTGGTAGTGACGGTTGCTGTATGTGTTCGCCCTAATGGCTGGTCTTGGTAGTGACGGCTGCTGCATGTGGCTCAGGCTCCCAATGTCTGGTCTGGTAGTGACGGTTGCTGTATGTGTTCGCCCCAATGACTGGTCTGGTAGTGACGGTTGCTGTATGTGTGCGGTTAGGGTATTTACGTTATATGAAGGTTGTGACGTCAAAAGGTATTCAGTTCAAAGATATAAAGGAAATTAAAAAAAAGAACATGGAAAAGGGGGGGGGGGGAGAGAAATGAAAGTTTATCATCAGGTGTTATCGTGTGTGAAAGTCATTACTGACTACTTCCGGTCTGGCTATCATTCCATCATTCAAGAAGTAGCCACTGACTGACACGTCCGTACGTCCACATCGTTAGCGGGAGTGGTCTGTTTCATTTCTGTACCCAAAAAACATTCATGGCACTTTTGGATGTGAAGTTGTAAGCGTGGTGCAGATGATAGGTTCGAGCCCTCATCGATACCAGCTACCCACATCACACAGAAATATTATGTGGTGGGTAGATGTAGAATGGGGCCACCAATTACCTCCATCCACCAAGGGCATTATGTGGTGGGCAGATGTAGAATGGGGTCACCAGTTACCTCCATCCACCAGGGGCATTATGTGGTGGGGAGATGTAGAATGGGGCCACCAGTTACCTCCATCCACCAAGGGCATTATGTGGTGGGCAGATGTAGAATGGGGTCACCAGTTACCTCCATCCACCAGGGGCATTATGTGGTGGGCAGATGTAGAATGGGGCCACCAGTTACCTCCATCCACCAAGGGCATTATGTGGTGGGCAGATGTAGAATGGGGCCACCAGTTACCTCCATCCGCCAGGGGCATTATGTGGTGGAGAGATGTAGAATGGGGCCACCAGTTACCTCCATCCACCAGGGGCATTATGTGGTGGGGAGATGTAGAATGGGGCCACCAGTTACCTCCATCCACCAGGGCATTAAGTGGTGGGGGAGATGTAGAATGGGGACAGTTACCTCCATCCACCAGGGGGCATTAAAGTGGTGGGGAGATGTAGAATGGGGCCACCAGGGTCACCTATCCACCAGGGGCATTATGTGGTGGGCAGATGTAGAATGGGGGCCACCAGTTACCTCCATCCACCATTAAGTGAGTGGGAAGAGCATGTAGAATGGGGCCACCAGGTTTACCTCCATCCACCAGGTATTATGTGGTGGGGAGAGGTAGAATGGGGCCACTTTGCCACTTCCATCCACCAGGGCATTATGTGGTGGGCAGATGTAGAATGGGGCCACCAGTTACCTCCATCCACCAGGGGCATTATGTGGTGGGCAGATGTAGAATGGGGCCACCAGTTACCTCCATCCACCAGGGGCATTATGTGGTGGGGAGATGTAGAATGGGGCCACCAGTTACCTCCATCCACCAGGGGCATTAAGTGTTGGGGAGATGTAGAATGGGGCCACCAGTTACCTCCATCCCCCAGGGGCATTATGTGTTGGGGAGATGGAAATAGGCTCTACATAAACGATTCAAAAATTGTGGTCATAGGATCAATAGATGTCATGTATACGTAGTAACTGAAAATAACAGGTGTTCTGCGTTACACTAAAGGGATGGGGTGGAGTGAGGTAGTTGTTGGCGTGGTGAATGTTGCGGGTTCGTTTCATATTGACACCAGTCTCATACGCTCTACCGCCCACGATGGCTATTGGCACCACGGTTGTATTGGCGTGGAATGTAGAGAGGGAAACAACACTACATGGACATGATCTCCTTTAACAGCTGTAATAAAAGAATGAAATATAAAGAGTCACTTTGAAAAGGATCTGAATACTCATGGGGGCCCGGGACAGGCGGCCCCATATGCTAAGAGGGCCCTGCTAATAGCCAATGTTAAAGAGCATTGCAGAATCTACTTTAAAAAATAACTGACGGTGAGCATGGACTAAGTCTTTAGTGTTGTTGTTTTTTAAATCTTATATGGGTCAGTTGTTTAGAATGTCTTTCTTGCATCATCAGTGCCGACTGGCTACGTACCTAGATTATAACCGTCTCCCTGAGGTAAAGCCGAGCAACTGGTAACAATAGACCGAGGTCTATTCAGGTCATGGAAATAAACCTGGCTGATCTCAGCCAAGCGTGACTAGTAATAATAATTAAAATAAATAAGTCATAGTATAGTAACGCGTGTGTTACGGTCTATCAGTCCCACAGTGGTCCAAGTCAAGCGTGTCGTCACCTTCCCCCCCCCCCCTTTCTCTTCCCGATTCCTTGACACATACCAAATCTCATAAAACTGGTGAAATAGAGCCAGCTTAGTACGCATTGCACCGTGTTACGTAACTTTGACTTATTTTTGAGATTTGCCAAGTTTTCACATCATTGAGAGCTGATGACATTTTTTTCAGAAGCATCATCGAGAACTGGGGGCTAGCTGCGTTTACGGAAGAAAAAAAAACAACAACCTGGCAGCCGCTTACGACAAGCATCGAGCAATACGTAACTGAACGAAGTACAT
>JAGDYQ010000182.1:0-174001 GCA_021962125.1 Bulinus truncatus | reverse complement strand
AGGACATTTTGACTGGTAACAGGGGAGCAATTCCAAGAGAAGACTACAGGGAATTATTAGAGCTGACCATGATTTTTCTGGGACAGACACCACCACGTGACATTCGATTCCGTGTACCTGGGGCTTTCCATCATGCCAGATGGATGTCACAGTTGCTGTATGTTCTGAAGCTGAATTTGTCTCAGGAACAGTTTAAGCTCAGTCGACATGAGAGCACAGCATGCTTAGAATTGGGTCTGTTCACAACATTGGTGTATGTCAAAGCGTGGATATCTTGTACGTCGCCTTGTGATGCTCCTATAAACGATCTGTCTCTTATTCAAAGCCTCACCAACTATCGTACCACTTCCAAGATCATTGCAGACACAGGAGTTGCTGCACTTGAACGCCATCTATGGTACTTGGGACAAGAACTCGTGCCACTTGCTCTGTTTTCAGACCTTGTTTCAGCCGAGGTCAAGACAAGAATGGCATCTTGTCTTATAACTGCCAGCGAACATGAAACATCTTCAGAAAGGTCAATCAAATACACTGGCAAAGAAGAACTCTGTGATAAGAAACTTGATTATTTTATTGGAAGCAGATCACACTTCTTCTTTCAGGTCTTGAATCTCGACAAATCGTTTCTGAACTTGCCTGTTGAGCAGTGGCCATAGCTGGAAGCATACCAACACGCAAAGGTGGTTGCCCATTTACTAAAAGTTGTTAATGACTCAGCAGAGCGAGGCATTGCATTGGCAACCAACTTCAACAAGTCATTAACAAAAAAGGAAGATGAAAAGCAGTACTTGTATCAGGTTGTTGAGTCACACCATAAACAGTACCCAGAGGCAAAGAAGGCTACACTCAATCAATGAATGAACAATGAACAGTGTTGTAGTGTTTTATGTTACTTAACTGGTTCTGTGAACATTTTACTGATTGGCCCAAAACACTGTGTGCAATGCATTTATATTTTAATTGTTGAAAGCTCAACATTTTTCTGAGTTTATGTTGCGTAAAAAAAAGGGGCCGTTATTGTAATTTCAAATCCAATTAGGCAGTGCTGATTAGGGAGCGACCGATATGCCTTTTTACCAATAGTCCGATACCGATATTTCCCCCCAACATTTTTACCAATACCGATATTTTATTTTTAGGGGCTGTCCATTATTTATGTCAACAAATTTTTTGCGATTTTTACCTCCCCCCTCCCCCTTGTCAACAACTTGTCAAACTTCCAGAGACCCCCCCCCCTATAAAATTACGTCAACATTTGATTACCCCCCCCCCCAAAAAAAGGTGGCTTTCAAAATGTTTATGTGGCAAAATTAGTAGGAATATAGTTAGTTTAATTAAAATACTGAATGTTAAGCGAGTGTGTAACACAGAACTACAAACGCTGCTTAATTTTCCTATTTATTAAGTAATTATATTAAATTTAAAAATGTAACATTGTTGACGTCAACTTTTCTTGACCTCCCCCCTCCCCCTTGTCAACAATTGTCAAAAATTTTCTGAACCCCCCTATTTTGTTGACGTGATTAATGGACAGCCCCTTAAGCAACAACAATGACAAACACGTGTCTTTCTCGTGCTGTATGACGTATGTCAACCCATGTTCGCATATTTTGTAACACTTCGCCCACGCGTGTCTTGTTTACCCCCCCCCCCAACTTCCCATCCCCAAAAAAATACACACAGATGTTCACTAATTGTATCATTCAATGTCATACATTAAAATTAAGAAATGCCAATCCTATTGTTTCAAGGTCATATCTCTGATGTAGATGTGACAATTTCTGTGTACGGTTTTTTTTTTCCTATTTTTTTAAAATCTTGTCTGATCTGGTTATTGAATTGGGTTATTTACTGATTTTTTTTTCTGCAACTCTCTTGTGAAAAAAAACAATGTATCGGCAGCCATAAAAAGACCGGTCCGATAGTTAACCCATAGTGCCAATATCGGTTCGACTATCGGTCGCTCCCTACAACAATCGGCCGATCCGATATTAACCGATAGTGCCAATATCGTTCCGATACCGATACCGATCCGATTATCGGTCGCTCCCTAGTACTGATTACTGAATGAATGTTAATTTTCAGAGTCTGTGAACATTTTGTTGACTGTTTGGAACTCTCAGTACATTTATAATTTTAATGTGGAAACCTCAACATTTTTCTGGCTTAATGATACAAAAACGAGAAAATCGGCGGTTATCACCATTTTTAATCCTCATGAGGCAGTAGTAAATGATGACAGAATGACTCAGTTTTTGTTGTTATTTTATTATCTCATGAAATATAACAGAAAAATCAAAAAGCACTACAAGTTACTAAAAAAAATTTTTTTTAACCACCCTAATACACAGTGTGACTGATGTATATAATACACAGTGTGACTGGTGTATGTAATACACAGTGTGACTGATGCATGTAATGGACTGTGTGACTGATGTATATAATACACAGTGATACTGGTATTTAGAAACTGTACAAAGAAAATTAACTCAAAAATTCACCATAGCCATAACGTCGTACCTAGCAGGAGCCGAGGAGCCGGGAGCTGCTACTTTTTGCTGGAGCCGGAGCCGGAGCCGAAAGAATCTGGCGGCTCCAAGGCTCCCTAATGGTTTTTTTTTACAGCAGAATTTTTTTTTTAGCTTTAAAATTCCAAATTTGTTTGATTGTTTGCTTCCTACAATTTGAAATGTTATTATTTTTACGAACAGTAACAGCGTTAAAATGATAGCGTGCACGCACATCACCACAAGAAATCTTTAACGGGGAATCGTTTTGTGTTCGTTTTAAATCTTGTTTACCCTCCGAATTTTTTTTTAATGGCATGTTATTTTGTTATATATAAAGTTAAAACAGTTTTATTTCATAGAATAATTGTATCAATCATTTAAAATAAATTTTTACTAAGACGACAAATAGAACGCGTCATTTCGTATTATTATTTAACCGCGAATCAGGCCCGTAGCGTGTGTGGGGGCCAGGGGGGCTTAGCCCCCCTTGCGTTTTGTCTGGCCCCCTCTGCTTATTTGCTCTACTTAGTAAAATGTATTACCTGCCCCCCCGCCCGCTATTGTCTGGCCCTTGTTGTAGAATGCCTGGCCCCTGCTGTAGAATTTTCACGCTACGGGGCTGCCGCGAATTTGTAATAGACTAAAAACAAAATGGTCGCTTTCTGTATGTAACAATTTTATTATAAACAGAACATCTGAAATAGAGTATATAAATTTATAAGGCTGTGGCTATAGGGTCCCAATAAAATCCGATTGTCACTCGGACCCGTGGCAAATATGCACTAAGCTTAGCTATATTTAAACTTTATTAGACGGAACCCGAAATAATAATAATACAGAGTCCGCTTAGTGGAACCCTAGACAATGAGTAACGAATAAATCATACAATTCAAATAATTATTAAAAAAAAACAATAATAAAGTTTATGTATAGCTAAGCTAAGTGCATATTTGCCACGGGTCCGAATAAGTATCAGACTTTATTGGGACGGGGGTCCGAATAAAAATCGGAGTTTATTGGTACCCGGGTCCGAATAGTCACTTTGAATTTATGAATCATAAATATAAATACTGAAGTCTTTAAAATATTTTAAATAATGTATCATTTTACTATTTGCTAATTTGATCATTGAAATAACTTTTTATTACTTATGAAAATGGCGACTAGTGAAACCTCGGTCGAAAATAATGATATGATTCTGGATGCACTGAAATGGTTTGTTTTTAGTAAAACCAACATGTGTATATTTTTCAAGTTCCTGACTATGGGGCAGCCCCGTAGCGTGAAAATTCCACAGTAGGGGCATTCTACAGCAGGGACCAGGCAATAGCAGGGGTGGCAGGTTATACATTTTACTAAGTAGAACAAATAAGCAGAGGGAGCCAGACAAAACGCAGGGGGGCCCCGGTACCCCGCACGCTTCAGGCCTTCTATGGGGGTGAACGCGACAAAATTTGCATAACTTTTTATCAGCGGCATGTTTGCGTGGCGCAATTACAAACATTTTTGTCTCGTGTGATACTATCTTAATACGGAGCCGGAGCCGTCAAATTTGTGGGAGCCGGAGCCGAAAAAAATTTGGCGGCTAAAACATGTTCTCCGCCAGTCATTTTATGACGTAGATGATATCTATTGTCAAATATACATTTCGGCTCATAACATATGTTGCTTCTAGACTTCTAGCTTGTATCTTCTCCCCCCCCCCCTACCCCAATCTCCCCAGACTAGAAGTGTATGCACGCATGTTACTTATATCTTGAAAAAAAAACGTTAAGTGGCATGTAAGATAAACTGAATATCGTATTTTTGAACTTGATATTTATGTTATTTGTTTGAAGTTTTATCCAGCTTGGGTTGGTTAGAGACTTTCCATCACCCATTCAAGACTTTTGTAATCTTCACAAGTAATTTAGAAAACAACAGCACATCATTCTCACACACTCTCACATACAGTTCACATCACTCTCACACATTCTCACATACATTCACATCACTCTCACACACTCTCACATACAGTTCACATTACTCTCACATACAGTTCACATCACTCTCACATACAGTTCACATCACTCTCACATACAGTTCACATCACTCTCACACATTCTCACATACATTCACATCACTCTCACACACTCTCACATACAGTTCACATCACTCTCACACATTCTCACATACATTCACATCACTCTCACACATTCTCACATACAGTTCACATCACTCTCACACATTCTCACATACATTCACATCACTCTCACACATTCTCACATACATTCACATCACTCTCACACACTCTCACATACAGTTCACATCACTCTCACACACTCTCACATACAGTTCACATCACTCTCACATACAGTTCACATCACTCTCACATACAGTTCACATCACTCTCACACATTCTCACATACATTCACATCACTCTCACACATTCTCACATACATTCACATCACTCTCACACATTCTCACATACATTCACATCACTCTCACACATTCTCACATACATTCACATCACTCTCACACATTCTCACATACATTCACATCACTCTCACACATTCTCAAATACATTCACATCACTCTCACACACTCTCACATACAGTTCACATCACTCTCACATTCAGTTCACATCACTCTCATACATTCTCACATACAGTTCACATCACTCTCACACATTTTCACATACATTCACATCACTCTCACACACTCTCACATACAGTTCACATCACTCTCACACATTCTCACATACATTCACATCACTCTCACACATTCTCACATACATTCACATCACTCTCTGTACATTCTCACATACAGTTCACATCACTCTCACAGACATTTTCACATACAGTTCACATCACTCACATACAGTTCACATCACTCTCACATACAGTTCACATCACTCTCACATACAGTTCACATCACTCTCACATACAGTTCACATCACTCTCACATACAGTTCACATCACTCTCACATACAGTTCACATCACTCTCACACATTCTCACATACATTCACATCACTCTCACACACTCTCACATACAGTTCACATCACTCTCACACATTATCACATACATTCACATCACTCTCACACATTCTCACATACATTCAAATCACTCTCACACATTCTCACATACAGTCACATCACTCTCATACATTCTCACATACAGTTCACATCACTCTCACACATTTTCAAATAAATTCACATCACTCTCACACACTCTCACATACAGTTCACATCACTCTCACATACAGTTCACATCACTCTCACATACAGTTCACATCACTCTCACATACAGTTCACATCACTCTCACACATTCTCACATACATTTACATCACTCTCACACATTCTCACATACATTCACATCACTCTCACACATTCTCAAATACATTCACATCACTCTCACACACTCTCACATACAGTTCACATCACTCTCACATACATTGAAATCACTCTCACAAACTCTCACATACAGTTCACATCACTCTCACATACAGTTCACATCACTTTCACATACAGTTCACATCACTCTCACACATTCTCACATACATACACATCACTCTCACACACTCTCACATACAGTACACATCACTCTCACATACAGTTCACATCACTCTCACATACAATTCACATCACTCTCACACATTCTCACATACATACACATCACTCTTACACACTCTCCCATACAGTTCACATCACTCTCACATTCAGTTCACATCACTCTCACATACAGTTCACATCACTCTCACATACAGTTCACATCACTCTCACACATTCTCATATATAGTTTACATCACAACCTAGCTAATTTTACTACCTAGCTAAAGTGACCTTAATACAGAGCTAAAGTGACCTTAATACAGAGCTAAAGTGTCCTTAAGTCTTTTCCTAACTGAATCTAATATAAAGGTAAACCTACTTAACTAACTACACTACCTTGCTAAATGGCCTTCCTATCTATTTAAACATAATTTATGTGAGATGTGGCACTTGGGGACTGTTCACCTTTTAGGTAACGCCTTTGGAAGGGAGGGTTTGGCCAAAGTGTGACACGCTATGATAAATCATAGTTCAAAAAAGCGTTCCTCGAGGGAGGGGGAATAAAATCAAGAAAAAAGAATTAGGTCTATGTAATAAAAGTGAATGGCCCATTAGTACTTGTTTTAATTTAGTAGTCGAGTACATTTTTGGAGCACTTGTACTTGTACTTGCTCCGTAGGTAATTGAGCCCATACTTTAGATACTTGGTCAGTACTTGTTGCTCAGTACTTGGAACATGTCTGGGAGTTATGTCCACATTCGACATGCATCAGCGTAAATTAAAGTTGTTCAATAACACCCCCGACACCACACCGAAACTAATGTGTCGGTGTATAATGCATACTCAGTCAATGTGCAACATGCTTGCATCTGATACATGTAAACACTCTGACGCACACACAAACACACAAAGGAATCTGTTAAGTTCACGCACACTGCAGAATGCCCTGTGTACAACGAAGTCTTGACTGAATGTAGTTGTTAGCAGTTTGTTGTTCGCTGCGTTAGGTTTCTTTCTTTCTGGGTTTTTTCCCCCTTCTTTTTTATGTGCATATATATATATATATATATATATATATATATATATATATATATATATATTTATATATATATATATTTAAGAGTTCGTTACTCGTGCTGGTATTTCTACTTGCCAGATATTCTGTAGTGTGAAACCAACATGATTTCTCGGAGTGTGTGTGTTTGTCTGCATATGTGTTCACGGTGTCAGCTTGCATGAATGTGTCTCTGTGGGTGGGTGGGTGTAGGTGTGCATGTGTCTGTCTGTCTGCCAAGATTACTGCGCCACCTGCATAATTAAGTTCACTGGAAGTGGCGGCGGTGGGTGGGGTGTGAGGGAGGTGGAAGTAAAGCGAATACCACACGGGTCCAAGGCTTGGTTAAGCATTCTTTTTTGGAAATTTCTGGCAAGGTTATTTATAGATTAATTACAAGCTGTCTCTGTAAAGCCCAGACTATGAAAATAATGGGTTTGTGTGTGTTTGTTTGTTTGTGTGTGTGATTGTGTGTGTGTGTGTGTTTTATCTCGCATTTTGTTGTGACTGATTTTCATATGCGTGTGTTGTGTATTCCCCATTATGATTAGTTTCATCTTGAAATGTATATAGTGTACGTTTGTTGAGGGCGGTTAAACTAGATACTTGTACAAGTATATCTGATGTTTATAGTGAAACATGTATATCTCTGTCCTTAGTTACTGGTTAAATATAGATACTAGTACAAGTATATATGATGTTTATAGTAAAACACTTATATCTCTGTCCTTTGTTACTGGTTAAACATAGATACTTGTACAAGTATATTTGATGTTTATGGTGAAACATTTATATCCCTGTCTATTGTTACTGGCTAAACATAAATTATATCCCTGTCTATTGTTACTGGCTAAACATAAATTATATCTCTGTCTAATGTTACTGGCTAAACATAAATTATATCCCTGTCTATTGTTACTGGCTAAACATAAATTATATCCCTGTCTATTGTTACTGGCTAAACATAAATTATATCTCTGTCTATTGTTACTGGCTAAACATAAATTATATCTCTGTCTAAATGACCGCCTTAAGATACTGTATATTCCTGTATACACTGACTAGGAGGAGGGAGGGGAAACAGTCATTAATGTAGCTATTGTCACTGGTAGAGATAAATTCGCAACTCTAAGTGACTTATTGAAAGATAGATATATATCTTGGTCTATAATAACTAATTAAACATAAATGTGTTTGATTTAGCAAGAATGTGTTCCACAAAAAAAAAACTGGTTAAACATGAATGTGTGTGTGTGTGTACATATGTATATAGACTGATTAAACATACAGTGAATCCTGTGTGTGTACATATGTATATAGACTGATTCAACATATAGTAGTAAATTCTGTTGTGAGGTCTACCAAGACTGTCATATAACTCCAAAACATTGTTTTGACATCACGTTATCAATGTTTTTCTTTTTATTATCATCACTTTGTAGTTAACGGCCTTTATTTCAGTTATTTTATAACAACACTGTTACATCAATCTCTGTTGACTCCACTCCCCCCTCCCTTTCCACACACACCACACACACACACACACACACACACGACACAAACACTGATTTGTCAAGTCATTTACACTAGATACCAGGAATCATTAAAGCGTACTCAGACCGCTGCGTTTCCTCCGTTGCTATGCGTCGTCCGACAGGCGACAGATAATCGTGTGACGTCATGATCCAAACTTTAACGCAAGCCAGCCCGATGCTTGTCGTCGTAAGTGGCTGGGTTTTTTTTTCTTCCGGAAACGCAGCGAGCCCCAGTTATCGATGATGTGAAAACAGCGGCGTAGCGTGGGTATCGGCCGCCCAGGGCGGAAGACGATTTTGCAGCCCTCTCATTTAGGTATTTCAATTTAATCTATACATTTTTGCCGCCCCCCCCCCTAAAAAGTAATAAAAAGTGCCGCCCGGTGCGGACCGCACCCGCCCTAGGTACGCCACTGTGTGAAAACCTGGCAAATCTCAAAAATAAGTCAAAGTTACGTAACACGGTGCAATGCGCACTAAGCTGGCTTTATTTCACCAGTTTTATGAAACTTGGTATGTGTCAAGGAATCGGAAGAGAAAGGGAAGGGGGGGGGAGGGAAGGTGACGACACGCTTGACTTGGACCACTGTGGGACTGATAGACCGTAACACACGCGTTACTATATTATGACTTATTTATTTTAATTATTATTACTAGTCACGCTTGGCTGAGATCAGCCAGGTTTATTACCATGACCTGAATAGACCTCGGTCTATTGTTACCAGTTGCTCGACTTTACCTCAGGAAGACGGTTATAATCTAGGTACGTAGCCAGTCGGCGCCGATGATGCAAGAAAGACAGTCTAAACAACTGACCCATATAAGATTTAAAAAAAAAAAAACACTAAAGACTAGGTCCATGCTCACCGTCAGTTATTTTTTAAAGTAGAATCTGCAATGCTCTTTAACATCGTCTATTATAATGGCCCTCTTAGCATATGGGCCCGCCTGTCCCGGGCCCCCATGAGTATTAAGGCCTTTTTCTAAGTGACTCTTTACATTTCATTCTTTTATTAAAGCTGTTAAAGGAGACCATGTCCATATATTGTTGTTGCCCTCTCTACATTCCACGCCACTACAACCGTGGTGCCAATAGCCGTCGTGGGCGACAGAGCGTTTGACTGGTGTCGATATGAAACGAACCCGCAACATTCACCACGCCAACAACTACCTCACTCCGCCCCATCCTTTTAGTGTAACGCAGAACACCTGTTATTTTTAGTTACCACGTATACATGACATCTATTGACCCTATGACCACAATTTTGAGACTCGTTTATGTAGAGCCTATTTTCATCTCCCCACCACATAATGCCCTTGGTGGATGGAGGTAAATAGTGCCCCCACCACATAATGCCCCTGGTGGATGGAAATATTTGCCCCCTAATCTACATCTGCCCACCACATAATATTCCTGTGTGATTGTGGGTGGCTGGTATCGATGAGGCCTCGAACCTATCATCTGCACCACGCTTGCACGTTCACATCCAAAAGTGCCATGAATGTTTTTTGGGTACAGAAATGAAACAGACCACTCCCGCTACCGATGTGGACGTATGGACGTGTCAGTCAGTGGCTACTTCTTGAATGATGGAATGATAGCCAGACCGGAAGTAGTCAGTAATGACTTTCACACACGATAACACCTGATGATAAACTTTCATTCCCCCCCCCCCCTTTTTCCATGTTCTTTTTTTATCCCCTTTATATATTTGAACTGAATACCTTTTGACGTCACAACCTTCATATAACGTAAATACCCTAACCGCACACATACAGCAACCGTCACTACCAGACCAGTCATTAGGGCGAACACATACAGCAACCGTCACTACCAGACCAGTCATTGGGGTGAACACATACAGCAACCGTCACCGTCACTACCAGACCAGTCTTTGGGGCGAACACATACAGCAACCGTCACAGACACATGGGCCCACAGACACATAGACAGAAACATGGGCCCAAAGACACATGGACAGACAGACACATGGACCCACAGACACATGGACAGACAGACACATGGACCCACAGACACGTGGACAGACAGACACATGGACAGACAGACACATGGACAGACAGACACATGGACAGACACATGGGCCCACAGACACATGGACAGACAGCCACATGGACCCACAGACACATGGGCCCACAGACACATGGGCCCACAGACACATGGACAGACAGACACATGGACAGACAGACACATGGACCCACAGACACATGGACAGACAGACACATGGATCCACAGACACATGGACAGACAGACACATGGACCCACAGATACATGGACCCACATATACATGGACAGATAGATATACATGCATTCGGACAGGAAGGTAGTCAAAAAGAGACACATAAATTGAGTAATAGATGGATAGATAATAAGTAAAAAAACAATAGTGAAATTAAAAATATAGCCTGAAATATGTAGACAGAATATCCCATACCATTGGGGAAATTTATCTCATATATATATATGTGTGTGTGTGTGTGTGTGTGTGTGTTTGTGTTTACAGTGCTATTTTTCTATAAAAAAAACATATATATATATATATATTCCATTTGATTATTATCATTCTTTCCTGTGTGCAGTCACTCCAGTTTTTTTATTCCATCACACAGCATGTCCAGTTAATGTGTGTATATATCACAGTTACGTTACACATCGAGTTGTTCATTGGACAGAGATTATAACAGGCTGTGTGTGTGTGTACTTTGCTGCGACACATGGAGACCTATGTTTACTGCTTCACAAATTTAGGCAAGTAAGAGGGAGGCTACAGGTTGGAGTGTAAATTAAAAACTCCGAAACCATAACATTGAAACACAGACACAGTGAAATTGTCATTTGTGCATGTTGAACTGACATTCAGACACGATGATTGTCATTCGTACATGGCATGATTGAAAGTCAGAGGACGAGATACACGGTGACGTTGCAACACAGACAGCGCCACTAGGACTTTGGTTGTCAGGCAGTGTGAAATTCTGGCCTAACGACACTTGCTTAATGTGAGGGCTCTCAGTGTGACATGCAGACCTAACGACATTTGCTTAATGTGAGGGCTCTCAGTGTGACATTCAGGCCTAACGACACTTGTTTAATGTGAGGGCTCTCAGTGTGACATTCAGGCCTAACGACACTTGCTTAATGTGAGGGCTCTCAGTGTGACATTCAGGCCTAACGACACTTGCTTAATGTGAGGGCTCTCAGTGTGACATTCAGGCCTAACGACACTTGCTTAATGTGAGGGCTCTCAGTGTGACATTCAGCCTAATGTCACTTGTCTACTGATGTGCTCTTAGTGTGATATTCAGGCCTAATGACAATTGCCTACTGATGTGCCCTTAGTGTGACATTCAGGCCTAATGACACTTATAGGGTTCGTAGTGTGACATTTAGATCTAATGACACTTGGCTATGATGTGCTCTTAGTGTGAGTGTGTGACATTCAGGCCTAATGACACTTGGCTACTCATGTGCTCTTAGTGTGAGTGTGTGACATTCAGGCCTAATGACACTTGGCTACGGATGTGCTCTTAGTGTGAGTGTGTGACATTCAGGCCTAATGACACTTGGCTACAGATGTGCTCTTAGTGTGAGTGTGTGACATTCAGGCCTAATGACACTTGCTTAATGTGAGGGCTCTCAGTGTGACATTCAGGGCTAACGACACTTGCTTAATGTGAGGGCTCTCAGTGTGACATTCAGGCCTAACGACACTTGCTAATGTGAGGGCTCTCAGTGTGACATTCAGCCTAATGTCACTTGTCTACTGATGTGCTCTTAGTGTGATATTCAGGCCTAATGTCACTTGCTTAATGTGAGGGCTCTCAGTGTGACATTCAGGCCTAACGACACTTGCTTAATGTGAGGGCTCTCAGTGTGACATTCAGGCCTAACGACACTTGCTAATGTGAGGTCTCTCAGTGTGACATTCAGCCTAATGTCACTTGTCTACTGATGTGCTCTTAGTGTGATATTCAGGCCTAATGTCACTTGCTTAATGTGAGGGCTCTCAGTGTGACATTCAGGCCTAACGACACTTGCTTAATGTGAGGGCTGTCAGTGTGACATTCAGGCCTAACGACACTTGCTTAATGTGAGGGCTCTCAGTGTGACATTCAGCCAAATGTCACTTGTCTACTGATGTGCTCTTAGTGTGATATTCAGGCCTAATTACAATTGCCTACTGATGTGCCCTTAGTGTGACATTCAGGCCTAATGACACTTATAGGGTTCGTAGTGTGACATTTAGATCTAATGACACTTGGCTATGATGTGCTCTTAGTGTGAGTGTGTGACATTTAGGCCTAATGACACTTGGCTACTGATGTGCTCTTAGTGTGAGTGTGTGACATTCAGGCCTAATGACACTTGGCTACGGATGTGCTCTTAGTGTGAGTGTGTGACATTCAGGCCTAATGACACTTGGCTACGGATGTGCTCTTAGTGTGAGTGTGTGACATTCAGGCCTAATGACACTTGCTTAATGTGAGGGCTCTCAGTATGACATGCAGGCCTAACGACATTTGCTTAATGTGAGGGCTCTCAGTGTGACATTCAGGCCTAACGACACTTGTTTAATGTGAGGGCTCTCAGTGTGACATTCAGGCCTAACGACACTTGCTTAATGTGAGGGCTCTCAGTGTGACATTCAGGCCTAACGACACTTGCTTAATGTGAGGGCTCTCAGTGTGACATTCAGGCCTAACGACACTTGCTTAATGTGAGGGCTCTCAGTGTGACATTCAGCCTAATGTCACTTGTCTACTGATGTGCTCTTAGTGTGATATTCAGGCCTAATGAAACTTGCTTAATGTGAGGGCTCTCAGTGTGATATTCAGGCCTAACGACACTTGCTTAATGTGAGGGCTCTCAGTGTGACATTCAGGCCTAACGACACTTGCTTAATGTGAGGGCTCTCAGTGTGACATTCAGGCCTAACGACACTTGCTTAATGTGAGGGCTCTCAGTGTGACATTCAGCCTAATGTCACTTGTCTACTGATGTGCTCTTAGTGTGATATTCAGGCCTAATGTCACTTGCCTACTGATGTGCCCTTAGTGTGACATTCAGGCCTAATGACACTTATAGGGTTCGTAGTGTGACATTTAGATCTAATGACACTTGGCTATGATGTGCTCTTAGTGTGAGTGTGTGACATTCAGGCCTTATGACACTTGGCTACTGATGTGCTCTTAGTGTGAGTGTGTGACATTCAGGCCTAATGACACTTGGCTACGGATGTGCTCTTAGTGAGAGTGTGTGACATTCAGGCCTAATGACACTTGGCTACTGATGTGCTCTTAGTGTGACATTCAGGCCTAATGACACTTGCTTAATGGTGAGGGCTCTCAGTGTGACATTCAGGCCTAATGACACTTGCTTAATGGTGAGGGCTCTCAGTGTGACATTCAGGCCTAATGACACTCACTAAATGGAGAGGGCTCTCAGTGTGACATTCAGGCCTAATGACACTTGGCTACGGATGTGCTCTTAGTGTGAGTGTGTGACATTCAGGCCTAATGACACTTGGCTACTGATGTGCTCTTAGTGTGACATTCAGGCCTAATGACACTTGCTTAATGGTGAGGGCTATCAGTGTGACATTCAGGCCTAATGACACTCGCTTAATGGTGAAGGCTCTCAGTGTGACATTAAGCCTAATGTCACTTGGCTACTGATGTGTTCTCAGTGTGACATTCAGGCCTAATGACACTTGGCTACTTAAAGGGCTCTTAGTGTGACATTCAGGCTTAATGTCACTTGGCTATTGACGTGCTCTTAGTGTCAGGCCTAATGACACTCGCTTAATGGTGAAGGCTCTCAGTGTGACATTAAGCCTAATGTCACTTGGCTACTGATGTGTTCTCAGTGTGACATTCAGGCCTAATGACACTTGGCTACTTAAAGGGCTCTTAGTGTGACATTCAGGCTTAATGTCACTTGGCTATTGACGTGCTCTTAGTGTGATATTCAGGCTTTATGACACTTGGCTTCTGATAGGACTCTCTATTAAACACACTGTTAACATCAATTTCCCGGAACTAAGAAACACAAGATGGATGTGTATGAGTCGGTGTTTGAACCCAGGACATATTTCACTTAGACTCCCCCAGAACATATTTCACTTAGACTCCCCAAGGACATATTTCACTTAGACTCCCCAAGGACATATTTCACTTAGACTCCCCAAGGACATATTTCACTTAGACTTCCCAGAACATATTTCACTTAGACTGCCCAGAACATATTTCACTTAGACTCCCCAAGGACATATTTCACTTAGACTCCCCAAGGACATATTTCACTTAGACTCCCCAAGGACATATTTCACTTAGACTCCCCAAGGATATATTTCACTTATGCTCCCCAGAACATATTTCACTTAGACTCCCCAAGGACATATTTCACTTAGACTCCCCAGAACATATTTCACTTAGACTCCCCAAGGACATATTTCACTTAGACTCCCCAAGGACATATTTCACTTATGCTCCCCAGAACATATTTCACTTAGACTCCCCAAGGACATATTTCACTTAGACTCCCCAAGGACATATTTCACTTAGACTCCCCAAGGACATATTTCACTTAGACTTCCCAGAACATATTTCACTTAGACTGCCCAGAACATATTTCACTTAGACTCCCCAAGGACATATTTCACTTAGACTCCCCAAGGACATATTTCACTTAGACTCCCCAAGGACATATTTCACTTAGACTCCCCAAGGATATATTTCACTTATGCTCCCCAGAACATATTTCACTTAGACTCCCCAAGGACATATTTCACTTAGACTCCACAAGGACATATTTCACTTAGACTTCCCAAGGACATATTTCACTTAGACTCCCCAAGGACATATTTCACTTAGACTCCCCAAGGACATATTTCACTTAGACTCCCCAAGGACATATTTCACTTATGCTCCCCAGAACATATTTCACTTATGCTCCCCAGAACATATTTCAGGCTCTATATATTTAAAGAAACAAGCAATTAAGCCTGTTCCATTCTGGACACAGGACGTGTTAGCGCATTTTCATGTTATGTATCAGTAGCTTTCAGTAAATATTTGTAAATTTTGGAAATGTTTATAAATTCAATTGTGTAATGCATATATCTGTAAAAAAATATTATAAAGACGTTTCTTTATATTTGAAAAAAAAATTATTTTCTCTTAATTCTAACTACAAGTGGTTTGTGGTTACTGAAATAGGACTCATAATTGAAAACATTCGAAATTGTAGTCATTTAATCGTCCGAAAACTCCGTCAATTGTTGCATAGCTCTGATACTTTCAATTAAACTCAGAACACAAGCTTACTATTTCATTTGATGAGTTTCTTAATAAATCTTGGTGAAACTACGTGCTGCAGTATTTCGCACCAAATGAATGGGTTATTGAACTTACAAGGTGTATAGGAGCCCTGAAGCCGGCCCTCAGAGGTCCTATCGCGAAATGAACTTTTGATGTACACATGGCAGGCCAAGACCTACAAAATGATATATACATCATGGGTCTAGGACTTATGGTTGCTGAGATATAGGGCGCTCCTTTATTAGTATAGCTTATATAGTAAAAAACGGTACTTTATAAGCCCCCTTTTACGGCCCTCAGAGGTCAGATCGCGAAATGGAAAAAAAGTCATTTCTTGGCAGGCCAAGACCTACAAAATGATATATACATCATGGGTCTAGGACTTATGGTTGTTGAGATCTAGGGTGATGACAGACAGACAGACAGACAGACAAAACGGGGACAATAGAGCATTTTTTTTTTCGAAAATGCTCTAAAAAATGGAATGCGGCTCTCAATGACCTCAATCCTTGACACACACTGCCCTATGTAATACATTATTGTGCCAACACAGTCCAACACATTATTGTGCCAACACAGTCCAACACATTATTGTACCAACACGGTCCAACACATTATTGTGCCAACACGGTCCAACACATTATTGTGCCAACACAGTCCAACGCATTATTGTGCCAACACAGTCCAACACATTATTGTGCCAACACAGTCCAACACATTATTGTGCCAACACAGTCCAACACATTATTGTGCCAACACAGTCCAACACATTATTGTGCCAACACAGTCCAACACATTATTGTGCCAACACAATCCAACACATTATTGTGCCAACACAGTCCAACACATTATTGTGCCAACACAGTCCAACACATTATTGTGCCAACACAGTCCAACACATCATTGTACCAACACAGTCCAACACATTATTGTGCCAACACGGTCCAACACATTATTGTGCCAACACGGTCCAACACATTATTGTGCCAACACGGCCCAACACATTATTGTGCCAACACAGTCCAACACATCATTGTACCAACACAGTCCAACACATTATTGTACCAACACAGTCCAACACATTATTATGCCAACACAGTCCAACACATCATTGTACCAACACAGTCCAACACATTATTGTACCAACACAGTCCAACACATTATTATGCCAACACAGTCCAACACATTATTGTACTTACACAGTTCAACACATTATTGTGCCAACACAGTCCAACACATTATTGTGCCAACACAGTCCAACACATTATTGTACCAACACAGTCCAACACATTATTGTACCAGCACAGTCCAACATCTTATTGTGCCAACACAGTCCAACACATTATTGTGCCAACACAGTCCAATACATTATTGTGCCAACACAGTCCAACACATTATTGTGCCAACACGGTCCAACACATTATTGTGCCAACACAGTCCAACACATTATTGTGCCAACACAGTCCAACACATTATTGTGCCAACACGGTCCATCACATTATTGTGCCAACACAGTCCAACATCTTACTGTGCCAACACAGTCCAACACATTATTGTGCCAACACAGTCCAATACATTATTGTGCCAACACAGTCCAACACATTTTTGTGCCAACACAGTCCAACACATTATTGTGCCAACACAGTCCAACACAGTCCAACACATTATTGTACTTACACAGTCCAACACATTATTGTGCCAACACAGTCTAACACATTATTGTACCAACACTGTCCAACACATTATTGTGCCAACACAGTCCAACACATTATTGTACCAACATTGTCCAACACATCATTGTGCCCACACGGTCCAACACATTATTGTGCCAACACAGTCCAATACATTATTGTGCCAACACAGTCCAACACATTATTGTGGAAACACAGTCCAACACTTTATTGTGCCAACACAGTCCAACACGTTATTCATTTCATATTAGGTCTGCGGAGTGAAATTTCGGCGACATTTTTTTTTTTTTTGCTGAAAGCTGTTCACAAATGATATACCTATATCAATCGATAACAAGGTCATTGATTCATCTTTTTGATTGGTTTATTCTCAAAATCTCTAGCCTTATCTTCAATTCTGCGGCTGACAGGAATTCTGGAGATTGTGTAATAGCCTGCTTTCCATAAACCTCTCTACTGGCTAGTAATATGCATGACGAAACAATATGAATCCGATGTAAGGATTTTTTTTCTTATTTAATCTAAGCATTAAAAATATTAATAGAAAGTAAACCGAAATACAATGGAACATTTATTCGAATATGAGCTATTTAATATCATTCTCCGGTACAGTTAGAAGCTTGTTGTGTGTCTATTGCATGTCATTCTCCAGTACAGTTAGAAGCTTGTTGTGTGTCTATTGCATGTCATTCTCCAGTACAGTTAGAAGCTTGTTGTGTGTCTATTGCATGTCAGTCTCCAGTACAGTTAGAAGCTTGTTGTGTCTATTGCGTGTCATTCTCCAGTACAGTTAGAAGCTTGTTGTTTGTCTATTGCATGTCATTCTCCAGTACAGTTTGAAGCTTGTTGTGTGTCTATTGCATGCCATTCTCCGGTAAAGTTAGAAGCTTGTTGTGTGTCTATTGCATGCCATCCTACAGTACAATTAAAAGCTTGTTGTATGTCTATCGCATGCCATTCTCCAGTACAGTTAGAAGCTTGTTGTGTGTCTATTGCATGCCATTCTCCGGTACAGTTAGAAGCATGATTTGTGTCTATTGCATGCCATTCTCCAGTACAGTTATAAGCTTGTTGTGTGTCTATTGCATGCCGTTCTCGGGTACAGTTAGAAGCTTGTTGTGTGTCTATTGCATGCCATTCTCCAGTAAAGTTAGAAGCTTGTTGTGTGTCTATTGCATGTAATTCTCCGGTACAGTTAGAAGCTAGTTGTGTGTCTATTGCATGCCATTGTCCGGTACAATTAGAAGCTTGTTGTGTGTCTATTGCATGCCGTTCTCCGGTACAGTTAGAAGCTTGTTTTGTGTCTATTGCATGCCATTCTCCAGTAAAGTTAGAAGCTTGTTGTGTTACTATTGCATGCATCTCCAGTACAGTTCCAGGAATTATCATACAGATAGCGCATCACTTTATAAATACTCGTCGGATTTGTGTTAAAAACTCTCGCGCCATTGTTGTTATTCGCTTCATAAAAACACACATACCTATTTACTCCTATTTGTTTTTTTTTCAAGACATGAAATATGAATGAAAAAGCTTTCTGTTTGCCTTAAAAATATAAAAGGCGATGATATATTATTTAATTCATTAATCCATGGGTTTTTGTGAGCTTTATATATATAATTAACATTTCTATTCAATGATTGGACTGATGAGAGTAAATATCATTAATGGCGGCGATGAAAACATTGTTTCAAAACGAGGCTTGCGCAATCTGTATAATATCTAATCTGTGGTTCCAGTCTTGCTGTGTGTCTATTGCATGCCATTCTCAAGAATAATTCGTGAAGTCGTATATGCAATTAAGGAATTGCTTAAATTTTCTCACAGAACCCTGAGGGTTCATGGACCCCCGGTAGCCGAACGCTGGTCTAGATTCCGCCAAGGCACAAGTCCTGAAAGGCCCTGGTGATTGTAAGTACCCCATTTATATTTCGATAAACTGGTTGGCCCAGGGCCTCAAACAGATGTTTAGACGGCCCTGCATGAAAACATTATGAACACGTACATCATTCAATGGTTTTGTTATCAACATGTACATCATTCAATGGTTTTGTCTCCGAGCCACAATAACAATAAAGTAATTCTAATAACAAAGATGAAAGTTTACTGCAACACTGCGCATGTTCACTGACATCTAGCACAGACTTCTTCACTGCATTTCCTGTTTATGACGTGTGTGAAATATGGCTAACCCAAACAAAGATAGAAATAAGGGGAGCAAAAAAAAAATAATAATCTCACGCCATTCCCCCTCCCACTATCCTCCCTCCCCCACATTTTCCTCCGTTCGCTTAACCACTCATCCCACGCTCAGCACCCATGTTTTGATGTTTTCAGTGCAAAGAATCTACCCCTCCACTTTCACACCCACCTCCGCAAACATTTTTTTTTTAGAAATCTTATCTTTGAACCCTTTCCTCTCCCTTTTTACCCCCCACTCCAGCACTGTCCCTGATATCATATCAAAACCCAGCCGGGCATCAGCTCCACAAAATGGACAGTTTAGGTTGTTGAAAAGAAAAAAAAAACAAACAGAACCAACACAAAATAGCAGACCGAATTTACGTCACAGACTGTCCTGGATTATCGATGGGTCATTTACTGTCTGCCCTGGGCACGTTGTGACGTGGATGGGAGGCACAGAACTTGTTGACGCAACACACTCCTGCCTCCCGTGTGTTGTGCTGGCTGGCAGACGATGCAGTGGGTGGGTAGGGAGGGAAAGGGAAGATTTGTGGTGAGTCGCGGCTGGGGGTGGGGTGGTGGTATAGGGAGTAGCACTGTTCTAGAGATAGAATGTTGGTGTAGAGAGTAACACTGTTCAAGAGATAGAATGTTGGTGTAGAGAGTAACACTGTTCTAGAGATGAATGTTGGTGAAGAGAGTAGCACTGTTCTAGAGATAGAATGCTGGTGTAGAGAGTAACACTGTTCAAGTGATAGAATGTTGGTGTAGAGAGTAACACTGTTTAAGTGATAGAATGTTGGTGTATAGAATATCTGGCCAAAACGTTAGGTTGCAAAAACTTCAAACGTACCGAGTTGAACGAGCATTACCAAGATCAATGGAGTCATTGACGAAATATGAAATGATGGGATATGATGTGGTTTATGTCTGTGTGTGTGAGAGAGAGAAAGAGAGAGAGAGAGAGAGAGAGAGCAAAGAGTGGTAATGAGAGTGTGTGTTGTGGTTGGGAACTAAACGTTGTTGAATAATAATATTCGTGTTGATCTTTGTCGTTTGGCATCAGATGGGAGATAAACAGATATATAAACTACTCATTTAGACAGACAGGCAGACATACAGGCAGACGTACAGGCAAATATAGACATATCTTCAGACAGACACAGAGCGACAGTCAGATTAGAAAGACCAAAAAAGGAAAAGAAAGGCAGACAGAAAATATTACAGACCGAGAAAAGAGACAAACTAATGGTCAGGAACAATTGAAAATGGAGGGATTGATTGATTTGATTGATTGTTTTGACTGATTGATTTGATTGATTGATTCGATCGATAGATTAATTGTTTTTATTTATTGATAAGCTTTTCCTTAGTCCAAGCTGTACATTAAAAAAAATAATTATACATCATACAGTATTCATACATCATGATCATACAGTAGTCATATCTCATACAGTAGTCATATGCCATACAGTAGTCATATGGCATACAGTAGTCATACATAATACAGTAGTCATATGTCATAAAGTAGTCATACATCATACAGTAGTCATATGTCATACAGAAGTCATATGCCATACAGTAACCATACGTCATACAGTAGTCATACGTCAGACTATAGTCATACGTCGTACAGCTGTACTAAAATGTCACTTTGATACTAATAAACCTATTCAGACATTGTCCTTCTCAATCCATTGTCCCAAATGCATTGTTTTAAAGTTCACCGACTAGGACACAATGATTGACAGAATGTTGGTGTGGTAGATAGAAACAGAAAACAGTGCACAATTGACAATCCCTATGATTAGTTTGAATAAATTATGCAGTTATAGTAAGAGGCCACGTAATAGATGAAACGTAATACATAATCTAGGCCCATGGTTATGAAACTTGGAGACAAGTGGTTTTCGTTATTCGTCAAACACCGGCAAAGAATAAAACTACACTCAAAGAATAAAACTACACTCAAAGAATAAAACTACACTCAAAGAATAAAACTACACTCAAAGAATAAAACTACACTCAAAGAATAAAACTACACTCAAAGAATAAAACTGTCATTTAATTTAATATTTTAAATGCCTCTTTTTTTACTTCAACATACTTTCAGAGAAATTGAGCTGTCATAATGCATACATATGTACTAGATTATACGTCTAGATTATAGGTCTCTAGACTATAGGTCTAGAACTCTAGATTATAGGTCTAGAATAACTAGATTATAGGTCTAGATTTTAGATTATATGCTGTATTGTCAGTAACTAAACAATATTCGCACATGAATATCACGTCATGTGCATCTCCATGCCACATAGGAACATCACAGACAGTGTAGCTTCATGTCACAGAACATCACAGACAGTGTAGCTTCATGTCACAGAACATCACAGATAGTGTAGCTTCATGTCACAGGAGAATATCACAGACAGTGTAGCTTCATGTCACAGAACATTACAGATAGTGTAGCTTCATGTTACAGGAGAACATCACAGACAGTTCCGCTGCATGGATATTTGGCACCCAGAGAGTGGCGGGAACTTGTCTATCATTTTCAAATTATTAACTAACCTAAGTAAAAAAAAAAAGCTTGAAATGATACCCTGGATACGCTGGAGAATTACTGGCTGCTGCTAGACGTATTGGCTGTCAGAGTACCGAATGCACCAAGACGTATTGCCTGCAGAATTACTGGCTGCAGCTAGACGTATTGGCTGTCAAAGTACCGAATTCACCAAGACGTACTGCCTGCAGAATTACTGACTGTAGTTAGACTATTGGCTGTAGGCGTACTGACTGTAGTTAGATGTATTGGCTGTAGAAGTACTGGCTGCCGATAGACTATTGGCTGTGTGTGAAGTCCCTGTAAGGATGAGATGAAATCTCTTAGATCCTATAAACCACAAATGGGACGGCTGTAGAAGTCCTGGCTGCCGTTAGACGTAATGGCTGCAAAAGTGCTGGCTGTCGCTAGACGTAAAGGATGCAAAAGTGCTGGCTGTCGCCAGACGTAATGGCTGCAAAAGTGCTGGCTGTCGCTAGACGTAATGGCTGCAGAAGTGCTGGCTGCCGCTAGACGTAATGGCTGTAGAAGTACTTGTTGCATGGTCAGCATTTTAGACGTCCGCATCACCTTTCTGTCCTGCACGATTGTTTTAACACCTGCAGAAATAAGGTCAGACAGGTCATCAGACATCCAGGTAATGAGGCACAATGACACCTGTGTACCACCTTTTTTTATTTTCGTAATACTGAGTACCCATAGTACAACAAACAACAACAACTTGCATATTGTTTTTACAGAATTGTTTTCCCACATTTCATTGTTTTCCCTCATTTCGTTGTTTCCCCTCACTTCATTGTTTCCCCTCATTTCGTTGTTTCCCCTCACTTCATTGTTTCCCCTCATTTCATTGTTTGCCCACATTTCATTGTTTTCCCTCATTTCATTGTTTTCCCTCATTTCGTTGTTTCCCCTCATTTCGTTGTTTCCCCTCACTTCATTGTTTTTCTCATTTCATTGTTTCCCCACATTTCATTGTTTCCCCTCATGTCATTGTTTCCCCTCATTTCATTGTTTCCCCTCATTTCATTGTTTCCCCTCATTTCATTGTTTTCCCTCATTTCATTGTTTTCCCTTCAGCCGTCCATGTTTTCAGCCCGGTGCATCGCGTACCACCGCCAAACTCTCCACGTACTCCCAGGGGTAGGCGTACCACACTTTGGGAAACCCTGATATAATAGAACGTGAATTGTGTTTAGGCCAGTTGAGATCGTTGGGGGAGGGGTGGGGTCAACTAGTGCAACCCCCTTCCCAGTGGCTTAACGAGCTTAAGTCGCGCCCAGGGCACAATACCTTTTTAGCCCCTCCCCCCCCCAATTTGAAAACCATATAGTATTATATGTAAAATATACCATTTGGCGCCCCTTGTAAGTAGCGCCCGGGGCATGATGCCCCATTGCTCCCCCCTCACTACGCCACTGCCCCTTTCCCCTGGCTCCACGCCGTGATGCGAGATTCTATTGTCACTTGGGTTGGTGTTATAAAATTAGACTCTTTGACCTGCTCATGAAACTCGATCACCCCCCCCCCCGTTTCCCCCAAACCGGGGGATTCCCCACCCCAAGTAATAATGCCGCTTATTTTGAGATTATTTTTACCGAGGCTTTGGAAGAAAACATTTTATATTATATACATTATACAACATATGGCTATGACAACGAACTGCCACCGCCTCTCTTTAGCGATTTTTCCTGTCATTACTGCCAACTAATCAATATATCAGCATATGTTTTTTGTTCGTCAGAAAAATCGTGAGATACTTGTTTTTAAAATTTTACTTGTATGATTGAAATGTGATTCGAGAACTTGTTTACAAAACAAAAACATGTTATAACTTTATTCACAAAATCTTCCTTAAATAAAGAACATCCGTATTTATCACACTTTGCGGTAAGCTATTTTTATGCACCTCCATGTTGACCTAAATCTAAATTGTGTTTTCTTTCTTTACACCGTATGGTAAATGTACAAGAGGAAAAAAACATTCTATAGTACTCAATCCCTTCCCTTCTCCTACTTGTACTATTTTTAGTACGCCGTGATCCTAGGATTGCATCAGCAAGTTTGCTGCGCAAGCGCGTTAAGTGGAGTGTCCTTTTAGCGGACGCCATTTTGACTGACGTCCTGTGTGTACTCCATAGATATGGTGTACTCCGATATGAAGCTATCAATGTATTTAGAAGACATACACTTTATGATTTTATATTTCATTATTTCTAGTTGGCGTTTTCAAAAAAAAAAAAAAAAAAATTGTCACAGTGAAAAAATAAAATACAATGCCTGTCCATATAAAATGAACAGACCTTGAACACGTGACCTTTCAGACCGAATATCTCGAGCGGGGGAGGAGCAGGAGGAGGGGGGGGTTGATTCAAGTCTAAAATCAAACGGTATTGCACCAACGCCAGCGACATATTAGATCAATATTTTGTCTGCAGGCGCCACTGAACAAGTCGAGGTCATTTTACATCCTTGTATCCCCCCAACTCGTCTTCTCCAGTTCAAGTTGCGTGGGTAAAGGGCGGGGGTGTGGGATGAGATCGGTTGGGGGGGGGGGGAGAAAATTGTTATTGACCGGCTGTGAGGGTTAGACACTGAGGTCTAATTTTGATATCGGACGACAGTCTACGTGGAGCCGTGGCTTTTTTTGTTGTCTTTCTTCGCCCCCCCTCCCTTTTCCGAACTCCATTGAAAAAACAAACCTGATAGACAATAGAGGCAGACCGAATCACACAAGTCCAGATGTGGTGCATGTAGAAATATACATCTGTGATTATGTGATATTGGATTATACCGAAACGGTTTCAACTTTTGAAAGTGATAAACTGCAGGGAATGTACAACTAATGATAACTGCAGGGAATGTACAACTAATGATAACTGCAGGGAATGTAAAACTAATGATAACTGCAGGGAATGTACAACTAATGATAACTGAAGTCTAGTTTTTTTTGCTAGTAACATTTTTAAAACCTGAAAATGTAATAAAAGGAAAAAATGTACATCAAGTATATATGTAAACATGGTGTATTTCGGGGGGGGGGGGGGAGTGGGTCTAATGTTTACCTCCCTGATATGAGAGCAGAGATAAAAAGACAGAAAGTCAACAAAATAATTAGACATGACAATGCTGCAATATGTACCAAACAACTTTTTTTTTAAATTTATTTTCACAGTCGGTCTAACCACATAAACAAAAAAAAAATTCTTCTCTCCCTTCTACCCCCACCACCGCCTCACATATTTATTTCAATGGACCATAGTTCTGTAGTACTTGCTATGCGGTGGCTACATTTTTTAATGTATTCTTCTCCTGTTGCGGTAAATTGAGTCGTGTTCCCAAACGAAAACTGGAGACATGGGCCTGTTCAGCTCTGCCCCTCCTCACAGGATAGTTGATATTTAATTTTTTGTTACTGGTCATCGTCGAGGGTTCAATTCTTAATACCGGTCAGCAGCTATGTATTACAATACAATCTTGAACTGATTCAATCAATGTATTACAATACAATCTTGAACTGATTTAATCAGTGTATTACAATACAATCTTGAACTGATTCAATCAGTGTATGACAATACAATCTTGAACTGATTCAATCAGTGTTTCTTTATTTGGGACTCATATGGAAGACCCATGTGGACATTTGATTCAGTTACAATACAGTATGGACATTTGATTCAGTTACAATACAGTATGGACATTTGATTCAGTAACAATACAGTATGAACATTTGATTCAGTTACAATACAGTATGGACATTTGATTCAGTTACAATTCAGTATGGACATTTGATTCAGTTACAATACAGTATGGACATTTGATTCAGTTACAATACAGTATGGACATTTGATTCAGTTACAATACAGTATGGCCATTTGATACAGTTACAATACAGTATGGACATTTGATACAGTTACAATACAGTATGGCCATTTGATACAGTTACAATACAGTATGGCCATTTGATACAGTTACAATACAGTATGGCCATTTGATACAGTTACAATACAGTATGGCCATTTGATACAGTTACAATACAGTATTAAGATTAACAGCTAACAAGGAGATATGGCAAAGTATAATGAGGAAGAATACAAAATATAACCACTCAACCTTACGAATTGCGGGGCCAAATTTAACGGATGCTTGCGATGCCCCTCTTCTAGCCTGTGACAAGAGCCATGACTGATAGTGATAAGTTAAATGTTAATTGCTAGGCCACTGCCAGGCGCGGGGCCCAATTTGAAGCAATTGGTCAAATCGGCCCTAGTGCTGACCCTGCACTCAACAAATGGGGCCAGAAAAAGTGTTTTTACCTCTTTCTTCTTCATACATAGCTGAGTGCACATTTAGTATTATAAAACATTTGCTGCTAGATAAGAGAAATCGTCTGAGATTAATAACATGGCATCTAGCGCAAGGGTGGGCAAATATTTTGAACCGCGGGCCACATCTGATCATAAATATAATGAGTGTTGATATGAGCTAATAAAAATGAACTTAACCGTCACTGATGTGAACGAACGGACGGACATGATCTCGGGCCGGATTAAACAGCCTGACGTGGCCCTCGGGCAGTTAGCCGATGTCTGGACTAACGTCTTATTAAATTTAGTATAGTCATCGAGATTGATCTCGCGTTGTATTTTGAAAACATTATTAGTAAAAAATAACAAATAATTCAAATAACACTGAATTACTTGTCGTAAATTTCAGTTTTCCACTATATTTATATGTTGAGAAATTTTACTTTCTGTGTTACCATAACGTCTGAAGCAAAGGTTGACACTGTAAAACATTTATTAAATAATTGTGAATGGAGTATAAATAAATTATAGATCATATTGGAGTGGAGAAATAATATGATTCAAGAGTGATACTTTGATTACTGAACTCGATCAGAGTTATTGACATTTGATGAGTTCGGTAATCACAGTCGTTTACGTTGCAGGACAGCAGAGCGGACAGTGATCACACGGAAATAACACGCTAAGGCACATGTGGTCATTCCAGATTCGTCTTTGCGCCACGGTCAATGCAACATCATGAATGTGGTGAGCGCTACAATCTGTCAAGGGGACTCGCGTCAATGAGACTTCCAACTCATCCTTTCAATGACCTTACTGGACTATCTCTCATTGACCTTACTGGACAATCGCTCAATGACCTTACTGGACTATCTCTCATTGACCTTACTGGACACTCGCTCAATGACCTTACTGGACTATCTCTCATTGACCTTACTGGACAATCGCTCAACAGTACATTCCCCAATAAACAGAACTAACAGTACAGTCCCCAATAAACAGAACTAACAGTACAGTCCCCAATAAACAGAACTAAAAGTACAGTCCCCAATAAACAGAACTAACACTACAGTCCCCAATAAACATAACTAACAGTACAGTCCCCAATAAACAGAACTAACAGTACAGTCCCCAATAAACAGAACTAAAGTGACCTTACTGGACTATCGCTCATTGACCTTACTGGACAATCGCTCAACAGTACAGTCCCCAATAAACAGAACTAAAGTACAGTCCCCAATAAACAGAACTAGCAGTACAGTCCCCAATTAACAAAACTAACAGTACAGTCCCCAATAAACAGAACTAAAAGTACAGTCCCCAATAAACAGAACTAAAGTACAGTCCCCAATAAACAGAACTAACAGTACAGTCACCAATTAAAAGAACTAACAGCATATGTTGTGTGGGTAGTTATAATTTATGTTGTAGCTAAAGTTTCGTAGACTGTCATTTTACATCGTTATTAGTAGATTTTGTGGAACTTTTAAAGTTTCTCTACATGGTTTATCTTTGTCACATGAAGATTTTTATTTTTAAATATATTCTGACGACTCTACAGAACTTGAGTTAAAAAATATAAATAATATTCATTAATCATCTCTGGCATGTCATTTTGTACTCAAACTTTCTGATTTGTTATCAGTTCTGGACCTATGTTTCATTCATTCACCCAGACAGACGTCAGATTTCGTAATAACAAATCTTGATAAACCGCAAGTCCGTTACAAATGATTCGATTTTTCTTTCATTGTATGGGCTCAACAAAAGATTAACTTTGAACCGAAACAAATCTAATGGATAAAATAAACTGTATATGTCACATGTGAGCATTTCAGATTGTTACAGTGAACAAACATTGGAAGTTTGATAGACAAGAGGACTAGTTGATTTTTGTTCAAAGTATACACCACCTTTTTGAACTCCATGCCCCATGGGGTGGGGGTGGTCTACATTGAGTACATAATTCATTGCTGATAAATATTTGAAATTAATTTTATATCGTAACACTGAAAGGAGTTGAGATTTGGAAAGATGGGGGCTAGGCAGAGACTCCCATGGATGTTTGAGGGGCCCCTAGATAACAGCACCAGTTATGAGCATCAGAATGATGGAAATGTCTGCTGTAATGCAATGGTCCACATCCCCCGGGCCGCGGACTGGCCCGTGGATCCAATGATACTGGGCCGCCCAAGAAACATTCAATTATTTTACTTTTTTATTTACCGTGTTGTATTCCTATTAGGATTGTGCGGCTTTCCATGGACTAAAGGTTGACCGGGAGCTGACCGGCAGCGGCAGTGGCATTGTAAATACAAAAATATAAAATATAAATAATCAACGTCCAACCCCCAAGCGGGCCACGATAAATTATCAAACATCGACCTGTCCGCGGCGAGAAAATGGTTGGGGACCGCTGCTGTAGTGGGTGCTTAAGCTGTGAGGTGACATAGGCAGTCGGCCAGTTTGCCTATCAATGAGAACGTCCTTGAATTCACGTAATATATTTAAGGTCAACTCACAAATACAAAAATGTTTGTCTATAGACGTCCGCTTCGTACGGAGCCCAAAGATCTACTGCTAAATAACATCATCTTCTGTCGGTCGGTATTTTGGTAGCGTGTCAAATATTACATAAACGTCATAAATCCTAAATGACGTTTACACCAAACAACTACATTCACTACCTCGCGTGAACCAAAACATGTCATCGAGCAATCGGCTAATGGTGGCTGGTGCAAACCAAATCGCGTCTTCACTTTATAAGTTCTACTTTATTGAGTCATCACTTTATAAGCTCTACTTAATTGAGTTATCACTTTATAAGCTCTACTTGATTGAGTCATCTCTTCATAAGTTCTACTTGATTGACTTATCACTTTATAAGCTCTACTTGATTGACTTATTACTTTATAAGCTCTACTTAATTGAGTCATCACTTTATAAGCTCTACTTAATTGAGTTATCACTTTATAAGTTCTACTTAATTGAGTTATCACTTTATAAGCTCTACTTAATTGAGTTATCACTTTATAAGTTCTACTTAATTGAGTTATCACTTTATAAGCTCTACTTAATTGAGTCATCACTTTATAAGCTCCATAACCCACATGTACGCCGTTATTTTTCAACAAATTTACTTTAAGTTTTCCTATCCTACAACTTTATAATGATCATCCTTTTACACAAGGAATTGTATACAAGGTCAATTCATTGAGTAATCAGACAGACCGCACCGTTAGAAAGCTCCTTTAAAAAAATAGTACTTGGAAGAGGAAGCCGAAAAAAAAACGGGGGGAAAAAATGTGCGCAATAGTTAGCATTCCAGTCGTTTGGCGCGAGGTCAGACTTCGATCTGTCTGTTGCTCTGTCTAGCCGTCTCAGCTAGCGGCGTAAGTTGAGGCCAAGTTGAAAACATTTTGAATGATCTTACTGATAAAACGGCTTCGTAATTATATATATATTCCACGACCTTTTTTTGATTGAAATATACAATTGGAATATCAAGTCTAGATGTCTGCTAATTGCATGATTATACTGCTTACAATACACCACTGTTTTATCTGATTCTAGTGTCGTTTACTGCTACAATACACCACTGTTTTATCTGATTCTAGTTTAGTTTACTGCTACAATACACCACTGTTTTATCTGATTCTAGTTTAGTTTACTGCTACAATACACCACTGTTTTATCTGATTCTACTGTAGTTTACTGCTACAATACACCACTGTTTTATATGATTCTACTGTAGTTTACTGCTACAATACACCACTGTTTTATATGATTCTACTGTAGTTTACTGCTACAATACACCACTGTTTTATATGATTCTACTGTAGTTTACTGCTACAATACACCACTGTTTTATCTGATTCTGCTGTAGTTTACTGCTACAATACACCACTATTTTATCTGATTCTACTGTAGTTTACTGCTACAATACACCACTGTTTTATCTGATTCTACTACAGTTTACTGCTACAATACACCACTGTTTTATCTGATTCTACTGTAGTTTACTGCTACAATACACCACTGTTATATGTGATTCTAGTGTAGTTTACTGCTACAATACACCACTGTTTTATCTGATTCTACTGTAGTTTACGTAAATAAAATCAACTCATCTTTGGTAGTAGTTCTTAATGAGCGCACTTCAATAATGGATTGTTAGACTGTTACATAGGGTGAGAGTATGATTCATGAGAATCGGAAACATCGAGTTTCGGTTGGTGTATCGATACTTTCAAACTTTACCCAGTAGCGTAGGAAGGTTACTGCGGGCTGCGCGCCAAGCTAGGAAGGGGCGCTGTTAAATGTTTTTGCACTTTTCAGAGGGTCGCCTAAAAATGTAACTCGCACAGGGCGTCACCTAGCTACGGCTCTGCCTATATACCCGACTTGTCATGTGATTCGTCGGAATCCAAAAGAATATACCTTTTTAAGCATTCTAGAAAGTATATTAAAATGTATCGAAATCAAGAATCGATAATTATATTGGACTCCTTTAATAAAATTTGGTATCGAACTCGGTTTAAAAAATTCGGTATCGTCCCATCATAAATTAAAGTAGCAACCGTATCCAGTTGAGACTCACAGAGTTCTTAGCGAGTCTCCAATAAACTTTTTGCTTTCCATACTATCCGGTAACTGTCCAAGTATTTCACTTCCCGGCTCCCACTAATCAGTTGTTGTTTTCATCCATTATTTCTTTACTTCCAACAGTCTTGTTTAATTGACAACTGTGCAGCTCTTGAGAGTTTTTTTTTTTTACTATATGAAAAACCGTTTTACGGCTCTCATCAACTCAAGTTTGTCCACCACTGAAAAACAAAATCTTGTTTTGGTTTTTTTATCATTTGCAACAGAGAAAACCGAAAGAAAAAAATCGAATCAACTTTCATTTTATTTTGTGGTGAACTTCGATTTGTAAGAGGGTGACACAGTGGTTGGTGGATGAGATGTGAAGTATCCATGGGGAGCCATTGGTTTAAATTTGTCAGTGTTGGCTCATCCAGTGCCCGCTGATAGGAGGCACTGGCTCATCCATCATGCGAGAAATGATTGCATAGAATGAAACGATATATAAAAACATACTGTGCCTAGTATTACCATTCCTTGGTTTCCCTCCTCAAAAAAAACTTGTTTTTTTTTCAAAGAGTGGTAACACTGCTACTGTCATGGATCGGATACAAACATTTAGAGAGAAGCACAACGGAAGAGCAGGATGTCATGAATTATCTTTAGTGGGGGAAATGTATATTAAAGACACACTTCATGACTTCATATAAGTTGTTTACTATGTGACCGATATTTAACTCTGTAAAAAAGAGTTAAGAATCACTTTTGAATCCATTTTATTCAGCCATCTTCTACTGCAGCGATTCTCGGAGGGTTACAGAAAGGTTATGCAGGTGTAGGCAGAGAGATATAATTTTCCGTTTGAAATAGCCAAGAGTTTAAAGAAGGTCGCCATTTTGCTGCATGACTCGTTCCCAAGTATGGTGTCATAGTACTCTGTGGCAATAACATTAGTTAGCCCTAAAGTAATAACATTTAAAGCCTGGTCATCACCAGGTCACGTCCATCGTGTCCTCAATGACCCTTTGTCCGGTGGTCATGTCCTTGCCTTACATGATTTGGTTTGTTTTATGGGTTGGTAAGACGAGTGTGACACCACAGAACAACTGAAAGGTGGCAGAGGTGAGAGGTTAGAGGTGAGATGTTATTGAAAATCTAAAGTGGGACCCGAAAATAAAATCCGGGGCCTCCCAGCGGGGATTGAACTCAGTCCCCCCTTTCAAACGTTATCACGAGTCCCCCCCCCCAAACACACACATACAAATATGTCTCGTCCTGGAATAGTTAGTGAAATCCTGTACTGGCTGTACTTTATCTAACAGCCTAGTGAGTCTGTTATTGCTAAAAATAAATAATTATAATTGGGAATGAAAATAGCAACTGTAAAACTATAAACTTGATATAAAAGACATCACACAGTAGAAATATATTTATAGTGCCAAGTGTAATAAGAAGAATTCATAATAAATACAAGCCAGGTGATGTGCTACAGACGGAGCTAGTAACGTGAAGCGCTCTCGCTCCTCATTGGTTGATATCTATGTCAGTCAAGAACCTTGACTATCTCCCAGTTCTTCCATACAACCCCCTTCTCCCCAGTCTTTTTTTCCCCTCCAATCTGCCCCCCCCCCCCATTCACGTTCATTTTCCAAATTTCTTTCTCCCCCCCACAACACTATGTTTACGTGAGCGAGAACGGCCCAGTCATGCGTAGCTGACAGAGAGCGTGGCGACGTCACCTGCTCCACCAGAGCGTGACCGTTAACAACCCATGTATACAACACTGTCCAGTCACAGCGTTGGCTCACTAAACCATTCAACTCATGCAAGCACACAGTGTATTCTTTTTCCCTTTGAACTCTTGAACAATGGTTCTTAAACAGCAGGGTCACCGCAAAGGGTAAGGCAGCCCGAACACCTGTCAGGGGCCCTGAACCTTGGGTGCCCCGTCGCTTTTGAAATTTATTTGCAATTATTTATTTAGATGCATTAATGGGGCAAGTGGGCCCCATTAGTCAGATCTGGTCAAGGTCCCCAGATTTTCTGGCTTCGGTCCTTTTTAGCTGACGGTGTCCCGCATGTAGTGATTGTCTGCAATGGAGTCCTCTTAGGCCCACCAGAACCTAGAAGAGTTAAACTGCAATTTAATTGGGAGCAAAATGGCCTTTTGTACAATGTAAAGTGAATGAAAATGGGGTTGAATATTGATGCTAAGTCTACTAAAAGTCGTCAATGTGACATTGTGGTCCTTAAAAATATTTACAAATATAAAAGAATAACTATTTGTTTATGGGTCATTCTTTGGTTTCCCGATGTCAGGAAATGACGTACTGACTGGTACTCCACCCACCCACGCCCCCTTTTGTGGTTTTATTTCGTATTAATTATTAAAACATGGAACGGTACATAGAAATCTATTATGTAAAATCAGTAAACTATCTATCTATCTATCTATCTATTATCTATCTATCTATCTTCTCTCTCTGTCTGTCTATCTATCTATCTTTCTATCTATCCACCTTCTCTCTGTCTGTCTATCTATCTGTCCGTCAGTCTGTCAATGAATCAGTCTGGATATACCAGTGCTCCGCAACCGGTGTGCTGCGACACATGAGACGGTGCCGGGTGTGCTGCGACAAAAAAAAAACGGAATAGCAAACACACAAGTTGAAAGTGTCCGCATAGATGTTTTCACACATTTATTATTATTCAAATTGATGGGTTGGCGGGTAGACAACTAACTCAATTTACAGGACAAACGCTCAGAAGGAAGGTCTGTTAATAAAAGTATAACAAACGGACCTTCTTCGTGTACAATGAACGAAAACTTCGCACGACTCATACTTGTTAACATCATGACAACACTAGAGTCTTGTATTGACCCAATTATATATTATTATGAACATTGAAATGGGCGCTGAATACAGGACAGTGTTCTGTCGCTTTGCTAATTTCTAGCAAGAGCTTTTTTTAACTCCACCACTCAATTTAAATATTTAGATTTAAGTCATAACAAGCTGAAATATGTAACCATCATGAAAGTCATAGGATAGCTCAATTGGCATACAGGACAGAAATACATAAACACACGAATAAACTAAATATATACACACATAAGGGGATCTTTGAATCACAGAATATAAATAATTATTCATAAAGTCTAGACTCAAAATTATTATAAAATTTTATTGTGTTTTTACTGTAATACATAGGGCAGAAAGAAAAAAAAACCAATAAGAGGGGAAATGATCATGTAAATTAGTTTTCGAAGACTTAGATCAGTTGTCGCTCTTGAAATAGTGAAGGCATAAACAAATAAGGATAAACGTCAAAAATACACACGTTCACTTAGTGGTGTCTGTAGTCGTAACAAGCAATTGTGGCTCTCAGTGCGAATTAACGTTTGAAACCCTTCCGTCCTTCCTTCCAAAATTTTACAATTAAAAAAACATTGAACGACACCAGTATGAATGCAAGCATACGTCAACTGTGAGCTGTTTAATGATATTTCTTGTTTTTCAAAGTCTTACAACACTTTCGTACTTTTAACTTTTAAACAAGTAGTAGAAAAAAGTCAAAGTGTTTTTGATATCACCATAGTCCATACGAGATGCTGTTTCGACCGCGTACTTTCAAAATCCTTGCCAACTCAGTCAGTCGGTAGAGTGACATGGATGATTGTAAATTTTAAAATAAGTTTCACCCTGCTAAGATTACGTTCACACAAAGCGACAGATACTCTGTGTGTGTGTGTATGTGTGTGTGTGTGTGCGTGCGTGCGTGTGTGTGTAAGAAACAATCTCAATGTCAGTATTAGGATATTTTCCCTTAGCACCATTACGATGGCTGGGACGATTGGCCGAGTAATGTAGATATTCGACTTTCGACCTGAGAGTCATGGGTTCGATCCTCGGTGAGAACCATGGAATTTTCCAGGTGTTATGTTTCGTGCAAAGTCGTACCTGACTTAAGTTGGGGAAGTAGAGGCGGCTGGGCGTTGTGCTAACCATACAATCCCTTCATGTGCCGAGGTTATAGAAACAGATGAATTCTACAGACCCAGAAGGGCTAAGGGAACTTTACTTTTTATTACGATGGATAGCATTTACCAAATCATTACTTGATGTTGTTGATCACAGATAGTAAGTGTTGACTGGGCATCTTATAATCTTATACTATTGCTGAACATTGAAATGTTTTAGTTTCTCATCTTACACAAAATGCCAGTTTCAATGATGTCGTCTTTGTATTGCAAGCTAAATCAGCAGCAGGTCGCTTGTAACTCTTGTACAGATTTAATTGCAAGAGCAAATGCTATGCAGCTGACATCATCACATATTTTCCCCAGAGGCGTAACTAGGGAGCAGAGCAAGTAATGGGTCACTGAGCTTGACCCATGACCCATATGACCCATCAAGTTCTTGACCCAGACCCATCATGACCCATGACCCATTGATTGTTGTTATTTTCAAGATGGCGGCCGTCGCCATAGAAACCATTTTGAAATTTTAAAAAATCGCGCGACGACGGGGGTTTTTTTAGGGTCGGGCGGAGACTAAGGATGGGTCGTAGGTCAGGGAACATTGACCCATGACCCATGTGACCCATCCAATTATGCGACCCATTTGACCCATGACCCATTAACCCATTACTTGCTCTGCTAGGGAGGGAGGGTCCAATTCGAAAGTCATCCGGGCCCCTTCTTGAGAGGGGCCCCTAAAATATTAAAAAAATATATTAAGAACATCTCATGTCATGATGTTAAATGTCAAAATGCAGGGGCCCCCAAAGAGGCCAAGCCCCCTGGACCCCCAACCCTAAAATCGGCACTGTTTTTCCAAGTTTTTTAAATATAGGCCTACATGAATCTGAACCAAATTGACATCTTACAATTTAAAAAAAATCATTGCCAAGTTTGTACTGGGTTTAAAGGTCAATGATCTCAAAGTCTAGTCAGAATAAGTATGCTAAAAGAACTAAAGAATACTTGGAAAAGAACATTTGTTTGGTAAAGTCTACATTGGTACCGGATGCCTATAGTTTCAGTGGAACGGATAAAAATGTTAGAGGAAAATCGATGTCACTTGTGTGGCTTTTAAATAATTGTCATAATATAAAATGGCAAGCAAAATGTATCCCTTACAGAGGTGTTTTGTCAATTTACTGTCCTATAGTGAGCGTTAATTTACACACACACACACACACACACACACACACACATATATATATATATATATATATATATATATATATATGAAGTGATGAAGTGTCGAATTCATCTGTTTCAGTAACAGATGCCCAGCCGCATTACTCCCATAACTTAAAGTTGGGTGGACTTGGGGGACTTACACCAGAACCTGAAAAAATCCCAAGGTTCGAACCCTGGACTCTCCTGTTGATAGTCGAGCGCTCTATACCGCACGACCACATGTCCCCTTATATATATATAAGTATATATAAATATATAATACAGTCTGTGTATTACTGTTGTTTTTTATCTATTAATAAGATTTTATTTTTGCGCCAGTGAATACAGCAATTTGTTTATGATATGACCCTTCACTCATCACAGCCATCTCCATGAAGCCCTTAACCAATGTCGATATTGCGTGAAGTCCCTATAAGGATGAGATGAAATCTCTTAGATCCTATAAACCACTAATGGGACGGTTTGTATGGTGCCCTTCTTTCATCCCCACCATAGCCAATAGTGCCATGGCAATGGAGACACCACGGGAGCTTATATCGGGAACTTGAGCCAAGATCTGAAAAATTTCCTTGGTCCGCACCGGAGGTCGAACCATGTACCTGCACAGGCCCGTAGCCAGGTCAAAGTAAGCAGGGGGCACCAATACCCAGCAAGGGGGTACTTTCTCATTTTAGTTACTTTTTCTTTATTTTTTCCTCTTTTTCTTCTTTTTAAGCGGGGGGCACTCCACGCATAGCCGGGGGGGGGGGCACGGCCCCCCAGTGCTCCCCCTGGCTACGGGGCTGTACCTGCAGCCTGCAGGTCGACAGTCGAGCACGTTACCGGGTTACCGCACGACCATCCGTCCCCAATGTCGATAGTAACTAACAGTAACCCTGGACTAATGTATGTGATGTAATATTTTATTTGCTATTATTTTATTAAAAGTGAGCATATTAATTATAAATTAGAGCTGCTGTTCGATTAAAAAAATTGATCGAAATTAACGCATGATTAAAAATTTTAATCGCAAATTAACGCACATTTTAATCGACACAATATAATACAATTGTTTGTATTCAAACTAATATGTCATAATATCAAAGCATAACATTGGCATAATAAACAAGTCATTTAAATTTACGAAAGAGGTTTAATGAATTACAACATATTTATTAAGCATTAGCATATATGTCTATTGAATTAGTTATTGAGACCAGTTTATTGACATGTATCAATCACGTCAATGATGCGAATTGTTTTCTTTTTATTTAACAACAATGTCTAACCTTTTTTTCGTACCACACTTTCTGAACTAATGACGTATGTCAACCCCTCTTCCCTCCCTCCCTGTCATATTTTGCTTCACTTCGCCCACACCTAAGTCTGTTTACCCTACCCTCCATTTCCCATTCCATAAAAAAAATACACACGTCATTTATATCTCAAATGTAACTTTTCATTCATAAAATAATAGTATAGCCAGAAAGTTGTCGCTCACTTATTATTAACGCGTTTTTTTTCTTAATTCCCCCCCCCCTTCCCCTTTCCCCACCAAGTCACATTTTTAACACACTCTCTCTCTCCACTTAAAGATGTCCCAAAAACATGTTGACACCGGTTCCATTGTTTCAAACTAGAAGCTCGCGTCAGAAATGACAACCACAGTCACCGAGTTGAAGGACAAATTTACTTTTGATCACCTTTTGAAGTTTTTGCTTTGCGTTTCAATGTATATAAATGTTACTCTTATATTCTTTCATTCATTTACTTTCATACTATAAACTATTTGTTCAATGTTTTAGTGAACAACAGAAAATTTTATTTTTTTATCTGTCGGTCAGTTAAATTAATAAAAAAGTATCTTGTAAAATGACACTCTTTAATGTTACCGTTTCAAACGTTCAAAGCAAAATTTTGATAGATCAGCTTTCATTTTTAATCTTCGGTTGTTCTTGTGTGTGTCAACATTAAAAATTCTTTCTTTCGTTTCATTTTGGTTATAGCAACAGTTGTATCAGAGTGTTTGCCGGTATAACTCTTAGAGAAAAATCTATTGATGTTTTTATTGCTATATACAACGCACAAACGAAAATATGCCTTTCTTTCCATCATATCGACACCGCTAGTTTCAGAACTTTAATTAATATAAAATATTAAATTTAGCTCAGTATCACAATAATTCTGAAAAATATATACACTGTCTCGTGTACTGATGTTTGCATAGCATAGTCTAGAGATTCTAGACCATGTCTAGACATCAGGGTTGTTAGTATCGAAGTATCGGTATCGGCCAATACAGTATCGCCGATACTTTTTCAGTATTGGTTGTGCATTTTTACAGCACGGCGGCAGAACCGGCCTTAATAGTAAAGTTCTGCTGAAGTAGACAGATATCTTGAAGATAACTCATCAGAAATGCTGTCATTAGCACCCTACCCAAGCATTAAGAAACTATATTGATGAGTTGATCGGATAGCGCTGTGTTGAGCGCCTGTTTTCATTAGGTGCGTGTCTTTTTATGCCATTACGTTCTAGGAGGCTAAGCAAGGATTGTTTTGAAATGATGGTCTTCTTACGTGCTGCCAAATGGTGAAATAGTAAAGAAAAGTTCCCTTAGCCCTGACGGGCCATCGGGGATTCATCTGTTTCTATAACCTCGGCATATGAAGGGATAGTGTAGTTAGCACAACTCCCAGCCGCCTTTACTTCCCCAGCTTAAAGTCGGGTACCTATTTAAAACTGGGTGAACTTGTGGAAAAATTCCCATTGTTCTCACCGAGGATCGAACCCATAACTCTGAAGTCGACAGTCGAGTATCTACACCACTTGGCCATCCGTCAAGTACTAAAGTGATTAGCATTAAATTTGTGCTTTGACATTGTATTTAATTGTTTTCACTTTTTTTTAAAAAAAACTTGCACTCATTATATTTTAAATACTTTGTTGTTCTCAAAAGTATCGGTATTGTATCGGTATCGATTTTGGCAATACATTTTTACTTGAGTATTTGTATTGGTATTGGCGATACTATTTTCATCAAGTATTGGTATCGGTATTGACGATACAATTTAAGAGTATTGTTAACAACCCTGCTAAACATTGATTTGAAGTGTCATGAAACTGTTAGTGCAGCTGATGCAAGACGCTGTATTTTCAAATGCGATAAAAAATTGGGCGCAAAAAAATGGTGATACAAAATTTCTAACATCTCGTTATTTTGACCTAATTATAACAGAGTTCACCAAACACTTGTCGCAGAGGCGTAGCTAGGAGGGTAGGCGGGCGGGGGGTACATATGTCCCCGGGCGCCGAGGTTCAGGGGCGCTAAATGGTATATTTTTTATATAATCTTATATGGTTTTCGAATGGGGGGGGCGCTAAAAAGTATTAAAAAGGTAAAATGCCCCGGGCGCAAGTTGTATTGCCCCCCTCGCTACGCCTCTGACTTGTCGTTCTTTTACCTCCACCCATAGATATAAAGAATAGATTGCTCATGGGCTTATGGAAGAGCGTCGAACCAACGGTGCTGAACTACTTCCGACCCTTACCTATATATTTCAAAAAATCTTTGATGACGTAGTACGTAAGTACTCACAGATTGAATAAACAGGAAGTCGATTCAAACAAGACGATGTTATTATTCAATTTATTTCAACTAAAACATCCTGTTTGGTTTGTCAGTGACTGTATTTTAATTCCGAGAAAACACTAAATCAAGGACCTTTCACAGGTAATGACGCATTATAAACTATTTAATTTATTTTTCAACCTTTAAAAAACTAACTAGAAATACATATGATTTAAATCAACCAATAAGCCTTGGGCTTGGCTTATAGACTTATAACTATAGTATAAGTAGTTATTATTAAGGCACTCACCACTTGCTATATTTTTATTAGGTATCACCACTTGCCATATTTTTATTAGGTAATTGTTAACGAGTCTACACATATTTTTATATTAATGTGAAATAATGTTTTGACCAAATGAGTTTTATTACCTTTAATTACCTTTACAATTACATGTGATGCAGTTATTGGTAGATATTTTTTTCCTTTACTTGCTATTAATATTACTCTAGCTGTACCCCGCAAAGCCTTTGCAGGAAGATAGACTTGTAAAGCCATTGCCGAACCAAGGATTTGGGGGCCCTGCATTTTGACATTCGATACCATGACATGTGATTATGTACTTAATATTTAATGTAAAAAATAATTTTGGGGGCTCCCCCTAAAGCAGGAGCCCGGTGGGACTTTCGATTTTGGACCCCCAACCCTAGTTACGTCTCTGTGTTAATTTTTTTTTTTAAGTTATGAAATAATTAAAAATCTAATTAGTTGTTGTTTCTTTTTCTTACAACATCCTAAAAGATAAATCATTTTAATTAAATAAAAATGTCAAAGAGATCTAATTAGTTACTTTTCATTAAAACAACTAAAAAAAAAACAATAAAAATAAATGTCACTGGGCGAAATCGAACCCGGAGAGTCTGCATAAAAGTGAACATTGTCCAAGTTGCATAACCATCCTGCGACCGCGCCAACCAATTTTAGATGCAATTTTAATGTACTATAAGAAAAATATTGCTCAGTTATGTTTTCATTGCCTTTTGACCTAGTTTTTTAGGCCTATATTGTTATTTTGTAATTAAGAAATAATTCAAAGCCGTATTTATTTAAAAAAATAAATATTATAAAAGCTGAGAACTTAATTAGTATAGAAATTTGCAGAATTTCTTTTTTAAAATATTATATTGACTTTATTTACGAAATTAGATACGAAAACGCTGTCAATAGTCTTATCGTCGCCGACGTCGGAGATTTTCGATTATTACTATTGTTTATGTCTGACGATGTTAAAATGCTCTGTTGTAATAAAAACTACAATGATTTGAATGATATTATATGCTAATTATTAATTTTTGATATTGGGGACTTTTACATTTCATAATTAAAAGCACAGAAACTATTGAAAACTGTAGATAATATCAAAAAGAAAACTTGAATCGAGACACGGGATGACGCCATTTTGAATTCTTGTTTTCCGCTTTCGATTTAACGCACACTGGAAATGAATATTATTATATATGATGATTGTAACATATGCATGATGATATGGAATATAATAATGATTAATGTGATTGTCTAAAATTACTCTCTTTTTATCATTATTTTTAATACATATCTATTTTATCATTCTTTGTAAGGTTTCCATTGGCCTCTAAAAGAAGAAACATTTGAATCAATTGCCTTCAATTAAAGAAGAGAGAGACATCAACTTATAAGGGTGTGTGTTGGTCACTTTGTACTGTCATTACACATCCATTATGGTAAATACTAAACTATGGTTCCTTTTTTTTTTTTAACCTCTGATGTCTTTGAGAGATTGAGTGTTAAAATCATATCACATTTATATCTCTTAAATATAATTTTCACATAACTCAGGGAAATGATGGTCTAACTAACTAGTTGGATGTCCAGAGCAGCATTTTTCTAGGTCTTTTGGTTTGGGAATGGCTAGAAACATATACTTTTTTTTATTTACATTACATATTTACGTCTAAAATGGATAGCTCAATACTGCTCGCATGCCAAACTTGGAAGCAGAAAAATTTATAGGCATGACAAAAGATTTTAAAATCTATAAAACAATATATAATACATGATATTAAAACATAAGGGATGGGCAAGTTTTTTTTCCACACTGTGATGCTTGATATCCAAAGCCTTTATCACCCCTGCTTGTTTATAAGTTAAAATATCCCTGTTGAAGCCAACCAGTCCATGGGCTTATAATGACCAATCATACATGTTTTAAATAAATGTTACATATTGTCTAAAAAAAGACATGATTTCTTTATTATTGTTTTCCATTAAATCAATTAAAATAAATATTTTCACAGTTGTCAACATCCAGTTTTCATGTGGATAAGGAATATCAGCTCTATCAAACTTAGTAGCTGATCCATGTGAACTTAAACGTATGAGGAGGATGAACACATATTGAAGAGATAAAGTGCAGAGTTGATAAGTGATTTCATTCAACAAAGAAGCCCAAGAAGCCAAAGAAACATTTCAAATTCGTTAGTTATGCTCTCACATTTACCTATTTAAACAAATATATAGACTTGTAAATAAATACTGGCATCAGAACACTTATCCGATCAGTTATGTTTTATTTTGAATTTTCTGTTCTAGTGGCAATTGTTCAAATTTTATAGGCTTTTCAGATTAATTTAAATAATTCGATACATTTTGTTAGCTATAAATCAGGATTCAAAAGTTTAAAATGTATGCTTAAAAGAAATGCTATGTTCATCATACAATCAAAACATGACAAGTCACACCAGCTGTTATATTGGATTTTCAATGCAATTTAGTGAACTTATAATAATAATTTATGTCACTAATAAACCAACTAATGCGGATGCTTAACAATAAGCTTAATAAGATAGCTGGGTTTTTTTCATTTGGGTTATAACCATTGTGAAGTGATAGACTCATGAGGTCTTGGTTATCTGATTGGACAAATATTTTAAGAAATTAACTTTAGGATATGGTAAGGGTTAGGTTGCATAAGTGGAGGTGCATAGGCTAAATAATTTTTAGAAACAATTACTGTACATACTTTTTAATAATAATAGTAGTCAAAAGTTTATTCTTAGATGCATCTATTTTTATTCAATTTATGTGAAGGTAGAAAAACTTATATGTAATTAACATACCCTTTAGATAATGCTAAATCATAATATGTTTATAATGTCATCTAATTGAAATAAAATTAAGTTACTAAATAAAATCACCTTTTCACCACAATGTACAACATCGCAAAATGCTTTAAGTATTTGTTTTTAAATCATGGTAGTATCTATTCTAGTCATCAACATTAATTTTTAATTGTATTAAAAATTTAAGCCTATTTTATGATATTTCACGATTTGGTATAAAAAAACTATAATACTGGAATCATAGTAATTATTGTAAAATTGAATGGATATATTTTCATTTTATAAACATTTTAACTGTCTGAATGAGGAAAAAGTTAAATGATCAAGTAATAATTTGTTATATTTAAGATAATCCAATTATGAACTATGTGCATAAATTAATAAACTAGATAATTCTACACTACAGTCTAATTGAGTGGTTCTCAAACTTTTACACTTCGCAACCCACTTTGACAAATTGTTTTTGTTAACACTACCCAACTGCAAAACAATATACAATAAAGAAAGAAAAAAAAGCACTTTTAATTTGATATAGGTTATAAATTAATGGGACCCAATTAAAATTCGTCCGCAGCCCATCAGTGTGTCACAACCCACTTTTTGAAAACCACTGGTCTAATAATACTTAATATCATTAAACTTTAAGTTGTCTAACTTTATAATGTTTTTTTTTCCTTTTAAAGCAGCCTATTAAAAATGTTTGTATATTACTTGACTTAAATGGCTTTTGAAATTTTTTTTCTCAAATGTTAATTAAAACAAGTTAAAAATTATTTTAGATGCAAACTTTGGTTATTGTGTTTTTCAATTATTTATTTTACAATAAATGAATTTCTTTAACAAAAAGTTAATGTTTTTTTTTTTAAATTATTAAATCAACTAGAGGATAAAATGTTTAAATGTAATAATACTCAGTATTTTATTAATCTAAATACATATATAAATATTAAATGAAACACATGAAGGTTGTCAATAGACATTATTCAGTAGATCACAAAAAACTGGTAATGCAGAGATTAAATCAAAGATGTAGAAATACTCCAATAAATTATTCATTAGATAAGTCCAATAGTCTGAGAATACACAGAGTTTATTTTAACTGTAAGTAGTTGAAAAAAGTGTCCACATTTCTTATGATGAAGTTAATGATCCCTTTAATGCTTCCAGAAAGTGTATTTCTACTTTTTCACTTAGTGGGATTGTTGCCTTCATTCAATGTTTTTGAAGAATCTATGAAAATGTCTTAAAATACTTTTTGAATTTCTTTGTCCAAAAAAATGAACTCAGCTATAAGCCAAACAATGACAAGACAAAAAGCAGAATGTCTCTTGAACTCCCTATCAGAATGACAATTGTAGCATTATAGAAGTACTTTTAATTTCTCTTGCTCTGTATTATTCTGTGGATTAAAATTTCTTATGCATTAAATTAAATAATATTAAATTTTTCAAATAAAATAGTCAAACCCAGGTTTACTAGTATTTTGCAAGATGTAGCGATTCAAGTAATAAATCTGTTTAATGACAACATCATGTTACATTTCTGATTAACGGCGAAGAAAGTATCACTAGGGTCTAGGTACGTTAACGCAACACAAAAAAAAAATTACAATGGGATAGCATTGAATTAATTGGCAAGATCAAAACATGTCCTATTTAATACATTTGAGCACTGCATATTGGATAAAAATATATAAAATAGTATTCAAAATATGCTTAAGAATATTTTTAGATGCAATCATTTTGGTTTCCATTAAATCTTATGGGGAAATCTTAAATAAATGTCTACTTTGGATTATAAAATTTTTCTAGAACTAGAAAAATTTCATTGGAAAACGAAGGTTTGACTGTAATTATTTACATTATAATAATGTAAATAATAAACCTTAAATTATAATTAAATCTTTAATTTTAACTATTCTAATTGTCTAATAGTATCTGTACTCTATAGTCAGTGGCGCAACCAAATCATCAATACGTTATAAAGTTACTAAAAAGACTGTCAAACTATCTTTTTTCAATATGTTAGCCCCCTACTCCCCCCCAGCATTATGCCACTGTCAATAGTATGCATGTAAACTCAGCTTTCAAATATTAAAACCAAACAGAACTATGTTACTATTAATCACTCTATTTAAATACTCCCTTCTTAACAAATAAAAATGATGTATCAACATTATTGCTTTTATCATATATAAGTATTTAATTTGGGACAGTTTTGATTACATTAAATAAATTTTTACTTGATCAATATCATTAATAATAAAATCAATCGTACTATAAATTAAATAGTTTAGTTGATTTATAAACACTAGTTATAGACTTGATATATTGATAAATTAAATGTCATATATAGTACGAGTCATAGCAATAATGTCGGTACTATTAAAATATATAAAAAATACAGGACCACTCTATGTTTCAAGTTAAATACCATAAAAGTGATTTTCTGCCACATCTGTTGATTATAGTAGCGCCCAAATTTTCTAGCTGGTATTTTTTTTCATTTAAAATGGCTGCGCTGCGTCTTACCAACTCTAAGGAAAGAAATCTTTTTCGGAAAAAAATAAAGAACTGTACTCTTCTTTTTTTAAACTATAAGCACCATTTTATAGCACTTCATCGGGCACAATATAATAGACGTAATCAATCTAGTCTTTATATCTATGCCTCCACCAGCACACTACAGTACCTCCACCAATACACTACAGTATATAATGTAAACTAGTGAATGAAACTTTTTTTCTTTTTTTCGACCGGGAAGGGAGCAGGAGGTTCACTTGTCCAAGGGCTATATAACAAAACATCATCATTTTATATTACAATTGGGGCTTTTGTCGACGTACCTGGGGGTGAGGGTGTGTGGAAATTATGACAGAGTGGGGGTGGTAGATCTACTTAATAAGTGAACGGACTTTAACCAAATTGTTGCGTGAAATTCCGTTATTTATCGATTCGGTGAACTTTCAGCATTTTGGTCAAATTAACGCATTTAATTGTTGCGTTAAAAATTTTAATCGCAAATATTTTTTGACGCGTTAATCGCAAATTAACACAGTGTAATCAGCAGCCCTATTATAAATTAATAATAAATTTAGATGTAACCCAGTGTGTCTGAATTATTAGCCTAATTTTATCAGGTGACATTCTTTCCTAAGTAACACAAATGTCCCCTAGCGATATAATTAAATTGTGCTCTGTACAGTATAGTGTAGATTTGTCAAGTCTAATAGACATAGCAACTAGTATAAATACAAATAATACTCTACAGTGTCTACAGATTAGTCTGAGTGTCCTAAGCACCAGGCCCTTAGCCAAGGGGTGGGCACTGGGGGGGGGGCGTGCCCCCCTCCCCCGCTGAAAAAAGAAGAAGAGAGGAAAAGTAAAGGTGCTCCCCTTGCTGGGTATTGGTGCCCCCCTGCTGACTATGACCTGGCTACGGGCCTGCTAAGCATGTTTGTGTCTTTATATATGTTTTGTATACAATTCAAAATTAAATGCAAGTTTGAGCTTTGAATCGTATAGTTTATATAAATACTAACAGTAAAATATTCTCGTAGGCTAAGTGAAAAAAACGTTGTTCTTTTTACTTTGTTTTAAAATTTATTGAATATAAACCATAGATATAAATAGTTTTTTTTTTAATTTTGCGAAATATTTTTTTTAAGTAATCGACTTTATCGACTACACTCAAATGTTTATGACAAAAAGTGTGTCAGTATTGATAATGATATTATTAATAAAAAAAATAATTTTGTTAATTAGGCTAATTCGCTAATTGCCATTTGACTCTTGATGTCTTGTCATCAGACTAACAGATTAATGGTATACCCTGATTAATTTCTTACTAACAGAAATAACAGAGTTTTTTTTCATAATTCAGTTTGTGCCCCCTCTTCATTTGTCAGTAATGTTTTGGTTTTTAGGCACTATTACTGTGAGTGTATTCCCCCCACCCACACCCCATTTAAAAAGTATAATAATATTTAGGTGCCCTTGGGCTTGACAACACACACCACCAGCACCACCCTTCCTAAGTAACTGCCTAATAGAAATGATCCTTTAAATATTTCCCCATTTGAGCTAAAATGTCTTCTATTTATATAATTATTTAATTTATTTGAAGCTTAGTGAGGCTAGAACAGGGGATCTATCAGTCCTGACAAAATTAAATCTCCTTGTTTGTTTAGATCAGGTAACCATCATGACAGTGTTTTATTTAATTGAACATTCTGTCCAGCTGGGGAGTGGTTGATAATGACATAAATAACCAGTCATCATTATCATAGGAGTGTTGTTAAAGTTTGATTAATGCTATTAACTTGTCCCATTTGAATGGCTCTGGTCAGTCATTTAACTTATAACATTTTTTGTGATAAATTCATAAAAACCTTTGTAATATTTTGAAAACAACTACCAATTTTAATAATGTGTTAATTTTTTATTCAGGGCAAAATGCATCAGCATTAAGATATCAGGAAGCAATGATCATACACAGAGCCACTTCTTAGATTAAAACTGACATCTTTTTGCTCTTGCAATAAAAAAAAAAGATATCTTGACAAGTGAAATTCATTCAGTTGATTTTATCTGGATGTTGATTTTCATAAACAAATGTCTGGAAATAAACAAAATAAAAAAATAGCTGGCCCCAAAGGACAAGGTCCTAACAACAGTCATCAGAGGAAACCTCAAAGTCCATCACTGAAACACAAAGTATGGGTTACTTATTCATTTTATATTATATCTTTTAAACCTTATTTAATTTTTGTTTGACATGGAATACATATTTTTTGCTCAGCTTTGTGTCTGACATTAGAACTATGGTTTTCTAATGAGTTGCCTGAAAAAATATTTCTTTATCATACCATCATAAACAGATCTTTGAACCCTACTGGCCCCTGGAATCTGTAAAAGAAGGCATTAAAAAAGGCCAACTTGTTGTGGTAAGTAGAATTATGTTACGAACAATTATTTTCTTTATACATTAGATATTAACTTATTCATATCGTTTTATCCTTCTCACTTGATTTTGTCATCTAAAAAAGGTTTATCAAAAAGCTTAAAAATAAAAGTTATGTTTGTTTACATATTTTAATTTTGTCTATATTAATTACAGGGTCCTATTAGAATCAACCCCAAAAATTATGAAGATGCTTACGTGCCTTTATCTGTAAGTGTATAAACTGGCTCAGATTATTAGTTATCATGTCTTACTTAATGCCTACAATAAATAATTTTATGCATTAAGAAAAACCTGAAAGATCTTATATTTTTTTTTAAAATAATTCATATCATAATAATATCTAGCAAATATTTCATCATTAACACATCTTTTAAAATAAATCTCTAATTGATTAATTAATTAAAATTATTTACAATTGTATTACAATTTTTTATATTTGTTCTCAGCTGCTCCAAACAAAAAATATTTTATGGAAACATTTAAAAGATAAGATTTTTAGATGTTCCATTTAGATAATTCATTATTTAGAAACATAATTGATAAATGCTGTTTTTAAAGTATAAATGTGTTGTTCATGTGTAGAAATGAATACAGTTAATTTGGAATTAAAGCCATGTCGTTGGTATAATGATTTGAAGGCTCGTGAAAAAAAGTTTCGTATCAAAATGACATTGAATTTAATGGTACTACTGAAGTAAAAAGATTTCTAAGCATTTTAAAATGGGACACAAAGAGTATTTTGTGTGCTAAGTATGAAGGCAAACTTCTCTTTGGTTGAATAAGTAATCACTTACTTTAAAACTTTAAAGCTAGTTGTTATTCTAAGTTAGTCAAAATAAATTAAATGTTTGCCGTTTGAGTCAGCCACAGTACAGTTAGATCAATCCACAACCACTTTTATTTTACCAGTAAATGTCACAAAGGTATTTTAAGCTGGGCAGACTAAGGAATGTCTTCCGGACCTTAGAAAACTAGATGGAGGCGGTGGGGCTAAAACCTGAGATTTTCAGGTCTTCTGTCTTTTGCTCTATCACGTACTCAATCTATCTCCAGTTGGTAATTTAGTAATACAAATCCATTACTTTAAAAGAAAAAATTGATTTAATTGTTTTTTTAATGCTACATTTTTTTATACAGGATGGCTCAGCAGATATTTTTATATCTGGTATGAAGGACAGAAACAGAGCATTAAATACAGATGAAGTAGTTGTCCTGGTTAATCAGTTTGACCAGTGGAAGGTAAGATTTTGTCATTCATTATTAAGTATGAGACATGATTCTGACAAAAAGTGACTGTGTCTGAAAATATGGTTTTTGGAAGCAAGTTCTGGTTTAAAACTAGTGAACATAAAACATTCCATGTATTAGTCAGTGAAGATTTAAAATTAAAAAAAAATAGCAACAAAAGAATATACTTACTGTAAAAAAATAATCTTGGCATGAGTTATAATATAGAAATATGTTTTCCTTAAAAAAATATTTTTTACTTTTCAGTGGTTTTTATACAATTTATGAAAAAGTGAGTTTTTATTTTCTACTTTTTAGTGGTGCGACTTTACCAGCGGCATCATGTATTGTAATGTCGGCTGTGATTAATTGATACACAATAGTTGTCTACCCCCTCCCCACCCGACATTAGCATATAAAGTGTTGTGGAAAATCCTAGGTTAAAAACAGAAATTGAAACAAGGTCACGGTTTATCAATGCAAGGCTCCTCTGTATGGGCGTGTAAAGATGAAAAGATTATTAGAGCTCAATGGAACAAAATTTGATGTGCCTAATTAATGAAAACTGTATTGTCATCAGATGCAAGCAAGAAATTGAGTGATGGGAAATGAGTTAAAATTGATTACAAAATTCCATCCAGATACATGTATACATACAACCGACAGAGCATCCTAAGAAAAAGCATGTAATGATGCTTAAATCAGATTTTACAGTGTATGGAATGATGAAATGTAAGAGTACAAACAATCATCAGACTAACCAATATATAAATAGTAAAAAACCATACTGGCTCTTCCATCTGATAAGTTAGTACATGTATTTAATAAAAAAAGACAACTTGTAGTATGTAGATGTCAAAGAAAACTTTTTTTGCTTGAATAAAATAATTTTTTTTTTAAATTAGCTTTTATTAAAATTCTCTAAAAATAAAAAAAAATAAGTCATTATATTATACATGTACAAATATTTATAGAAATTATCATTACTGAAAATATAAGCATGGGTACCTATCCAGATATATATACATGTATCATTTATTTATTTTTAGCTTTTTATCATCTAATGTAAAGCCGTATTTAGTTCGTATATGGAAATCACACACGCTTTTTAATTTTTGTTATTGTTACGGGTCCTTATAATGATACTACCTGTAGAAGGTGTAATAATTCAGACAACACAAATCACGAAGTTAACTCCAGTGAAGTAACATAAAACAATCATTTAATTCTTGAACATGAACTGACATAAAGGTAAATTCAGGAGGAGTACAATAGCAAACTGTAAACATGCATCATCTATCTCGATGCCCAAAGCTAGACTGACTATAAAACAAAGCATGTGCTCCCAACAATCGGTTTAATATACGTCATTTGTACCAAATGACGTATACACTAAAACTCTCAATATTTACACTCAAGATGGCGGAATGACGCCATGGATAATGTGGTGAGCGGAGCCTTTTTAATAATGAAGAAATTTAATATTTTTTTAAACTTATACTTTTTAGTTTTAAAATAATTAAACTTTCTATTTAGTTAATTTATCAAGTTGATATAAAACTTAAAAAAAAGCTTCCACAATTTTGTTGCACTAATGCATCAGTGCTTTACTCTACTCATACTGACATGATAATCTCATACACATTTTTTCCCAAAATAAGCATCACTAAAAAGTAATTAGCTTTGTAAGTCTAAAAGATGTTGATTCATAAAGTTGTAATGATTCAAATCATGTCTTGTGAAGTAGAATCTCAACATGTTCCTAATGTGAGCCTTCTCACTAAATCTGAAGAGGTCCAAAAGTGAGTTACATCATTTCAGGATGAACCCTTAGAAAGTGAAACTAATTATAAAAAAGGAAAAGCTAGGGGGAGGGGGAAGGGTATGGAAACCATTTATCCATCAGTGTGTTGCTAAATATTTGCCTTATAATCTAAATTGCAAAGAACAGGAGCAGCACACATATCATTTAATTTACCTTAAGAAAGAAAATGTTTTTTTCTTGTCCCAATGCAACAAATGTTTTTTAGCAGTAAATATGTTATCATTAGTTTCTGTTTACACAATAATTATGTTATCATTAGTTTCTGTTTACACAATAATTATACATTAATTTACTTCTGTTTTCTTTTCCAGGTTTTTGTTGAAGATTTTGAAGAGTATGAGAAGTCCTCTGACAATGTAAAAATTGTTCAGAGCAAGTCCACAGTTGAAGAGGATGATGATTCTGGGCCTGATATTATTTATGATGATAGTGATGAGGGTGATAAATGTGATACAACTGTTAGAAAACTAAAAGATATGAAAATATCAGATGGTAATAATTTTGATATAATTTCTTGATGCATAATATCATCCCTGTTATGCATAAATAACATGGCTTGTACACTATGTTGTTTATTTATTTTTTTCAGTTGTATTTTATCCTTTTTTATGATATGTTACTTGATCTTTATCTTTTGAGTTTCTACTTGTTATTTGAATTCCCTCATTATTGATAAAATTTACAAAGATTTTCTTCATCTTTTCTTGACATCCAATTTTTTTTGGATAATAGATTGTTGAAATGTCTTTTTTTTACCAGAATATTCTTTAACTGTTTAAGATTATCATATAGCATGTTGAGTAAATAGTTACTACTTTAGCACTTTTTCTTAAATTTTAAAAGTCTGTATAATATTTAAATGTTCATAATTTATGAATAATAATATTGTTGCATTATTCTTCCCAAAAAGGTAAATTAAGTGCAAGTTCTACTGTGGGTCAATCCCAAGATAAAGTAACTACAGAAGGGGGAAGTAAAAACAGGCACACTCAGAAGACATCCCCTAATTCCACTGGAGGTAACAACATGAAAACTCCAGTCAAAAAATTTATATCAGTTTCTGACATGCGGAGCAATGGAAGCTCATTGGCTAAAGATCTTTTTGGTGTCCAGAAATGCAGTGAATTGTCAGATGAAGTTGGGAGACGATTTGTACAGAAGACTGGCAGGGTATGATCATGCCACTTAATAAAGCCTAAATATTAATCCTTTGGTCTTAAAAGTCTTAAAACTTTGATTTATTCTTTACCTTATGAGCAATGTTTTAACTTAACAATGTTTTAAAAATATAGAGATTTGTCACTGAAAACAAATTAATACCTTGCTGAGAAACTTTGCTTGAGACATTATCATGCTTTTTAATTCTCAGTGAGACATTTATATATATATATATATACAGCAGACTCATATTATTCATATTAATACCCATTTTTAATCACACAGGTAATTTATATTTATGAAAAGAAGCACTCAAGAGCTGCTAGTGGTCGCCTAAAGCTAATGCAGGACAAGAATAAAAACTTTGCATTATTTTCTCCATCTGACAGTCGGGTACCTCGAATCATTATACCCATGCAAGAATGTCCGAAAGGTAAATTTTTCTTATCCCTTTAATTTGTTTCCTGTTCATGGACATATTTAAATTGATGCTTCTTTTTTATATGGATTGATTTGTAATAAAGAAAAATTTTAAAACTAGAAAATCAATAAAAATTGTAGATTGGTGATCATTCTTTAAATTTATTTAAAATATAATAATTTCTGCATTTAAATAAATTTAGATAAATTAACTTCTGATTTGGTAAATAAGTAACATATACCAGAATCACCTAAAAGAAAAAGGAAAATATTATGAAGTCAGCAAATGTTAATTGTAATTAATATTAAATAGAGAGAGTGTCATTAAAAAAGGGATTTCTTTTAACAGATTTCTATGAACGACCGGACCTTTATGCTCAGATATTGTACATAGCAAGAATACAACAATGGGATGAAACATCTAATATGCCAAAGGGGTCAGTTTTCAACTATCATGGTTTTATATGATCTTTCAGTTTATAATTGGTGCCAGTAAGCTGTATACATGGACATGTATTAGTAAGCAAACAAATGATAACACCTATGGACAGTTAGTTATTAAAAATTATCAAATTTCTGTAGCCACACAATATTGGAATGTTCCATTAGCAGGTTGTGTTCCCAATAAAAATGTTTGGCTCTTTTTAAGTTAGTCAAATCCCAGATTTGGAAATAGACCTTTTGTTTTGCTTACTTTTGATGATTTTTAATTAGAAACATGCTTATTGGAGCCAATTTAAAAATAGGCTAAGTTCTATTAGGTTCAATAGTTATATGTAAACCTATACATGTATCATTTCTTAATCACACAAATATTTAATGTTTTCAGCTTTTTCTTATTCTGAATATTGTTTCTTGCAAACTAAAAATTGCTGTCCTTTTCGCACAGATCACAGAATGCTTAGTATATATACAGTAGTTTTTATTTATTTAAATGTAATAAAACCGTTACCATCATTCATAAACTTAATAGGTTGTACATAACAATTCAGAGTTTTGCAAAATATGTTTTAAACAAAATGTTTCAATACTCGCAATCAAAGTCTGCTCCCTTTGATGCTGTATTGTTCATTATCTTTCAGATCCCTGGCTAAAAGTTTAGGTGAAGCAGGTCAGATAGAGCCAGAGACGGAGGCAATGCTGATAGAATTGGATGTTGACGACACACCTTTCTCTGATCAGGTTTGTCCACACAGACTATACAGTCTGCTCTTTTTAAAACTAGTTTTAAACTTTAAAAATAAATTTACCAGTACATGGAATAAACTAAACTTACATTTTACATTTTGTCATAACAATTCATCATATTTTTCTAGGTTGTTGCCTGCTTGCCACAGAACTTACCGTGGACCATACCTGAATCTGAGTTTGCATACCGTAAAGATCTGCGCCAGACATGCATATTTACAATAGATCCTGCTACTGCAAGAGATTTAGATGATGCAGTTTCTGTTGAAGATCTTGGAAATGGTAATGCTTTTATCAAAGTGCCTGAATTATCATACCGCTCTGTGTACTTGCAAAGAACTATGCATTAAATTGTACCACTTCAAAAAAAAAAAGTGTCAATTAGTCTTTTGTTATGATAGTTGCAGTTTATGGATTTTCAGTTTCTCAATTCTATGTATTAAACAGGCAAATATGAAGTAGGTGTACATATTGCTGATGTCAGCTACTTTGTCACAGAAAATACAGCACTAGATGAAGCTGTCTCCAAAAGGGCAACTAGTGTGTACTTAGTTCAGAAGGTTGGTTTGAGTGGCAATTAGTTCACAGGTAGGGACGAGGCGTGAGTGTTGCAGGTCATATTCATATTTATAGAAAATGCTATATAATGGTACAGTGTTTATTGAATATAATTGGCATAATCATTCATAATAAATTGACTGCAAGCTTAAATATATATATATAACATTCATTTATATATATGCTGTATATGTTGTTAGTCTAATAATTTATTCAAATATATAAATCTATGTTTGTTTGTGCTTTTATATTGCATCAATACATTTTTCTCTAAGAGTTATGACCAGCAACACTCATGTCTCATCCCTGTTCACTGGCTACTTTTGTATCTCCTTATTCCCCATAAATTTAAAATGTATACAACTTTTTAATCTATTGAGCATTTTGTCATTCCTACTAGGTAGTGCCCATGTTACCTAGACTATTATGTGAGGAGCTGTGTAGTTTGAATCCTGACAAAGACAGACTGGCATTTTCTGTTGTATGGACAATGAATGAGGAAGGGGAGGTAATCATTTTCTCCTGTTTGAAATGTTTTTTAAATAAAAAAGATTTGAATTTTTTTTTAAAAACAAAAACTGATCAAATATTTCTTTGACCTAGACATTTATAACAATATCCGTACTAATAAAATAATATAATACATGTTCTTTTAAATTGCGGTGCAGATTTTCATATATAAACATAAATATTACCATAATTATAAATGCATTAATTTTACTGAAATATGAGGAAAAAACACTAAATCATTTTACTGAAAATAATATTTATAATAAATGGGAATGTTATTGTTTTAAATTAATTGAAAGTTTATTTAGATTCTAAATTAACTCCATGATGTTTGTTGGTTCTTAATTTTTGAGTTGTGATACTCCCTGAGGGAACAATTACTCTTCTTAGATTATTTTAAAAAGAAAATAGATTTCATATTTCTAACTTAATAAATTTGTTGTTTTCATTATAGATCTTTGATGAATGGTATGGTAGGACAGTGATCAGATCCTGTGTAAAATTAAGCTACGAGCATGCTCAGGTAATTATGTTTTGCACATAGAAGCTTAAAAAAAACGCAGATATATCTAGAAAAATATGGATATTAAAGAAATGGGAAAAAGGAAATTGCTAAAAAAGAATGTAAAGAAAAGTTTGCATTGCATATAAAAACTAGAATTTTATATGACAATACATGTACTAATGTAATCATTAAAACATTGTACATCAGACTGTAATTTATTTCATTTTTTTACAGACTTCAGAGAAATAAGCAGTCTTTCACCCTGTAATTTTTTATTTAGATGAAAGTTCTAAATATTTCATTTAAAATTTTGTTTTCTTTCTTGTGGAATGACCACTGCACACTTTTGAATTGAACACAGTATAGTGGTCTTGACATGACTGAAATAATACTTCTGAATGCAAGGAATTTTTTAAGCTTGATAATATTCATTTTTATCTACAGGGATTTATAGTACAGCCAGATAAGGAATGGACTTGTGATGAATTACCCCCCATCAGCAATGGTTTCTCAGTGCCAGATGTTTGCAAGAGAGTTATACAACTTAACAAGGTAAAATGATTTAACATTGTATACGTTGTTTTAACATTTAATTTTTTGATAAGGTATATTGATTTGAAATTTGTATTTTCTGTTGAGTCTTCTTAACTTACAAATGTATTATGTTACTGTTTCCATAATATTACAAGCATTGATTTTGTATTTTCTCTAATTTTAATTGAAGAAAATTTGATTCCATGTTTAATAGAATGATTGAAAGTTTTTGTCTTCTTTTGACATTGTCTGGTACTGTATCAATACACTTATTGTATTTCAATTTCTCTGACATTTTTTGGATAATAAAGAAGAGTAAAAGTGAAATTTAAAAAAATCAATAAGAAATACAAGCTTACATTTAAAGAAACACAGCTTGTATTTGTTAATATTTTTGTTTTGTTAGATCGCCCTTAATTTAAGAAAGCTAAGATTTGACAATGGAGCCTTGCGGTTAGACCAGGTGAAGCTACAGTTCTCATTGAACAAGGAAACTGGACTTCCCAATGGCTACTCAGTCTACCAACAAAAGGATAGTAATAGGTAATGCTGCTAGTGTTGAAATATGTTATATTATTCATCTACCATAAGTTAATATCGGGGTGATGTCTGGGTACTTTTTTTTAATTTGTCTTTAAAGTGGGTTATTTGCCTGTTTGGGCACTTTATTAATTTGCCTTCTCTTAGTTTTTTTACAGTGGTTAAAAAAAATTCACTCAGTTACCATGAACGATTTTTCATTATTTTTAGTGTTAGATACACTGATATCTTTTTGTATAACTTAATTAATGCCTGATACAATTTATAATATATGTATAAATAAATATAAGTATTTTTTTTTGACCTAATTATTGATAAACTTATTTTTAATAAAAAGTTATTTATTATTTACTTGGTGAATGATGCAAATCTTTTTAAGGTTGATTGAAGAATTTATGTTGCTGGCCAACATGGCTGTAGCTCATAAAATCATGAAAAGTTTTCCTCAAAAGGCTGTTCTTAGACGGCACCCTCCACCCCAGGTTAAACCACTGGAGGCAATGGTGAGATTTGTTTACACTAGTCCATTTTTTTTTTTGCCAGATAATTTCTTACTTTCACATTACAAAAATATTTTTTAAAACAAAAAATTTCAATTGAAACTTTTTTTTTAAATTATTATTTTAACATGTTTTTAATGCAGCTTTCTATTTTATTATCATTTTTTAAGTGAGTCATTTTGATAATGAATTTTAATTTACTGTTTTTTCTTTGAAAAGGAGTGGAAGTAATTATATGTATTCAAAATTTAATATAATATTTGTTGGCAGTTGTATTGACTTAGCTGTGTATTTAAAATAACAGGAAGAACTCTGTGATAGTCTGTGTGTAGAGATAGATGCCTCATCATCAGGTAGTTTACAGGTATATCAGTTTTTACATTGTGACGTTCAGGTCGTGACATAACAGTATATTTTTTTTTATTATCCTCTTACAAGTGTTACAAGATACATTTCCCATACTTAATACATTTAGTCTGTACTTGTCATATGTGTTTTTTCAAAAATTGTTTGCTGCATTGTATAAAATTTGAAAAAGAATTCTAGTAGAACATTTTTGCTGTGACCTAAAAGAGTGATGGAAAATGTATTGTTGCAATCGATCATTAACTAAATCTTAACTTAGGGAAAGAGAATGTTGATCATATTAAACCAATAAACTTATGGAAAGAGAATGTTGACCACATTAAATCAATAAACTATGGAAAGAGAATGTTGACCATATTAAATCAATAAACTTATGGAAAGAGAATGTTGACCACATTAAATCAATAAACTGTGGCAACAGAATGTTGACCATATTAAATCAATAAACTGTGGAAAGAGAATGTTGACCATATTAAATCAATAAACTGTGGAAACAGAATGTTGACCATATTAAATCAATAAACTGTGGAAAGAGAATGTTGACCACATTAAATCAATAAACTGTGGAAAGAGAATGTTGACCATATTAAACCAATAAACTTATGGAAAGAGAATGTTGACCATATTAAATCAATAAACTGTTTTTATTCAATAATTTACCTATGTTACATGCTGTCTATAAGTATGTATTTTAATCAGTTACAGAATTTGGAAAGTGACTTCAACATTCTGTAATGTACCATTACAGTGATGAGCATTCAGAACTGATGTTGGTTTAATAAAGTAGCTAATATAGTGGATTGCTTTTAATGTTGACTTTTATTAAAGATGTATTCCGAAAAAAACTGAAAGCTTAATTTTTTATTTAGAAGCATGTAGGATCACCCATAAGCTTGTCTTTGATAAGTAAAACCAACCTTTTTCATAACATAAATAATTTTCACTTTTTTGGATGCATTTTAAAACAATAATTTGAAAATAAAACACTTTATAAACCAACTTGAATTTCTGATTAGTTTTGATAGGAAAAACATTGGCAACAATCTGTCAGGTTATTCGTCTTAATTTGTATTTTCAGAAAAGTTTGTTAAAATACTATGGGGAGGATGAGTTTTCTCAGTCGAGGCTTCAGGTGCTTGTTGTGCTCATCTCTAAACCTATGCAAGTAAGCAAATAATTTTGACATTTCTCTTAATACTTTTTATAATAATGAAAATCATTCTCTGAACTGTATTAAAGAAAGTAAACGTTAACTGTTTTTGAAATATAATTTTAAAATTTTTTTTGTACAGTTGGCCAAATATTTTTGTTCAGGGTCGTACCCTGATGCAAGCATGTATCATCATTATGCTTTGAATGTCCCACTGTACACACACTTTACTTCACCTATCAGACGTTATCCAGACATCTTGGTCCACAGACTGTTGGCTGCTTCTTTAGGTAACAAAAAATGCTGAGTTTTTATCTCAGATATCTAATTTATGTGGCATTTTTTTTCTAGTGTTAAATCTGAGTGTTATTTTTTAATTCCCAGCATTTCCACAATAGCATTTTGTTTCAACATTATTCTCTGCATTAGTTTTGATAATTCAACATGACACATAACTTAGCAGCAGTTACCTGTCAGTGTGTCACCACTGCATGTGTGATACTTTATTCTGAAATGTTTTTATATTTCAGATTACTGCACACCAACAGAGAAGTCCACACAGATACTGCAGAGAGAATCAGAGTATTGTAATGATAAGAAACTGAATGCCAAGATGGCCTCAGAGAGAAGCAATGAGATGTACTTCTCTATATTTGTCAAGGTACATGTAGTTTGTTGTTGTCCAGCAATTATATCACCAATATCATCAGCACATGATGAACATGTCTGCTACTGAAGTTGTCACAATTAGACATGTACGTTTTAGAAATTGTTGTTATTACATGTAACTCAAATTATGCATTTTCCATATGTCTTTTTTTTTTCCTCTTGCAGGAAGTTGGTCCACTTGAGGAGAATGGAATGGTCATGGCGGTATTGGACAAATCTTTTGATGTACTTATACTAAAACTGGGCATTGTGAAAAGAGTTTACCTTGAGGTTAGTGCTTCAATGCTGTTTACTGTACAGGAATGTTGTTGTGCAGCAATGCTGGTTATTGTACAGATTTTTGTTTGTGCTACAATGCTGGTAATTGTACAGATTTGCAGTTAGCTAATTTTTTTCAGTATTTTTTAAATTTTATTTTACAATTTTGAAGTAAAAGATTAGCCAAACAATTATTTAAAATGTAATCTTATACCATCAGAAAAATTAGATTGTTCAGGCATTATTTAAAATAATAAAATAACGACAAAAAAGTGCATTAAAGGGCTAATCATCAGGTCACTGTTACATTTTTCATAAGTAGTTTTCACTATAGCAGCATTGTGTTAATGTAGATATGAAAAAAATGTAATAATAAGTGCTGGTTTTGCACAACACAATACACTATAAACATCCCATTGTTTTTATTGTCACACATCACAGTTACATTATTGCAAACATCATGTAAATAATGTAAAGGTAATCAGAATGATAAAAGAAATCAGAGTTTCCCCAAATGACATAATTATATATTCTACTGAAAGATAACATCATTACAGGTTGAATAAAGTTATTTTCAATGATGATGTGTGGGACTAACCCTAACTAACCCTACCTAACCCTAACCCTACCTAACCCTAACCCTAATGTTTCATTCTATTGATGATGTGTGGGACTAACCCTAATGTTTCATTCTATTGCTAATGTTTTTTTTGTCTGTTTTGAGACAAAGCTTTAAATTAAAATTGATCTTGTAATTTTCTTTAGTGATGTTATTCAATTTTCATATTGTCATAGTTCTGCTTACTTGTATTTCTTGATGTAAACTTCTAATAATAATCTAAATGTGCCATTTTGTTAAATTGTAGAAGTTGCCGCTGGTGTCCAGTGAATTCCGCAAGAACATGAAAAGTCCAGAACTAGTGATAGAGTGGTCAAGTGATGAAACTTGTGACCATAACACACATCACTTGATCACATTGTTCACACTGGTGCAGTGTTCAGTATTTGCTGATAAGGAGCCTTTAAAATGTTCAGTAAGTCAATGACCTGATAACTTGTTATCATTATATTTTATTTCTGGTGGTTGTATTTTAACTTTGATTTTTTTTTACAGGTCAGTGTACAAATTTGTTTGTTGTTTACTGATATTTGTGATATTTTATTGCCAGATACCAAATATTTTGATGCTTACATTAACTACTTATCTATTGGCATTAATGTTATATTTTTCTATATTAGTTGACATTAGTCCACCTAGTTTTTTTTAAAAGGGGACCTGACTTGCTACAAGATGGGTGTGGTCATCACCTGGTATGGTGTGACTTGTTACAAGATGGGTGTGGTCATCACCTGGTATGGTGTGACTTGTTACAAGATGGGTGAGGTCATCACCTGGTATGGTGTGACTTGTTACAAGATGGCTGAGGTCATCACCTGGTATGGTGTGACTTGTTACAAGATGGGTGAAGTCATCACCTGGTGTGATGTAACTTGCTACAAGATGGGTGTGGTCATCACCTGGTATGGTGTGACTTGTTACAAGATGGGTGTGGTCATCACCTGGTATGGTGTGACTTGTTACAAGATGGGTGAAGTCATCACCTGGTGTGATGTAACTTGCTACAAGATGGGTGTGGTCATCACCTGGTATGGTGTGACTTGTTACAAGATGGGTGTGGTCATCACCTGGTATGGTGTGACTTGTTACAAGATGGGTGAGGTCATCACCTGGCATGGTGTGACTTGTTACAAGATGGGTGAGGTCATCACCTGGTATGGTGTGACTTGTTACAAGATGGGTGAAGTCATCACCTGGTATGTTGTAACTTGTTACAACATAGGTGAGGTCATCACCTGGTATGGTGTGACTGCTGGAAACAATTGAACTTCTTTTTAAGTGGCCTGAGGAATCTTTACCTTCTTTTTGTAACATTGAAAAGACTGTTTGGTCTTTACCAACGGTATCTGTGCAGGAAAAAAAGTAAAAAAATAAATAAATAATGAGCCTAAACGATCTATTTGCTTTGATAAATGCTAAATCTGGAATTCAATCCACGTAATGTAAATGTCTTGCCTCTCTTCTCTCCAAAGTGTGTCATCAAGAGGCCCAAGGAAGAGATCCATCATATTAAAGAATAATAAAGTTCATAACAGAAAGAAACCAGGGAAATATTTCCACATTTTTATGACTTTCATGGCTTATGACTTAGTTTTAAGGGCTAAGAGGTTTGAGATTTGTTTATATATATATTATATATATATAGTTTTAAAGGTTATGGTATTAATTTAAATTAAAAAACTGTCCTTTGTGTATCATGTTTACATAATTTAATTGTACAGAAGATCAGCATAATAGGTACATTGAAGGATATTTTAAAAGCACTTTGTATTATCTGTTCCATTGCAGAATTAATTGTGTCATGTAAATGCATTTTAATTGCAGATTTTAATGAATGGATACATTTTAATGTCAATGAAATCTACAACGTCTTTTTAAAAGCGTCTTTTTAAAAAAAAAATCTGTTTTACTTTTAATTCTGATCACATTTTATTGAATAGTTCTTTCAATTCTTAGGTTGATATATTTATTGCTGCACATGCTCTGGGGTTGATTGACATGTTTCATTAAAATGAAATATTACATAATACATTTGTTGTTTCATTTGTTTTCAAAAGTCTGTGAATAATTTCTCAGAATGAGCTCAATTATTTATTTGTATTATATATTGATACATAGAGTTCTGTCAGGAAATATGTAATGACCAAGCTGAAAAATAATAAAAGAACTTTGAAGAACATCACATCAAGTGTTTAGTTTTACTCAGACATGTATTAATTTTTTTCTTCATAGTTTTAAATTCTCAAATATCAAAAATAAAAAATTAAATGTTCACAAAAAAAAAAGTAATTAGGGGCAGATGAAGTATAGAATTGTATATTAAGGAATTGTGTGGGTAGCACAACTCCCAGACATTTTAACTCCCCCAACTAAAGTCAGGTACATATTTAAACCTGTGTGGACTTGGGGGACTTTCAGTCAACTTTTACTGGAACCTGGAAAAACTCCCTTGGTTATTACTGAGGATCAAACTCGAGACCCTCAGGTATACATTCTAGCATTCTACACTGCTCTAGTACCCATGTTTACATCAATTGTGGTGGTTGTGGAACCAGTGGGTGTGGCAGAGGTGATGATTCTGAGCTTTAGTCTACATGTTTAAATCAATTGTGGTGGTTGTGGAACCAGTGGGTGTGGCAGAGGTGATGATTCTGAGCTTTAGTCTACATGTTTAAATCAATTGTGGTTGTTGTTAGGACTGTACCGGAATCCGGTTCCTGTTAAGCCGGATTCCGGCATTCTTAACAATTCCGGTTCCGGTTAAATTGTGCCGGATTTAAGCCGGATTTCTTTGTTGTTTGAAATTTGTAAGAAATTTTTTTAGCGCAACATAATTTTGAAATATTTAGCCCTATACAATTAAATTAAAACAATAACTTCCTTTGATTTTAAAAACTACAATAACATCGATCGCTTTTAGTTCTATATGTAAGTACCAATATATTAAAAAGGAAGATTTGAATCGTATTTAGTCTAGTACAGGGGTCGGCAACCTGCGGCTCGCGAGCCGCATGCGGCTCTTTCGATGTCAATTGTGGCTCTTTCGATGTCAAATTGCGGCCTGATGAAATACCGTAATATTGAAACAACAAATTTAGTGGCTCTTTAAAAATTGAGAAAATTGTAAATTATAACTTTAGGCTCTTCGTCTCAAAAGGTTGCCGATAGTGTTGTTTTCGTCGACGAAAACTAAAACCTTCGTTAACGAAAATGTTGACTTTTCGTCAACGATAACTAAAACTAAAATTATCAGCAAGACTAAAACTAGACGAAAACTAAATCTCGTAGACAAAAGACTGAATAAAAACTGAAACTAAAACTCCCCAACGAAATAAAAACTAAAATCCCCATTTACCGTCTTTTCCGGTATAATGTTGACACATGAAAGAAAGAACAACAAAAGATAAAAAAAAAAAGAAAAATGACAGCCGACGATATAAATTTTGCTTTGAAAATTTGAAATTGCCATGTGGTTAGATCAAAGAGTGTCGTTTTACAAGATACAGTCGATTCTGCTTAATTGGGACACATCGGGACCGAGGCTTTTTGTCCCAATTAAGCGGCTGTCCCAGTTAAACATACAAATTTACTATTGGCTTCTTGGTTTGGTTTCTTTGAGATATGTCCCACATAAGCGGTGTCCCAATAAAGCGGAATCCACCGTATTTTTTTAAAATTTGTTGATGTTCATGTATTTCTATTCAATTAATTGTTTTTAACCACCCAAATTGTATTGTTTGTTGAACTCGGCATATTATTTAATAATATAATATGTGTTAATTATATGATATTGTTTTATTACAAAGTTTTCAATTTTAATTAAAACATACAGTTTTAGAATTTAATACCATTCAATTAATTATTTTTAATGAAATGTAGTAAATACTAAAAAAATGAATTAATAAATAAAAACAATTTATAAATATAAATAAGCACAAATGAATTAACAACTCAATTAACAAACATACACACAAGAATACAGCAAGGTATATAATTTATCACTATATAACCTATAAACATTTACAGTATATACATTTATATATATATATATATATATATATATATATATATATATATATATATATGTGTGTGTGTGGGTGTGTTGTGTGTGTGTATAACTGACAGATGGATAAAAAAAATTAAGTTTTCTTTTCTGTCGTTCATTAAAACATTGAACAAATAGTTGACAGAAAGAAAGTAAATGAATGAAAGAATCTAAGAATAACATTTATAGACCTCGGCGCGCAAAGAGTCTTCAAAAGAAGATTAAAGCTAAATTTTTCCTTCAACTCGCCGACCGTGGTGTATTGATGGGGAGGTGGCTGTCGTTAATATTGGTAGAGTTGATGGTTGCTAGTAGGGATTGAATTTATGTAGATGACAATGTATTAAAATCGCTATTGTTTTTTTGCAAATAGTGGCACTAGTAAAGTATCGGTATAGAGTATCGAAATTTTTTTGTTTAAATTGTATCGGCGATACACAAATCAATACTTGATACAAAAAGGATCGGCAATACAGCAACCAATAATAAAAAAAAGTATCGCCGATACTGTATTGGCCGATACCGATACTTCGATACTAACAACCCTGAATATAAGTCATCAAAATAATAGAATTACTTCACTCTTCAAGTAAACTGTTGTTACTTAGTTTAGTTATTATTAGTTATTTCAGAGTTCTAGGTTTTAGAATAAACACGTTTGTTTTAATTTTGACTTACGTTTTCGGTTTCTTACTGTTATTACGTTTTTAGTTGTTTTTTTTTTTTTGTACATGCACTGCAAGTCTGCTAGTCTACAACATAGTCAAAAATTTAGTCATGGTATTGGCACATAACACAATGTGATAGTGTGACTTATAATGTAACAATGAAGTGAAATGACTCAGTTTCAGTACACTGAGCTGTCATCTCTGTGACTACTATTATTATGCTTCAATCTGTTTCAACAATTGGTCATGAACAATGATGTTATTTGTAATTGGTGTTTACAAGGCTAAAATTAAAATGAATAAGACGAAAACTAAAACTCTGGTGTTTTAGTCGACGAAAACTAAAACGAAAACTAAAATTGGGCCTAAAACTAGACTAAAACTAAAATTATTACAGAAAAAACGAAATAAAAACTGAAACTAAAATAGGACCTGGGACTAAAACAACACTAGTTGCCGACCCTGGTCTAGTAATACGACACCTTATCTTCCGTTACTTTTGATTCCGTGTTTTCTATAAACTATATTAAGCTATCAAAGTTTAACTTTTTTTTAAAGAGCAGACAACGATCTATTTTTGGGTGTTTACAGTTTAAAAATAGTTCAATAATTTATTTTTCTGCACATTTTTAGAGCATTTTCGAAAAAAAAATGCTCTATTGTCCCCGTTTTGTGTGTCTGTCTGTCCGTCCGTCATCACCCTAGATCTCAACAACCATAAGTCCTAGACCCATGATGTATATATCATTTTGTAGGTCTTGGCCTGCCAAGAAATGACTTTTTTCCATTTCGCGATCTGACCTCTGAGGGCCGTAAAAGGGGGCTTATAAAGTACCGTTTTTTACTATATAAGCTATATTAACAAAGGAGCGACCTATATCTCAGCAACCATAAGTCCTAGACCCATGATGTATATATCATTTTGTAGGTCATGGCCTGCCAAGTGTACATCAAAAGTTCATTTCGCGATAGGACCTCTGAGGGCCGGGCTTCAGGGCTCCTAAGGGGCTTTTATATTATATATGGCCCCATTCTACACCTTGTACGTTCAATAACCCATTAATTTGGTGCGAAATACTGCAGCACGTAGTTTCACCAAGATTTATTAAGAAACTCATCAAATGAAATAGTAAGCTTGTGTTCTGAGTTTAATTGAAAGTATCAGAGCTATGCAACAATTGACGGAGTTTTCGGACGATTGAATGACTACAATTTCGAATGTTTTCAATTATGAGTCCTATTTCAGTAACCACAAACCACTTATAGTTAGATTTAAGAGTAAATAATTTTTTTTCAAATATAAAGAAACGTCTTTATAATATTTTATTACAGATATATATGCATTACACAATTGAATTTATAAACATTTCCAAAATTTACAAATATTTACTGAAAGCTAACAAACGTACTGATACATAACACGAAAATGCGCTAACACGTCCTGTGTCAAGAATGGAACAGGCTTAATTGCTTGTTTAATTTAGTGGATTTTGTCACGATTTGGATAAAATTCCTCGCAAATTTAGATAAATAACTTGAAGATACATTTTTAATTGAACATAAAAGTGATATTGATTTAGATTTGAAATGCATTTTAATTTGCGTTTTTATGGGAAATAGTCTTTTATATAATGGTTTAAATGAAAGTATGAATGAAATAACACTATGGAAAACTAAAGAAAAATAAGCTATCGGGTGGTGCCACAGTATATGTATATATATATATATATATATATATATATATATATATATATATATATATATATATATTGGAATTCATTTATTAATAAACATGTTTATTATAATTTCTAAGATATGTTATCTATTTCTTTGTTTGATTGTAATAGAAATCAGGTTAAGTCAGGTACAGCTTTATAAAATAAATTTTTAAAACGAAGAACCTGTTATTTTGACAGAGTTATCTTTCTTAACTCAAAATTGGGGAAGGGGTTTTAGTCACAATCTTCAAGATCTAAATGCTTAATACTGTTTTTTGCTATCTAGAACTTAAAAACCAAATTTTTATTCTATTTTTCATTCTTATATATTTTTTATGTTAGGCGAGAAATTACTACTTCGTTCGGAAAAATTACTATTTAATTCGGTAAAATCCGGTTCCTGTTCCGATTCCGGCAGGATTCAAATATTACATCCGATTCCGGTTCCGATTCTGCAGGATCTAAAAATTAAATCCGGTACAGCCCTAGTTGTTGTGGAACCAATTGGTGTGGCGGAGGTGATGAGTCTGATCTTTAGTCTACATGTTTAAATCAATTCTGGTGGGTGTGGAACCAATGGGTGTGGCAGAGGTGATGAGTCTAACTCCCCAGGCTTTTATGTCCTTCCTTGTGATTCAATCTTTTTTTTTATTGGGGGAATGATTTTTACAGGTTGATGTTTCCAAATTGGCAATGAAATACATATAATTGGCTTTCTCTCCCTTTAACTATAGCAACGGCAGCTTCTCTTTAACTTTGACTGCAGTTGCACTGCTGAAAAGTTGGTCTTGCATGGTGTCTTTTTAATGGTTTACCATCCAATATTTAGTGGGTGTTTACCTGCTATCTAAACCAAGGCTAGCTGATAAGAAAGGTCAGGCGTTAAAGGAATTTTAGTAGGACATAGTATTGCTTTTCAAGGAGTATGATTAATTCAGTTATCATAAACCAATATTTATACATTACTAAAGTTTTATAAACAAGGCTTGTATTCAGAAGCAAATTTAAGGACAGGCACGCGTCCAGGGCCTATTAATATTTACGGGGCCCACAAGGCCAATAGTAAACAATTTGATATGTCTATCTTTTCTACTGGGCCCAATATATTCTTCTGTGCCCGGGGCCTCAACTGCATTTACCTGTATTTGCATCTACAAGTTTTGTCTATTTTTAGCCGTACACGTATTTGGTCCATATTGGTGGAGTTTTGTCTATTTCTGGCTGTACATGTATCTGGTCCATATTGGAGGAGTTTTGTCTATTTCTTGCTGTACACGTATTTGGTCCATATTGGTGGAGTTTTGTCTATTTCTGGCTGTACACGTATTTGGTCCATATTGGTGAAGTTTTGGCTATTTCTGGCTGTACACGTATTTGGTCCATATTGGTGGAGTTTTGGCTATTTCTTGCTGTACACGTATCTGGTCCATATTGGTGGAGTTTTGTCTATTCTGGCTGTACACGTATCCCGTCCATATTGGTGGAGTTTTGTCTACTTCTGGCTGTACACGTATTTGGTCCATATTGGTGGAGTTTTGTCTATTTCTGGCTGTACACGTATCTGGTCCATATTGGTGGAGTTTTGTCTATTTCTTGCTGTACACGTATCTGGTCCATATTGGTGAAGTTTTGGCTATTTCTTGCTGTACACGTATCTGGTCCATATTGGTGGAGTTTTGTCTATTCTGGCTGTACACGTATCCCGTCCATATTGGTGGAGTTTTGTCTACTTCTGGCTGTACACGTATTTGGTCCATATTGGTGGAGTTTTGTCTATTTCTGGCTGTACACGTATCTGGTCCATATTGGTGGAGTTTTGTCTATTTCTTGCTGTACACGTATCTGGTCCATATTGGTGAAGTTTTGGCTATTTCTTGCTGTACACGTATCTGGTCCATATTGGTGGAGTTTTGTCTATTCTGGCTGTACACGTATCCCGTCCATATTGGTGGAGTTTTGTCTACTTCTGGCTGTACACGTATTTGGTCCATATTGGTGGAGTTTTGTCTATTTCTGGCTGTACACGTATCTGGTCCATATTGGTGGAGTTTTGTCTATTTCTGGCTGTACACGTATTTGGTCCATATTGGTGGAGTTTTGTCTATTTCTGGCTGTACACGTATTTGGTCCATATTGGTGAAGTTTTGGCTATTTCTGGCTGTACACGTATTTGGTCCATATTGGTGGAGTTTTGTCTATTTCTGGCTGTACATGTATTTGGTCCATATTGGTGAAGTTTTGGCTATTTCTTGCTGTACACGTATCTGGTCCATATTGATGGAGTTTTGTCTATTTCTGGCTGTACACGTATCTGGTCCATATTGGTGGAGTTTTGTCTATTTCTGGCTGTACACGTATTTGGTCCATATTGGTGGAGTTTTGTCTATTTCTGGCTGTACACGTATCTGGTCCATATTGGTGGAGTTTTGTCTATTTCTGGCTGTACACGTATCTGGTCCATATTGGTGGAGTTTTGTCTATTTCTGGCTGTACACGTATCTGGTCCATATTGGTGGAGTTTTGGCTATTTCTGGCTGTACATGTATTTGGTCCATATTGGTGGATCCTTAATGTTCTGATATGACTGCCGCCATCTGGGGTCCCTGACAAGCTGTACCACCCGAGGGCCCATTCAATCATACACACTGATTGGTAATTAATTCTTTGGCTGATTACAGTTCCCCATGGGGCCCTGGTGCTGGCACTGTGAGCAGTATCATTACTCGGGAGGAGTGGAGAGGGCGGGTCCCACCTGGGGGCGTTTACTTTGTCGGCGGCTGCAATCTTACCGTTGAAGATTTTTTTTTTGGTCACGGAAAAAAGTGCTGTCAATTTTCTTTAACCTTGATGTATATATCATTTTGTAGGTCTTGGCCTGCCAAGAAATGACTTTTTTCAATTTCGCGATCTGACCTCTCAGGGCCGTAAAAAGGGGCTTATAAAGTACCGTTTTTTACTATATAAGCTATATTAACAAAGGAGCGCCCTATATCTCAACAACCATAAGTCCTAGACCCATGATGTATTTATCATTTTGTAGGTCTTGGACTGCCATGTGCACATCAAAAGTTCATTTCGCGATAGGACCTCTGAGGGCCGGGCTTCAGGGCTCATAAGGGGCTTATATATTATATATACACCTTGTACGTTCAATAGCCCGTTCATTTGGTGCGAAATACTGCAGCACGTAGTTTCACCAAGATTTATTAAGAAACTCATCAAATGAAATAGTAAGCTTGTGTTCTGAGTTTAATTGAAAGTATCAGAGCTCTGCAACAATTGACGGAGTTTTCGGACGATTAAATGACTATAATTTCGAATATTTTCAATTATGAGTCCTTTTCAGTAACCACAAACCACTTGTAGTTAGATTTAAGAGAAAATAATTTTTTTTCAAATATAAAGAAACGTCTTTATATTTTTTTTTACAGATATATGCATTACACAATTGAATTTATAAACATTTCCAAAATTTACAAATATTTTCTGAAAGATAGCATACGTACTGATACATAACATGAAAATGCGCTAACACGTCCTGTGTCCAGAATGGAACAGGCTTAATTGCTTGTTTTTTTCGCGGACCACATGTAGTCATTCATTAATAAGTGTAATAAGTGTAACAAATATAATAAGTGTAATAAGTGTAACAAATATAAAAAGTGTAATAAGTGTAATAAATATAATAAGTGTAATAAGTGTAACAAATATAATAAGTGTAACAAATATAATAAGTGAATTAAGTGTAACAAATATAATAAGTGTAATAAGTGAATTAAGTGTAACAAGTGTAATAAGTGTAACAAGTGTAATAAGTGTAATAAGTGTTGTGAGGTGTGAGAGTCCGCATAGGGCGCCTGGTTAGCAGGGGCGCCAAAAATTACTCTTGAAAAAATGTCCACCCTCTTAAAATTTATATTGGCTTTAAATTTACACTTTTTGTGATCTGTCTGTCAATATTTCATACATGTGATCGGTCTGTCACATATTTCATACATGTGATCTGTCTGTCACATATTTCATACATGTGATCTGTCTGTCACATATTTCATACACGCTGTAGCATAATCAACACAACACCTTGCTACAAAACGCAGTTAATGTTCAGTATCTCCCATTGACTTTGAAAGCCACTGAGAAGCATTGTAAGGTTGAAGAGACACTTCTTGATTTCATTAGTACAGTGGAGATGAAAGAAAGAATCGTGGTTGGTGAAATAAAAGAATACTGTAATAATAACTTATTGTCGACTGATGGGCGATATAATTGTGAGAGAGATCTACATGCTGCTGTCCAATCCACATGATGTGAGTACCTGGTTCGACTCCCGGTGTGTGTGTCCCAGTCATCCGTCCGTCTCCCGTGGTGCCCCCATGACCATTGTACTAAAGGTTATGGTGGGGATAAAAGACGGGCTCTACAATAACCGTTCCACAATTGGTGTACAGGATCTACTGTAACTTGAAAAGAAATCTTATTGTCAAGCTGCAAATGATGCTGGCCTGTACAATGGTGTTCCGTATACATGCACACATACCAGCTGCAAATACTTATACTGTTATATAGGTGCCATGAGCCATACTCACGCTGAATTTAGTGTGTGTTCTTGCAGTGCTTTTGTAACACCACAACTAGGAATATTTTTTGGACAGATCAGTCAATTTTTAGTTATTTTGTAGCATCTCTTTCACGATGAAAAAAAAAACACCTAACAACAAACTACTGTTAGAACTTTTGTTTTTTAAACTACATCTTGGAAGAGAGATGAACATAAAGAGCAACATCAACTATGGTTGCATTGTGTAAATATGTATTGTCAACATCAGTGTATGTTTGCGAATGGGAAGTAATTTGGATACTAGATCTCAAGCAGGCAATTTCGGACCACAATAATTGTTAATTCTTTTTTATAAGTGTGCTGGAATTTTGTTTTAGATTTTTGGCATTGATGAACAAAGTTAGAAGTGAGGACATATCTACAATCAAATCAGCTAGGACATATCTACTGGCACAGCAGCTAGGACATATCTACTGGCACAGCAGCTAGGACATATCTACTGGCACAGCAGCTAGGACATATCTACTGGCACAGCAGCTGATGCTTTGATATTTAAATAAATATTTATCATTTTCAATGAGACCTTAAACTCAAACCACACTAAAACATCAATATTCTACATCCATTGGCTACACAACCGATGTTTGGTTCTGGCCTGCCGTACAACTCATCAGTTATTTCTAGGGAGCGACCGATATGCCTTTTTACCGATAGTTCGATACCGATATTTTCCCCCAGCATTTTTGCCGATACGATACCGATATTTAGCTATTAATGAAAGGTTGTCTTGCAGATGAAAAAGATTAGAAGAACAAAAGATTTGAAAAGACAGACTGGAAGACCTAAGTTAGAAACACAAACCATGCCTGCATAATCTCAGAAATCTGCATGTTTATTGTTTAAAACTAAACTTATACAAACAATTTGTTGTTTTTACTTTTTACTTGTACACAAACAGAAAAGTAAGATAAAGTTGTTAATAATTAATGCCAGTTTAAAAAAGTAAAAATGTATTAATTGTTCAATGTAACTTCACTAACTTGTGAAAGTTATACTGAAATTAAAATAATTTTCTTCTTTAATCTTTGTAATTTTCACTGAATTTACTTGTAGCAGATTTTTAAAAAGTTTGAAAAATTAAAAACACTTAATTATATCAGTAAATCACTTACCTCAGATGAACAGTTAACTGGAAGTCTGTAAGTAAACTTAGCTCTGTAAACCAAAACCAGTTTAGAGTTACTAGACTTGTGAAAAAAAAAAAACAATGTATCGGCAGCCAAAAAACGGCCGGTCTTAGTGCCAATATCGGTTCGATTATCGGTCGCTCCCTAGTTATTTCCGATCTATGGTTGTCTCCGTCCACTCTCTCAATCCAAGGCGGAAGGTCTTTCTCAACTTCATTTATCCATCTGTTTCCTGGTCTATCCTCGGCCATTTCTCATCAGGTCTTATTAAAAATGAATAGCTTGGGGTGGGTGGGACACATAGAAAGAGTGGAAAAGAATAGAGGCACTAAGGCAAAATATAAGTCAGTAATATTAAGTGAATGACATTATAAATTATTGTTCTTTTACTCTTGATAAACATTCTTTACGTGTTACACCATCGCACCCACAGTCTTTATATTTGTGGTTGCACCTATAGTCTTTATATCTATGGTCTCACCCATAGTCTATATACGGTATCTGTGGTATCACCTATAGTCTATGTATCTGTGGTCTCACCTATAGTCTATGTATCTGTGGTCTCACCTATAGTCTATGTATCTGTGGTATCACCTATAGTCTATGTATTTGTGGTCTCACCCATAGTCTATATACGGTATCTGTGGTATAACCTATAGTCTATATATCTGTGGTCTCACCCATAGTCTATATACGGTATCTGTGGTCTCACTTATAGTCTATATACTGTATCTGTGGTCTCATCTATAGTCTATGTATCTGTGGTCTCACCTATAGTCTATGTATCAGTGGTATCACCTATAGTCTATATAAAGTATCTGTGGTCTCATCCATAGTCTATATACGGTATCTGTGGTCTCACCTATAGTCTATGTATCTGTGGTATCACATATAGTCTATATATCTGTGGTCTAACCTATTGTCTATGTATTTGTGGTATCACATATAGTCTGTATATCTGTGGTCTCACCTATAGTCTATTTATCTGTGGTCACACCTATAGTCTATTTATCTGTGGTATCACCTATGGTCTATATATCTGTGGTATCACATATAGTCTATATATCTGTGGTATCACTTATAGTCTATGTATCTGTGGTCTCACCTATAGTCTATATATCTGTGGTATCACCTATAGTCTATGTATCTGTGGTCTCACCTACAGTCTATATATGTGTGGTCTCACCTATAGTCTATATATCTGTGGTCTCACCTATAGTCTATGTATCTGTGGTCTCAACTATAGTCTATATATCTGTGGTATCACCTATAGTCTATGTATCTGTGGTCTCACCTACAGTCTATATATGTGTGGTCTCACCTATAGTCTATTTATCTGTGGTATCACCTATAGTTTATATACTGTATCTGTGGTCTCACCCATAGTCTATGTATCGGTGGTCTCACCCATAGTCTATATACGGTATCTGTGGTCTCACCATTAGTCTATATACGGTATCTGTGGTATCACCTATAGTCTATATATCTGTGGTATCACCTATAGTCTATATACTGTATCTGTGGTCTCACCTATAGTCTATATTTCTGTGGTCTCACCTATAGTCTATATATCTGTGGTATCACCTATAGTCTATATACTGTATTTGTTGTCTCACCCATAGTCTATGTATTGGTGGTCTCACCCATAGTCTATATACGGTATCTGTGGTCTCACCCATAGTCTATATACGGTATCTGTGGTATCACCTATAGTCTATATATATGTGGTATCACCTATAGTCTATATACTGTATCTGTGGTCTCACCTATAGTCTATGTATCTGTGGTATCGCATATAGTCTATGTATCTGTGGTATTACCTATAGTCTATATATGGTATCTGTGGTCTCACCTATAGTCTATTTATCTGTGGTATCACGTATAGTCTATATATCTGTGGTATCACCTATAGTCTATTTATCTGTGGTCACACCTATAGTCTATTTATCTGTGGTATCACCTATAGTCTATATATCTGTGGTATCACATATAGTCTATATATCGGTGGTATCACTTATAGTCTATGTATCTGTGGTCTCACCCATAGTCTATATATCTGTGGTATCACCTATAGTCTATGTATGTGTGGTCTCACCCATAGTCTATATATCTGTGGTATCACCTATAGTCTATGTATGTGTGGTCTCACCTATAGTCTATATATCTGTGGTATCACCTATAGTCTATGTATCTGTGGTCTCACCCATAGTCTATGTATCTGTGGTCTCACCCATAGTCTATATACGGTATCTGTGGTATCACCTATAGTCTATATATATGTGGTATCACCTATAGTCTATTTATCTGTGGTATCACCTATTGTTTATATACTGTATCTGTGGTCTCACCCATAGTCTATGTATCGGTGGTCTCACCCATAGTCTATATATGTGTGGTCTCACCTATAGTCTATATATCTGTGGTATCACCTATAGTCTATGTATCTGTGGTCTCACCTATAGTCTATTTATCTGTGGTATCACCTATTGTTTATATACTGTATCTGTGGTCTCACCCATAGTCTATGTATCGGTGGTCTCACCCATAGTCTATATACGGTATCTGTGGTCTCCCCCATAGTCTATGTATCTGTGGTCTCACCATTAGTCTATATACGGTATCTGTGGTATCACCTATAGTCTATATATCTGTGGTCTCACCTATAGTCTATATATCTGTGGTATCACATATAGTCTATATATCTGTGGTATCACTTATAGTCTATGTATCTGTGGTCTCACCTATAGTCTATATATCTGTGGTCTCACCTATAGTCTATGTATATGTGGTATCACCCATAGTCTATGTATCTGTGGTCTCACCCATAGTCTATATATGGTATCTGTGGTCTCACTTATAGTCTATATACTGTATCTGTGGTCTCACCTATAGTCTATGTATCTGTGGTCGCACCTATAGTCTATATATCTGTGGTATCACCTATAGTCTATGTATCTGTGGTATCACCTATAGTCTTTATTTCTGTGGTCGCACCTATAGTCTATATATATGTGGTCTCACCTATAGTCTATATATCTGTGGTCTCACCTAGACACATGTTATTTGGTTCGAGCTCAAAACGTGGGTGTCAAATAATATTTTGTTTGATTAGCAGAAAAAAGTTTTTTGATTCAAGTTCTTCAAGTTCCTAAATTTCTTAAAACTGCTCAGTTTCTAAGAATTAAAAATAAAAATGAAAGCAAATGATTTTTCGAAATTCACGAAAATACGCAAATGGCCTTTGATCAATAATTTTCTCGATAGCTATAAATAATCTGGACAATTATTGATAATCGATTAATATAAATGTTTTTGATATGTAGGCCTACACGAAAAAATCTGGTATGAGTGAACACGAAATAATAGCGATCATAGTGTGTTACAAAATATAAACACATTTAGCAAATCTTTTGAGAAAAATCGCATTACTAAACCTATTAGTTGGAAATCTGTCTAAAGGTTGTAAACATTCGCAAATATAAGGCTCTTGTTTATATAAAATTTACCATTGCGATGATTTTATTCATTGTAACATGCACATTTTTAAACTAATTAAGTAAACAATTTAATGTTTACATAATAAGTTGAATTCTAACTCGAAATATGTCAAACATCAGGGCGTTTCTATCTAATCCACTATCGATCTAGCATTCGTACCGCTTTTAGAGTACACAATGTCAGCTGATTCATTGAAAAAAATAACTATATCTCTTTAACTATATATAATTCGACGTCATTTGAAGCACATATATTCCATCTAATCTGTGATTAGAAGCAAGTAACTCATTTCATTTCATAGCATCTCATGACCTTCTCGAGTTGACAAGAAAGGCTGTTTAAAACAAAAAGATTCTAAAAGACCATAACAGTGTTAGTCAAGTCTAGTGGCTCTCAAAGTGACGGTCAAGTCCCACTGGACGAATTTCAGGTGGGTCACGACAAAATTGAAGTTTATACCAATAGGATCGAGAATATTTACATTGACACAATGTAACAAAATTTTTTTTTCTCTGTTTATCTACATTTTTTGACGTTTCTTATTTAATTTGAGTCTGAATATGACATTGTTTTTTTTATTGCATCAAGCGTTTGATCATAAAACCAAAAATTCAATTAAACATATAATTAATATAATCATATTGCATGAGATACAACTTTCAATATATAACATTTACTAGTTGAAAATGTAATGTTATGTTACAAAAGTCATGTTACATCACATTACATACATATATTACATAATGCTACATTATGTTCTAATGTAATAGTCTCTCAAAATTAAAAAAAAAACACTAGAAGTGAACAGTAGAATGTGGTTTTCTTTTATGAAGTTTCTCGTCATCGCGTATCAAACACCAGATGTAGTCACCCATCATAGCTGCATCCCATCTGCCCTGGTATCTTTTCTCCATTGCATGAATATCATGATGAAAACGTTCTCCAGGCTCTTCACTAAAATCACCCAAATTTGGTCTGAAAAATTCCAGGTGTGAATGCTGGTAATGCAGCTTTATTGACATTCTGCATTTCATTTCTGCGTACTGTACAATTAAGTTTTCCACTAGCTCTTTGTAGTTATCACTCTTATTGTTGCCTAAAAAACTATGAACAACATGTCTAAATGCAATCCATGCTTCTTTTTCAACAGCAGACATTTTGTCCTCCAGCTCCTTACATGCCAACATAACTTTAATCTGCGGGCCAACGAATACACCTGCTGAAATTTTTGCATCTGACACCTTTAGAAACATCTGCCGAATATGCTGGAACGCTGCACTTGCTGAGTTTAATGCTTTGACAAATTGTTTGGCAAGACCTAGTTTAATGTGAAGGGGTGGTAGTAAGATGCGAACCATGCAGAAATAACAGTCATCATGATGAGTCGTCCGTTCTCTCCATATTATCGGAATCGCAAAAGGCATTGACTTTCGGATTCCACGCAGCCATCCGTCCAGAGTTGAACTGCAGCTGCCACAACTGTAGTGTGGTGCCCAAGATTTGTCCTGATCTTCCATGGCCATGTCAAAATAAGCATGGTATGCAGTAAAGAGTTTTTTACCACTGACAATCTTATGTTTAGTTTGTGTTGGACTAATATAGTAACCACAAACATAACAGAATGAGTCAGGACAAAGCTTTCAGGATCTACTAGACATATTCACCGCTTCACATAACAGATGTAATTAGTTAAACTGAAAATAAACATAAGAATATAGTTAACTCATTCTCTCTAGTATTTGTTAAAAAAAATTGTACCCAAAATGTGCTAATATTTATAAAAAAAAAGATTTACCTGAATACCTAAAAAACAAAAATCAGGAAAAGTAATCCTAAAAGTGGGCTGATAGAAAAAAGACACAAAATATACAAAGTCACTGACAGTGGCTCGCCGGAGAGAAAAACAAATCCACGAGCCACTGTGTTATAAATGCATCACACATATAGGAAAACTCCGAAATATATTTTATGCTTTTTCTCAGGAAATCTTGATGATAGAGCAAAACCAATGGTACCACTGAAATCAGCATACCAAAATTATGTAAGAAACATTAAAAAATCAACATAAACAAAAATGTTGTTACATTGTGTTATTTTTAATCGATTATTCTATTGTGCCATATGTTACAAAACTAAAAGTTTGTATCTCTGCTAGGTAAAAGGACACACACACACAAACACACACACACGCACACGCTCACACACACACTTACATATATATATATAGTGGCGTCACTAGGGGGTGGGTTGCATCGGTTGACACCAACATAAACAATTCTAAATTTCATAGCTTTCGGATATGACACCTATTGAGATTAAAGAGGACAATCAACATGTACAATAAAGGCACCCGTTCGTATCTTATCTATCACATGAAACTCAAAAATTAGTTTATAAATGTCCTGGCAAGTTATCTGAAGGAGATGATAAAGTTATAAAGGTTGTGAGTGCAAAATATTTTGGAATTCTGTTCCATAGCACACCTGACATATCACACACTGAGCAGATGTTGATCGCCTGACAAATCACACACTGAGCAGATGTTGATCGCTCTCATTTTTAGATGATGAGTTATCCGAAGTTGAGCTTTTAAGAGAAACGAAGGCTGAGAAGACATCTGAAGGCAGCAGTTATTGATCTTGACAATGCAAAAGGATGGTCAGTATTTGATGTTTTTAAATTCATTGCTGAATGGGACTTTCTAGAATCTCTGCCAACAATCGCCACACGATCTCTTACAGCACGATATGATCTCTTACAGCATGACAGTGGCCACATGATCTCTTACAGCATGACAGTGGCCACATGATCTTTTAAGCATGATATGATCTCTTACAGCATGACAATGGCCACATGATCTCTTACAGCACGATAGTGGCCACATGATCTCTTTAGTACGACAGTGGCCACATGATCTCTTAAGTACGACACTGGCCACATGATCTCTTTAGTACGACAGTGGCCAAATGATCTCTTACAGCACGACAGTGGCCACATGATCTCTTTAGTACGACAGTGGCCACTTGATCTCGTTAGCACGACAGTGGCCACATGATCACTTACAGCACGACAGTGGCCACATGATCTCTTTAGCACGACAGTGGCCACATGATCTCTTTAGCACGACAGTGGCCACATGATCTCATTAGTACGACAGTGGCCACATGATCTCTTTAGTACGACAGTGGCCACATGATCATTTACAGCACGACAGTGGCCACATGATCTCTTTAGTACGACAGTGGCCACATGATCTCTTACAGCACGACAGTGGCCACATGATCTCTTTAGTACGACAGTGGCCACATGATCTCTTTAGTACGACAGTGGCCACATGATCACTTACAGCACGACAGTAGCCACTTGATCTCGTTAGCACGACAGTGGCCACATGATCACTTACAGCACGACAGTGGCCACATGATCTCTTTAGTACGACAGTGGCCACATGATCTCTTACAGCACGATAGTGGCCACATGATCTCTTTAGCACGACAGTGGCCACGTGATCTCATTAGCACGACAGTGGTCACATGATCAATTACAGCACGACAGTGGCCACATGATCTCTTACAGCACGACAGTGGCCACATGATCTCTTTAGCACGACAGTGGCCACATGATCTCTTACAGCACGACAGTGGTCACATGATCTCTTACAGCATGACAGTGGCCACATGATCTCTTTAGCACGACAGTGGTCACGTGATCTCTTACAGCACGACAGTGGCCACATTATCTCTTTAGTACGACAGTGGCCACATGATCTCTTTAGTACGACAGTGGCCACATGATCACTTACAGCACGACAGTGGCCACATGATCTCTTTAGTACGACAGTGGCCAAATGATCTCGTTAGCACGACAGTGGCCACACGATCACTTACAGCAAGACAGTGGCCACATGATCTCTTTAGTACGACAGTGGCCACATGATCTCATTAGCACCACAGTGGCCACATGATCACTTACAGCACGACAGTGGCCACATGATCTCTTTAGCACGACAGTGGCCACATGATCAATTACAGCACGACAGTGGCCACATGATCACTTACAGCACGACAGTGGCCACATGATCTCTTACAGCACGACAGTGGCCACATGATCTCTTTAGCACGACAGTGGCCACATGATCTCTTTAGCACGACAGTGGCCACTTAATCTCTTACAGCACGACAGTGGCCACATGATCTCTTACAGCACGACAGTGGCCACATGATCTCTTACAGCACGACAGTGGCCACATGATCTCTTTAGCACGACAGTGGTCACATGATCTCTTTAGCATGACAGTGCCCACATGATCTCTTTAGCACGACAGTGGCCACATCATCTCTTTAGCACGACAGTGGCCACATGATCTCTTTAGCACGACAGTGGTCACATGATCTCTTTAGCACGACAGTGGCCACATGATCTCTTTAGCACGACAGTGGCCACATGATCTCTTTAGCATGACAGTGGCCACATGATCTCTTACAGCACGACAGTGGCCACATGATCTCTTACAGCATGACAGTGGTCACATGATCTCTTTAGCATGACAGTGGCCACATGATCTCTTACAGCACGACAGTGGCCTCATGATCTCTTTAGCATGACAGTGGTCACATGATAATGCTTCAACCCCTGAAAAGAATGTGGGTTGCCTCCCCTTCATGGCGGCCCTGCTCTCCTTTTCTCTCTCTCTCTCTCACATACATCTCTCTTTTAAAAGGCCACTGTAAGATTATATAATGATAGGCCAGGGATTCTCAAAGTATAGGTCGCCATAAAATATACACTTATAATTAAAGGATCGAAAATCTTCTATACAAGGGTAGTTTCAATTCTTTTTTTTTCTATATGTTTAAAAACTACAAGTAAAATGAGAAATCTCTCTCTCTCTCTCTCTCTCTCTCTCTCTCTCTCTCTCTCTCTCTCTCTCTCTCTCTCTCTCTCTCTCTCTCTCTCTCTCTCTCTCTCTCTCTCTCTCCAAGTGGGAACTGACCTGCCAAATCGGAAAGTAGCCAATATCGCATCACATTGACCGGCCAACGTCCGATCTTTTTATAGGTTTCGGGATTTGCCCAACCAGTTTGCGAAATGGCATGGGGCGATGGGCCGCAGTCGGAAGAAAAAGATAATGAAAAATTTTGGCCAAAGTAGCATGTACACCGGTCATTTCAGTACATCGGACATTGGCCACACACCTCGACTAAAGTGTAAGATGCCCGAACTATCAGTTAGTGACACTTGATTGGTGATTACGATGTATACAGACTACATCCCATTTCTGTGTGCAACATTGTGAGTGTGCGTCATCAAAACATTGCAGAAAAATATGCTTACAATCAAAGCATAGCCTACAATACCTGACCTCACTAGTGTTGTTGCTATGTTACTAATGATTACTCGGTTGAGATTGCTGATGTCACATTCATAGAAAAGAATCACTGAGCGAGACGTCTTGAAACTGAAACTATTTTTGACTGATCGTTCAGACTGCGCCTAAGTCTATATATAGACCGTCTTAGATAGGCCCACATACTCCATTACGTAGCAAAACATTTTCTCGCTGATAGACATCTGGAGGTTTTCTTCACGGAATTCATTAACTTTTCCTGTAATATCTGGTAAAGTCAAACCATAATGAAAAATAAAAAAAATTCTTGTTAAATGTGACAATTTTTTATTGATCTGATTGTTGAAATCGTCATGTTTTATTTTTTAAATTTACTATCAGCCTTTATAATTTGTATTTTATTTTCAAGTTTCAAAACATCAAAGTGATAAAATCGTTTAATTTTTTACAAAAAATAAAAATAAATAAGATAAAACAAATGTCAAACTTTCGGTGCGGCCCCCCCCCCCCTCCAATTAAAAAAGTATAAATATAATATCCTTCCTCCCAAATAAAATGTTAACAAACTTCAAACTCGCCCGTTAATTGTAATAATTGAAATCTAATTTAACTAATATATATATATATATATATATATATATATATATATATATATATATATATATATATATATATATATATATACAGTGCTTTTTTTTTTGTAAAAAAAAATTGGGGCCGGTACATGTACTCAGTGATTACGTGTGTGTGTGGAAAGCAGTTTCGCATTTTATATTTTCATCCTTATTGCGCGCAAGTTTAAAATAATTCAATTTTTACAAACTAATAATATAATACATTAACAATAGACGTTAAAATACAAGAAAGGTAATATTTTTTCCCTACATTGAAAAAGGTGCCGGTACGCCGAACCGGTGCGTACCGGCACAAAAAAGCAATATATATATATATATATATATATATATATATATATATATATATATATATATAGCTATTGTTGCACCCTGTGCGAGTAATATTTGGCGCCCCTTCTCCTACCCACAGTTCTGAAAAGTGTGAAGCCCTTAATAATATATCTCGTTTTTTAACTACACATTTCATGTTTAATTAGTGTGTAAGATCACTTCCTTCATGTATTGACTGAACTGTATATAGTGTTCTCAAACGTCTTTCTGTCTGGAAATCCATCTTTTATCATTATCTGTGGCCCTTGTCATGACTTTCATCCCAGTATATTGCATACTCTGAATGGCCACTAATTTCTAAGAATCACAGCTGTAGTGCTTTTAGATATATCCTTACTCGCAGTGACTTTCAGACTTAGTCAATCATTGACGACAATTTTGACCAACATTCCAGCATAGGCCGACACATAAATGAGAAATTAATAAAATGAACTAAATTGGCTGCTCCAGATTTAGTATAAAGTTACGACCCGCGTACTCTGACATATTTTAAGACAACAGCTTTTAAACCATAACCTCCAACTCTCTTTTATTTTTAACTAGTTGCAAGTACCCGGCTTTGCCCGAGTTTAAAATAAGTTTTTTGTTTACCTTTTGTTTTTTCCCTACCCCTCTCTCTCTCTTCCTCTCTCTCTCCCTCCCTCCCCTCTCTCTCCCTTCCTAACCCCTCTCTCCCTTTCTCTTTCCCTCCCTCCCAAACTTTCCCATCTCCCTCTCTCTCCATATCTCCCTCCCTCCTTCTCTCACCCCGTCCCCCTCTCTCCACCTTCCTCCATTCCTCCTCCCTCTCTCTCCCTCCCTGCCCCCTCTATCTCTTTATCTCTCACGCCCTCCTATTTCTTCCATCCTCTCTCTCCCTCTCTCCCCCTCCCTCCCCCTCCCTCATTTCCTCTCTCCCTCCCTTCCCCCCTCTCTCTCCCTCCCTCTTTCTTTATCTCTCTCCCTCCCTCCCTACTCCCCCCTTCCTTTCTCTTTCATTCCCTCCCTTTCTCCCTCGCTCTCTCCAAACCTCCCTCTCCTTTTATCTCCCCCCTACCACCTCTCTCCCGCCCTCCCTTTCCCTCCCTCCTTCTCTCCCCCTCCCTGTCCCCTCCTTCCCTCTCCCTCCCTGCCCCCCTCTCTCTTTATCTCTCTCCCCGCTCCCTCTCTCTGTACAATTAAACGTCAAATTACGCTTCTTAAATAAACAGAAAATCTTATTTTAATCCCGGCCAAAGCCGGGTACTTGCAGCAGGAAAAAAAAAACAACAACAATATTTTTTTCCCCGTCCCTAACCCTTTCTTCTCCGTCCGTTCAATTACACATTCAATTGGTGCGCGAATACAGGGAATTCCCTGTGCATTGAATAGTAAAATACTAAAAATATTAATTACAATTAAACTACCCATTGAGATAATAAATAATGTTAATAATGTCACAGAAACATTTTAATTAACGTATTTCGGTTAATTAAAGTGCACCTTTAATTTTAATTTTCTGAATACATAAAACGATAGGTAAATAGATATGACTATTGATTTCACCATGTTTACGGAAGTTACCCCTCTTTTAAAAATGTATCATTGGGAAATGACGTCACAGAGGAATTTTATTTATGGCTACGTCGAAATTACTTTAATATAGTAAAATACTAAAATAAAAATAATTAATTACAATTAAACTACCCATCGAGTTGAAACGAAACATGTAATTATGTGTATGTATAACAAATTTCACGTTATTTGGTTTTCTGGATCTTGAGTTATAAGGGAACAGACAGACAGACAGACAGACAGACAACAAATGCGTCTTATAAGTATAGAGATATAACGTTTTATTAGACTAAATCAGTATCGGCAATTCTTAATTTGCGCTCCGCGAAACTCGGATGCCACGTAAAGTGTTAAAGTGTTCCGAAACAAAAAATCAAATTATTACAGTAAAAGCCTACAACTGAAACTTTAGGAAACATTTTTTTCCCTTGTTTTCTAAAGATTCTAAAGCCCGATTAATATATTATTGTAAATGTTGTGCGGAAATCCAATCAAAGATTGGTGTTCAGCGGCAAAGAAATAGGCCATGTTCTCATTTCCGGATTTAGGCAACTCTAGGCCTTAGGCTAATTAAAAATAATAATAATAATAATTCGCAAACAAAAAATTACAAAAAGTGACACAATGTTTACAGAAGGTGCAAAAAAAAAATTCTTTCCATATTTCAACTCATTAGGTTATAGTAGAAAAATGTCAGACGATTATCGATTTTTTTTTTTCAGGGCTGAAGGCAATAGCAGTGGCGTAAATAACATTTTTTGTGAACACATTAAAATGTCACCGCCCTTTTTTTTCAAAATCCGAAAGCCTTTTAAAAATTGAACAGCTTGGAAACCGAAGTAATTAAAATACCTTAGAATACGAACATGTTTAGAAATACGGTGATCCGACTTGTTATTAATTTATTTATTTATTTATTACTGTATATAAAATTAATTTTATTTTCTGGAGCCAATTGTCCGAGTTTCTATTAGTACCAGTGGCGCAACCAGCAAAAAATGCTGGGGGGGGGGGGCCTCACATTATGAAAAAAGACAGTTTGACGGTCTTTTTTTTGTACCTTTATAACATTAATTATGTATTGATGATTTGGACTGAGGGGGGCTCAAGCCCCCCTGCCCCCCCCCCCTGATTGCGCCACTGATTAGTACCATGGGTAAATCTGCTTTGATATACGAGTGTTTTTTATTACGAGCATCTGTCTAGAATGAATTTCGGTCGCAAACCAAAGTCTACAGCAGATGCCGCTTTTGCAGATGTGAAAAATATAGTTGTTGTGGGAAATCCAGAAACTTATCTATACAAATTATATAGTTTATATAGGAAAAAAATGATTCAAAGATTGAACGATTTGAATTTGAAACGATTGTAATACACATTAGTTCGTATCATTATATTTAAGCACAGCCAGTGGCGCAACCAGAGGGGGCAGGGGGGGGAGCTTGACCCCCCCCCCAGACCAAATCATCAATACATATTTTACTATATAAAGTTACTAAAAAGACTGTTGTCACAGGGTATTCCCAATGACAGTACAATAAATGAATGTTTATGTTGAACGGAAGTAGAAAAAGGTGAAAAATAGAGATGATTATTGCAGTTGAAGGACATAATACATTGTTGTTATAACCTCTGTTATTGGTGTTGAAGTTAATTCATAAGTATATTGTGATATCTGGGGGCTCGTCTAAATTGTGCTGTGTCTGAAGGTCGCACAGGTACGTCACACGTGTATTTTTTGGTTATCATTATGGATCCCAAATCCCTAGATGATTTGTTTGAATCGTACCGTCAAAAAGGGGTCTCATTGGGACTACAAGGTGAGAAGTTAAGTGGATTTATTGAAAATGCAATGGCGCGGGATGAAAGAGCGAAGGAGCGAGAGAGGCAATTAAGAATGATGGAAATTGAACTAGAAAAAGAAAAACTGCGAGGAGATAGAGAAGATATCAAGAGCGAACAGCGGGCGACATATGCAGACACGTGGAGGCCGAAACTGCAGAACTTCAATGAACAGGTAGACTTGATTGATGCCTACCTGCAACGATTCAGAATTCATGCAGAAAGCGCATGTTGGCCAAAGAAAGAATGGGGGAAGTTTCTGTATAACTTACTCTCAGGAAGAGCCCTTCAAGCCTGCATGTCTTTCACAATGTCTGACTTGGAGGACTATGATAGGATGTGCGAAGTCTTGCTTACCAGGTTCGGACTGACGGAAGAGGGCTACCGCAGGAAGTTCCATGAAGCTACACCTCAGCCAGGGGATACGTTCCACCAGTATATGGACCAAGTACAGTTGTATTTTGACAGGTGGGTGCATCTATCTGGGGCCGAGCTAACTTATACAGCTCTTCGAGATCTTGTTCTACGAGACAAAATTTACCAGTCATGTGATCCTGTGCTGGTGGCGTTTCTCAAAGAACGTAAGCCGACCAGTTTGGCAGTGGCAGTAGAACTCTGTCAGCAATACGCAACGGCCCACCCAGAGAGGAGCATGGGAGTTGAAAGTGTTGCCGAATTATCTTTCGAAGCAAGAACGGTGGCGGGAGTGTCCAGGAATAGAGTGGCAACCAGTGGTAGAGAGACCGTGATCTGTTTTAATTGTGGGAAGGCTGGTCACATGAGAGCCAGCTGCGACCTGGAACAGAAGGGTCCTAGATGCAGTTACTGCCGTAGATAGGGTCATAGTGCACGGCAGTGTAGGACTGCTAATCGAGCCGCAATGTGTATGGAGGTGAGTGCCGGAGGGAGACAGGATGTCGTAGAAGCATATCAACCGAGTCAGAATGTCCCACCGGACCACCGCATGGACTATGCAGGGTCACTGAAATGTCGTCGGGGAAAATTAGAGTTTTATCCTGGACTAGTCGGCGATCAGAAGGTTAAAGTTCTACGGGACACAGGCTGCACCACAGCAGGCGTAAGACGTTGCTTTGTGTACCGCTCGCAACTAACGGGAAGGACCCTGTCATGTATGACCCTTGGGGGTAACATTGAAACGTATCCAACTGCCGTCATACAAGTTACGACCCCATTCTTCTCTGGATAATTAGAGGCCTGTGTGTTTGAAAATGCAGCCGCTGATTTGATAATAGGGAACATAAGGGGTGTGCAACAACCCACTTTAGCTGGTCTAAAGCTGTGGCAACAACATCATGCAGTTGATAGCCAGGCAGGGGCAGCGGTGACCCGAGCTCAAATGAAACGAGAAGAGGGAAATACAGTAGGAAACAACCGAGACATTATGAAGGCAGAAACCGGCAGCCTTGAGATGAAATCAAAGGAGTCGAAGGTCATCGATAAAGATGCGGAAAACCTAAAGACGATTAGCACCCCGGAGATGGGGGAAACAGGAAGCAAACTTCTCAAGAAACAGCGTGAGGACCCGTCATTAAGGCCCTTGTTTTCGGGTCTCCACCGAGAGGTGAACCAAAGACATAAATCCAGCTACGAATTGCGAGATGGATTATTATTTCGTAGTTTCTAAGGGAAAACTAAGGGATATACGCAGCTGGTTGTTCCTAGTGAGTACCGTTCTCTGGTGCTGGCCACAGCACACGACTCTCCTCTAGCAGGACATATGGGGGTGTCGAGAACCAAGCAAAGAGTGCTCCAACACTTTTTCTGGCCACATGTCAACAAAGACATTAAAACGTATTGTCGATCATGCACAGTGTGCTGTTCCAAGGACCCAAAAGACAGATACACCAATGCCCCGTCACTGGTGACTGCGACCACAAACCGACCATTTCAGAAAATAGCTGTTGATATTGTGGGCCCGATCCATCCAATGTCAGACAGGGGATTCAGATACATATTAACTGTTGTGGACTCGTGCACTCGTTGGCCTGAGGCAATCCCTCTAAAGACGATCACTGCCGAAGACGTCGCAGAATCGCTGTTGGAAGTCTTCACTCGTGTAGGATTCCCAGATGTAATACTATCAGATAGGGCACGCAGTTCACGGCAGAACTTACCAGGCAATATATTCGTTTGTTGGGTATCAGACAAACATTTACCAGCCCATACCATCCGTAGAGCAACGGGATGTGTGAGAGGTGGAACGGGACCCTCAAGAGGATGTTGCGCAAGGTAATTGTGGAAAGACCAAGAGATTGGGATAAACTGCTACCAGCGGTACTCTTTGCATATCGTGAGGTAGCCAGCGAAAGCACAGGATTCTCGCCATTTGAACTACTTTATGGAGCCAACCCAAAAGGGCCCATGGGAATACTAAAGGATCTAATGGTGAAACCCCAATTAAATGCGGAAACCAGAACCTCTTATGAGATTGTAGTACAACTACGTGATAAGGTTGTTACCGCATGTGAATGGCCTAAACAAGCCACGGAAACTGCCAATAGGCGGCATAGGACTATAGCCAACAAGAGCAAAACCATGCGGACCCTTGACCCCACTGATTAAGTCTTTGTGCTATTACCGAATCGGGAGGACAAACTTAAGATATCGTGGAAGGGCCCATATACAGTTGTCAGAAGAGTGACAGATGTAGACTATCTAGCAGATGTGGCGGGTCGGCAGAAAGTGTATCACGTCAACATGCTTCGAAAATTTTTCGAGAGGCCGCCACAGCTAGCTCTCGACCCCGACGATCTGGTACATGCACACTCCGCACTGCTGATTGAGCACGAGGATACCAGCGAGGATCTGGGAACAGGGGGCATCCGGACGATACCCTCTGTACAACAGAATGAAACCCTTGAGCAGGTGGCTATATCAGGAGACTTAAAAGATAAGGAGAGGGAAGATATAAAAGTAATACTGGAAAGGTTTAGTACCACATTTACAGATGTTCCTGGGCAAACTAAGATCATTGAACATGATATAGTGATTAACGATGACAATCCAATAAGACTTAAACCATACTAAATTCCGCTGGCCTTCTACAATGAGGTAGAGAGAGAAATTAGAGATATGATTGACCTGGGCATCATTGAGCCATCAGAGTCAGCATACTCAGCACCAATGGTAATAGTGAAAAAAAAAAACAGGAGGAATTCGAATTTGCGTGGATTACCGGAGACTGAATAAAATAACCAGGATTGATTCAGAGCCGATGCCGGATCCTGAGGAACCCTTGGCTTATCCAGGGTACCATGAAGCCCAAGACCATTGTTAATAACATTCTTAACATCTCAACCCCAACAACCAAGAAACAGGTGAGGAGTCTACTAGGTCTGTGCAACTTTTACCGCAGATTCATTGCGGGTTACGCAGGAATAATTCAGCCCTTGACAGACCTTACTAAGAAGGGAAAACCTGAGAAGATTGGCTGGACAGAAGGGTGTAAACAAGCCCTAGAGGAAATTAAGGCATTATTTTCAAAAGCACCCATTCTGCAACTCCCTGACATGAGGCAAAGATTCATTTTGACTACGGATGCCTCGGAAAGGGGTATCGAAGGCTGCTTAATGCAGGAAGTGAACGGTGCTGTACATCCTGTTATGTACATTAGCAGGAAACTGAATCCTGCAGAGTTGAGGTACTCAACAATCGAACAGTAGTGCCTTGCGGTGGTTTGGTCCATGACCAAATTCGCCAGATTCTTGTTGGGGAATCCCTTTGTTTTAAGAACTGACCACGCCCCATTGAATTTTGTCAACAGCCGGAAGTCAGTCAATTCCAGGATATCCAGGTGGGTGCTACTGTTACAAGACTATTGTTTGACATTGACATGGTACCGTGGAGTCAAAATTTCGTGGCTGACACACTATCTAGGTTACCGCAGGGCGAGAATGCAGAAGAAGCACAGCGTTAAAGACACTACTTAGTGATTGAGTAGACTAAACTATTGTTATGTTATTTGAATCTATTGTCAATTTTTTCGTCATAATATATGTATTCGATGTCATTTTATCATAGAGGGTCATCTTGTTGGTAATGAATAGTACTAGTTAGGACTGTGAGCTGGATATTACATTTTAAGTTATTTGTTTATTGAACGAGAAGATGTCCCGGAACCATTATTCTTACTATTGGGCATTTTGTTAATACGTATACTTAATATGTATATTCCGTTGTTAACATTGTATATGGGAGGTTATTGTTCTCAAGTGCACTAAATGGAGGTCTACTGTTGTGATGATGGTTTGTTGGATTTCACAGCCACATCGGTATTGGGTACCTGGGTTTAATTTTGTTCTTGATGATGTTATTGATTGTATTTGCTTATCCTTTTTATAAGTAGGGGTATCGTTTAAAAAAAAAATAATTAGCATTGTTTCTGTCAAGATGGAGGGTATGTCACAGGGTATTCCCAATGACAGTACAATAAATGAATGTTTATGTTGAACGGAAGTAGAAAAAGGTGAAAAATAGAGATGATTATTGCAGTTGAAGGAAAGAATACATTGTTTTTATAACCTCTGTTATTGGTGTTGAAGTTAATTCATAAGTATATTGTGATAACTGTCAAATTATCTTTTTTCTATATGTGAGCCCCCTCCCCAGCATTTTTTGCTGGTTGTGCCACTGAACACAGCAGGTGACAGAGAATTTTAACTAAGTTCGATAGATGCCGCGCCTTTTCTGTAGCAACATAATGTAAGTCATCGAGTTTTTGTAGGGATCCAGCAAAGTATCCACCCATTCTATATGATTATGATTTGGAATTTCAATGACTAATGTCAGATTCTGAGATAGTTAAGACCGAAAATGCAAATCCCAATGTGGCAGAATAATTTATGTACCGAAGTTCAGCAGACGGCGCCAATCTTAAAAAAAAAAAAAACAACAAAGAAACAGCAACGTGTTTTTTTATGGACTTCATTTTATATAATTTACAAAGGGAAAAACATAATTCGTAACCTGGACGATTTGGAATTCGAACTATTTCGAACAATTTAAGTTCTTGTTCTCAGGCATTACAGCACTGAACAACCGAAATGCCGCCTTTCCGGCAGGAAATAAAGTGCCACCTGGGGCGGGCACCCAGCACCGTAGCGTGAAAATTCTACAGCAGGGACCAGGCAATAGCAGGGGTGGGGGACAGGTTATACATTTTACTAAGTAGAACAAATAAGTAGACAAGGCCAGACAAAACGCGGGGGGGGGGCGGCCCCCCTGCCCCCCCCGCACGCTACGGGCCTGCGGGCACCCCATCCATACCCTATTTATGCCACTGGACTAGAGCATTATTAGCCTCATTATTAGTTATAGTTAATCCGAGTCTGAGTGTTTTTCTGTCACGGTAGAAAAATTTCATAAAATGTTTGTTGAGTAATTATACAACAAGCAAAAATTAAGCCTGTAAAAACAGGACGTTTAAGAGCATTTTCATGTATAAATAGAGAGGGAAGTAAGTCATGTTTAATAACTGTTACAAAAATAAATAATGATTACGCCCCTTTGTTTAGCTTATAATTATCTATATATAATATATAAGTCCCTTATAAACCCTGAATCCCGGCCCTGAGAGGTCCTATCGCGAAAAGAACTTTTGATGTACACATGGCAGGCCAAGACCTACAGAATCATATATACATCATGGATCTAGGACTTATGGTTGCTGAGATATAGGGCGCTCCTTTGTTAATATATCTTATATAGTAAAAAACGGTACTTAATAAGTCCCCCTTTTCGGCCCTCACAGGTCAGATCGGGAAATGGACTTTTGAAGCACACATGGCAGGCCAAGACCTACAAAATGATATATACATCATGGGTCTAGGACCTATGGTTGTTGAGATCTAGGGTGATGACGGACAGACAGACAAAACGGGGACAATAGAGCATTTTTTTTCGAAAATGCTCTAAAAAATGCAGAGTTTCAGGCGCATTGATTTATACCGGATATTTTCTTTCAGTGGAATCTGATAAATTCCATAACAAGTGCAAAACACTGTTATACCCCCCCACCTCACCCCCCCCCCCCGGGCCCCAATAAAAAGCTATACAGTAAGTCAATGATAGATAGATACATGACACTAGTATAGTATTCATACATGCGGTCTTAATTAACAGTACGCGGGAATAGCATGAGTGACATTGTTGGGGATTCATATGCGGAGCCGAACGAGTAGGCTATATATGTGTACACGTGTGATTTTCTTTTTGGGCTGCGTACTGAAATATATGTTTAGTTTTGTCACTGACTGATACCAGCTGTTGTGGCGTATCGTTTACATTTTAAACAGTAGGAGACAAATGAAAAAAAAACGGGCACTCAGAAAAACAGATTTTTACTTCAGAGTGAACTGGGCACACGTGACAGAGGTTTTTTATTTTATATACATTAGATAGTGGAAATTCAAATTGATAAAATACAGTGAATATTGTATACAGACTTTGATAGTGACGTTCGTTACACTGGAAGAAATTTTCTGAAAAAAATCCACCGTAGTGCCTCCGCGGCCATTGCAGCCTCGTCTATGTTGATGATTTATAGAGATAACTACAAAAACTGATATAACAGTCTTTATAAACATCACATCATAAGACGGATCTCATAGGAAAACATATTAGCTTTGAACAATGTTTATTTTTAAAGTTCACTGAAGCCCTTAAAGGCTCATCGGGGCAGATGAAGTATATAATTCATCAATTTCAGTAGCCAAGGGATATTCGGTGAGTATGTGGCTAGACCAGCGCCCAGGTGTCTTTAATAAGTCAGGTACCCATTTAAAGCTGGGTGTAATCAATCCATATTTAAGAAGGGCACCTGACTATTGAAGGCCGGTCTTACGAATTGTGCGGCCCAATTTAACGGATACTTGCGAGGCCCCTCTTCAATTGTTTACAATAACAACTATTACTATCATTATAAATTGCGGAGCCCCTGCCAGGCGCGGGGCCCAATTTGAAGCAATCGGCCAAATTGCCATAAGGCCAGCCTTGTAAGTATTGACCTGAGAGTCCTGGGTTCCATCCTTGTAAGATTCAAAGGAATTTTTCCAGGTGAAATTTGGTGTAACACACACCCCCCCCCCCTCTCCTCCCACCAACACTATCTCTTATTAAGCCGTGGTTACAGAAACTAATGAATTCTATAATTCATAGGCCCCGATGGCATATTAGGCTAACGGAGCTTTACTGTTTTTTTTTTTAAACTGGAACTTATGCAATAGTTAATTGTTTCAATTTCTAACGAGATTTCGAATTAGTACTCCAGCAGCGCTGCTTGCCTTGAAATTTTATCTGAAGGATGTTTCTATTTGAAACATTTCCAATGTATTGTTATAAAAATAACGCATTGACTAAAATGGATTTAACCGATAAATACTTATTTTAGTAAGCATATAAGCTTAAATATAATAGCCTACACAGTAGGTCTATAAGCTGTTACACATGTTTTATATACTGTTATTCATGTTTTTATTTTTCATTCATTTCATTATAGTGTGTTCTTTATTTACCTTTATTGTTGTTGCAAATAATGTTTACAATGTTACAATATCCTACTTTCTCTTCAATTTATATGCGTCCTCCTTTACACTGTAAAAAAGTTGCTCCGCGTATGATATATATTATGTGATGTGAACGGTCTCTAAATTTGTATGGGAAAAAGGGAGGGGGGGCGCAATACATTTTACTAAGGTGTGTGTGTGGGGGGGTGTATGAAAAAAGTGCTACAAATATGTCGTCATAAGAACCTACTCTCTTCAAGGCCCTTTTAAGGCCTAGGCACTATAGACACCGTGACTATAAACAAAAATAGGGCCTACAAAAGTGAAAAATAAATAATTTTTATTGCTACATCAGTAAACATGACATTGTTTGTTATTGTAAAACAATTAAAATAATATTATAAAGTACTAATATTCTAGATTAAGATTTTTAATTCTCTAAATTTTCAATTAAAATTCGAATAAATTTTAACACGTGTAGTTTACTGTCACTTATCCAGATGGTGTAGTCTCAAAAAATCGTGGGGCTTCCTCTTCTCAACTTAGGACCCACGAATCTATAGTGCATAGGGCCTACAAAATCCTTAATCGGGCCCTGACTCTCTTGATAATGTTGGGGTGGTTGGGGGAGGGGTATAACAATATGTAGAATTTTAAATTTTCTTTAAATTATCAGAAACAAGGAATGTATAACCACAGGCCTAATTCAAGAGGACGTCAAAACAATAATCGTGAACGTACAAATGTAAGTATAGTTTATAGAAATATGTTAAAATTTATTGGCATTAATTTGGAATAATCGTTTGATGACTGCATAATGCCAATATACAATCATCAAACGTCTTTTACAAATTATAAATAGACTTTATTTTTCACTAAGTCGTTTTTCTACATCTGTTTCTCTCTATATTTAAGAAGCACGTCATTCACATATTCTTTATATTAATGAACTATATGAAATGTAATTAAAAAATAATTATTACGTATTTTGCAAACATTGTCACTCACTGAAAAAAAAAATACACCTAAGACTAATTGTATTTACATTGATTTCGTCTAACTCTGTGAGAACCATAACTTTTCAATATTATTGAGTTCGTGGAACTCTCTTACCGAGAGAGGTTTTAATAAGTAATAAACATACATTAAATCAATTATAAAATAATGATGAGACATTATAGAAAGAAAGTAGTTTCTTATCCATACGGAAATAGCCCTAAGGTATGAATGGATTTTGTAAGAGTGGTGGAAGGTAGATAGGTGTAAATTTAAAAAGTGTAAACAGTTGTGCACCAAAAGTTTTACTGCCTTTACCCCCAATAACTTAAGCAGCGAAAAAGAGACTCCACAAATCGCAGTCAACATTTGTTGACGTTATTGTAAGTACTGTTTACATTTATATAATATAATGATTGATATAGTGAAAAATATTATGATTTTTAGTTTTTATCATGGGTGATAAAAAACATGAAAATAAAAAAATAAAGCAACAAAAAAAAAAAACATTTCACTAGACACTAAAATGAAAGTGATTAGATATTGGTGAACGTCAATCTCAAATTGGTGCAGCATTGAATTTGGCAACTTCAACAATAAGAGCTTTTCTTAAGAAATAAAGAAAAAATACTGTCTTCAGCAACTACGACAAGCTCTACAACAAGAATTACCCTTCTTGAAATAATACAATAGAGTAAATGAAAAAACGACTACATGAATAAAGAAATAAATTTTTGGGTTGTTTTATTGTTATAAAAAATATAATTAATAAATTTAATGGTAAAATACCTAACCCCATTATTTACATGATGAGATAACCTTGTTTAAGGCTGTTTCATATTAGGCCCTACTATATATATATATATGTTACCAGCAAAGTGTGAAATGCCGGCATTCTATAGAATGTCTAGGCAATGTATAGAATGCCTGGTGGTTTTAGGCAAAGTATAAAATGTTTAAATTGTGCATACATTTTCTAGGCATCCTATACAATGCCTAGGCATTGTATAGAATGACTAGTGTCATTTAGGCAAAGTATCAAAAAAGAACAACAAAAGCCATTATTGATAAAAACGTATTTAAATATAGAATGAATGCAACATAAAAGCATATGATGTTCATCTCAGAAAAAAACAACGACAGCAGAGCTGAGATTGAAGTATTTGCTTCAGTAGGTAAGACTGGATTAACATATAGAATTGTACTGTACTTAATTTTCTTCTTTCACACAAAACACTTCATATTTTGGCACTTTGATCTGTCATGTTCATATTTCATGAATTAGTGAAGAATTGATAATAAAAAGATGTTGTTTCTGGTGAAAACAAGCAGAACACAACTGGAATGAGCTACTTGTTGTAGCAGGGAAGACTAGAATGGCATTTTGAATTGCATTTAATTTTCTTTTTCACACAAAGACACCTCATAGTTTGACATTTTGTCTTGCATATACATATGACTAATCCTTGACCGCTTCCTGTATACTGAGAAGTAGCAGCAGATCGGAGAGCTATTTCAAGGTCAGGAATGTCTTCCGCTTTTATTAAATCTTTTGGAAATACCTTAAATTCTGATCTGGCATATAGTTGCTTCAAGATTCCATGTGCAGTTCCAAGGCGGTAAAAGCCATCTTCTGTCATGCTTATAACAACTGTCAACAGATTTCGTGAGTCTCCCCGCCCTTTGTCAACATCATGAATCGGAACTCGCACAGTGGCTCCCAAAGGCTCTTACTTCAGATAATTCATTGTAGAACCATTGTTGCATGTCAACATGGCGTGATTCCTGTCCTGGCACTACATTCCCTTCCAACATGGTTACACAGTAATCGGCACTAGAACTATTCTTGACTCCTGTCGCTAACTAATGTCTGAATCCAGTCGTATTTATACTCCTAACGTCTCCATCTTAATTTCCCTAATTACATCACAGTCTCCTTCAGAATTGTCCTCAAATACGGAGTGTTCCGGTCGTCATTGTTGACTCTCCTAAACTGTCCGTCGTCGTCTCCCGGTCTACTTCAAGAGTCGTCACACCTTTGCTGTTTACTACTCTATTGTTTTCTGGCCACCTTGTCCTAAGTCGTCTGTCACCTTGTCAACCATTATTTGCATTACTACCAGGCATGCCGAGAAGGGGGGAAGGTGGTCATTGCCAGGGGGCCCGCATCTGTAAGGGGGCCCAGCCGCCTCGACGTGTCAATTTTTTCATGACTCATTGTTTAAATAGGGGCCCGCAATGATGTCCTGCCCTGGGGCCATAGTTGGCTCTCAGCGTCTCTGATTACTCCTACTTCTGATATATCTTCTTATCTTAAACGTCGAAGGGGATTGTCAGTCTCTAAATCTACTCTAATTCCTAACAAGGCCAATTACATACTTTGCCGAACGGGAACTGGGCATTTTATAGAATGCCTAGTCAATGTATGAAATAGCAATTTATTTCATACTTTGCCTGCAAAATTCAGGCATTCTATACATTGCCTAGGCATTCTATAGAATTCCGGATTCCACACTTTGCCGGTAACATATATAATCTGTATTTTTTTAGCTCTGTTCTAATATGTATTTACAAATGTATATAAATATGTCTATTTAATTATTGAAAGGCTAATAATAGTCAATAAATTATTATATAATAATAATTATGATTAGCAATTTATTTGACTTTAGATCTTTATAAAGGATTGCATGTTAAGAAAAAAATGTATTTGTCCACAGAAGCTATTAGAAATAAATATTTATATATGGATTTGTATAAAGAATGGCAATGCTGTTTTCTTATCATTAGGGGATAGCGAATCTATGTCAAAGCATTTTTATCAAAAAGTTTAATAACAATTGTTTTAAAAAATCTCATTTTTTATCACTTGATTAGTCCAAGCGTATTTCTTTTTCTAGTACATATAGAATAAGCCTATGTTGTAAAAAAAACACAATATATAGTCAAGGGTTTTCTTTAAATAGCCTTTATCTAACTAAGCCATAAAAAATATAATGTGTTTCATTTGAATAAAACATTTTAATTAGGCATATGAAGAACACTGGCCACAGTATCAAGTGCATGATGGTCTGCAAACAAAGCAACTGTTTTCTGTAAGTTATGTGTTAATGCTGTTTTGAGTAAATTGGTAAAAAAAATCGTGTCTATTTATTTATTTTTTTCTCCTGCATGTTATTTTGATGCTCCTTTTTTTTAATCTGTAAGGGTTTCATCTGTCTTACATATGGAAATGATGAAGCTTATGTCACTCTTTCAGTAAGTTATACATGTATATATTTTTTAAGGAAAATGCTAAATATGTTTTTAATTCAAAGTAGATTTTATAATAAATTAATAAATAAATGATTTTTTTTAATGTTTTGAGAATATCAACAACATGTTTTGACAGTTTCTATTATATTCTATTTAATTATACAGATATAGGACAATACATATATACTGTAAGGTCTTTTTTTTATGCAGTGGATAAAAATCGCATAACCTCAAAATTTCACCAGATTCATCTACAATCTACAACATAAAACTTTTAATGATAGTTTTTTCCTGAACTTAAATACCAGTTACAGGAATTTCTCTTTGAGTTAAATGTAGTACCAGAAATAACAGATTTTCTAAAGCGTCTTCATTTTCTTAATGGCTCTAATATTGAATTTACCTAAATTAAAATGTTTTCACATAGCTGTAGATCTTAGGACAATAAACTTTCTTAGCATCAAGTCAGTGACCTTAGCTGACAGGTAACAGTAAACTTAGCTGTAGGTAACAAAGTATATCTACTTCAATCCTTCTGTATGGCTGTATACTTATAATGAAAAGTTAGTTGCAACAATTAGTAGACAAGAAGTAACAGGAGTGTAAAGTTAGTTGCAACAATTAGTAGAAAAGAAGTAACACGAGTTAAAGTTAGTTGCAACAATTAGTAGAAAAGAAGTAACACGAGTTAAAGTTAGTTGCAACAATTAGTAGACAAGGAGTATCAGGAGTGTACTTTGTTCAAATATATATACCTCAATCCTTCAGGATGGCAGTATACTTAATAGAGAATATACAGTTGCAAGTTATATTGTGTAAGAGATTACAAAGGCATATTTTAAACAATTGATATTGTGTACGAAGTTACAGAGTGTATTTTGATCAAGTATTTTTACCTCAATCCTTTGGGACGGCTGAATACTTTGATGTATTATTCAGGGCATTGGATGTGAATGTTACTGCACATGATTCTATTTCATGTATGTTTCTATCTTTCAAGTTCATTTAATAAACATTATTTGAATCATGGAACTTTGCCTCATTAATGGTGGGTTGAATGTGTGCAAATAACTTGAATGCTACCATAAGTGAACTGTAATAATATAGACAACACAACAGACCAAAGAAAGATCACATCAGCATAATTAATCAAATAATACAAAAACATAACGTTATACTATCTGTATATGCTTTTCCAAAAAATATATTTTTTGAAACAAAAAATGAATTTTTAAAAATTTGCATTTAAAAAAATCACTACAGTATACATATGGTGTATTATACTCAGTTATATCATGACTTTTTCTGTATTATTGAGTATCAACTTTTTTAATCATGGTAGTTTAGGCGTGAGCTGGTACACATTTTTTAAAAATTCTCCTATATATTTATCTTGTCTCTGTAGAATGGGATTGATGTTCTCATTAGTGATATGAAAGACAGGAACAGAGCATTTCATGGAGATGAGGTAGCTGTTCAGATCTACCCACAAGACCAATGGATGGTTTGTTTTTGTTTAAATTTACTTTTTTAGCATTATAAATTTTCCATATGAAAACACATGGTTGAAAACTCTTGACCAACTTTATGTTTGACTATACTTAGTTTAACAGCCATATATTCATTAAGTTTTTTTATGTGAGAGATTGATTATGCTTTTTCCTTTGGGAGAGAGGTTTTGTTGGATACTGGCAGAGTTATTGTAAGTGCAGCTGATAGATGTGTTCATATTTCTCTCTACAATTGGAATAAGGGTGGTCCTCAATAGTCACATAGGTTGTAAATGGATTATGATTAAAATTTTGAAACACTTTCACTGTTATAAAAAGTTTTACAGTTTAACATAATGGGAAATACAAATTTGTAATTTTTATCAAACGGCCAAGTATCTCATATGAAACCTACTAACTGCTTAGGACAGATGAATGTTGTGGGCATCTGTTAATGGTGTTAAGACAGCATGCCTTCTAGGTAGGAACCTTTGTTTGCCTTAATTAATACCAAGTATCTGCTCAAGGTGTAACATCTTAGCCATTAAGGCAGTAAAGTTTTGACTGTGACATGCATTTGGATCTTTTAATATTAGCACAAGTCTAAGATGAATGCTTTAATGAATCATAATTTAGGAATATGGAATTTCTTTATTATAATGCTGTAATAATTTGAATAAATAATGTTTCAGTCTGAATTAGGTATGTCTTTTTTTTAAATAGAAAATTATAATTTTAACATATTTAAATTAGACACAACATGTAATAATATTTTCTTTAATTTTGATGTAGGTTAATCTTAAAGAGCTTATGAATTTATGCTCAAAACTACCTCGGAGTGATGAAAAAGTTAGAATCCTTCAAAGTTTAGCTGATCATCCAGGTAATATCTAGAGCAAAGACCCATGCACTCAATCACTCTTAAAACTAGTAACTGGTACTAACTTAATTATTTTATAGTGTTTAAAGGTAATTACAGTAAAACATCATACACTCATAAGTTTTAAGTTCAAATACCAGTTATAATTCTAATGGCAGAGTTATTAACAAAAGTAACAGTACGTCTTTTTCTAGTAACATTTCTATAAAACCTTCTGCTTCAGTTTTATATGACATTTTCTCCATTGAATCTATAGCTGAACCACATTCGCTATTAAAGCTTATTCTCAGTCACTAAACGGGTTGAGGCCTGCCTCTCATGACTACAAACTCAAATCCTAGTTTAATTGAGTATTATGGCTTTTTTTTTCAACATCCTTCAATTTGATGTCCTTTAGTTTCACTGGATAACGTGAGTACCTTATTGTTCTTGAGGATGTTAGAGACAGTCCCTGTCATCATTCTGTTTCTTGTTAAGATGTATGCATTGGCCATGGAGGTACAACAGATGACATAATTGACTGAATTAGCTGTGCCCATATAGGCACAACAGATGACATAAGTGACTGAAGTAGCTGTGGCCATATAGGCACAACAGATGACATAAGTGACTGAAGTAGCTGTGACAATATAGGCACAACAGATGACATAATTGACTGAAGTAGCTGTGGCCATATAGGCACAACAGATGACATAAGTTACTGAAGTAGCTGTGGCCATATAGATGACATAAGTGACTGAAGTAGCTGTGCCCATATAGGTACAACAGATGACATAAGTGACTGAAGTAGCTGTGGCCATATAGGCACAACAGATGACATAAGTAACTGAAGTAGCTGTGGCCATATAGGCACAACAGATGACATAAGTGACTGAAGTAGCTGTGGCCATATAGGCACAACAGATGACATAAGTGACTGAAGTAGCTGTGGCCATATAGATGACATAAGTGACTGAAGTAACTGTGGCCATATAGATGACATAATTGACTGAAGTAGGCTGTGGCCATATAGGCACAACAGATGACATAACTGACTGAAGTAGCTGTGACAATATAGGCACAACAGATGACATAATTGACTGAAGTAGCTGTGGCCATATAGGCACAACAGATGACATAAGTGACTGAAGTAGCTGTGGCCATATAGATGACATAAGTGACTGAAGTAACTGTGACCATATAGATGACATAAGTGACTGAAGTAGATGTGCCCATATAGGTACAACAGATGACATAAGTAACTGAAGTAGCTGTGGCCATATAGGCACAACAGATGACATAAGTGACTGAAGTAGCTGTGGCCATATAGGCACAACAGATGACATAAGTGACTGAAGTAACTGTGGCCATATAGATGACATAATTGACTGAAGTAGGCTGTGGCCATATAGGCACAACAGATGACATAATTGACTGAAGTAGCTGTGACAATATAGGCACAACAGATGACATAATTGACTGAAGTAGCTGTGGCCATATAGGCACAACAGATGACATAAGTTACTGAAGTAGCTGTGGCCATATAGATGACATAAGTGACTGAAGTAACTGTGACCATATAGATGACATAAGTGACTGAAGTAGCTCTGCCCATATAGGTACAACAGATGACATAAGTGACTGAAGTAGCTGTGGCCATATAGGCACAACAGATGACATAATTGACTGAAGTAGCTGTGGCCATATAGGCACAACAGATGACATAAGTGACTGAAGTAGCTGTGGCCATATAGATGACATAAGTGACTGAAGTAACTGTGGCCATATAGATGACATAAGTGACTGAAGTAACAGTGTCTCAAACCTATAACTTGCTCAAAATAAAAAGCACCACAGAGGCATCTCTTTTGTGATGCCAGACTCATGAACATCACTTGCATGATTAGTTATTATTGTTAACATTATGTTTTACTGCCTCTATGATATGTTTCAATTTCTTGCTAGCACTGTCACTTGTAAGGTTTTTTTTGTGAGCCATATAGAATAGGTGAAAACTCTCCTTACCAAATGACTTAAGTTAACTAGATATATCCTGGCATACCTTTCTCCCACATTAGGGAGTCTGAAAGTCAAGAGTTCACTGTAGATATAAATATGTATGGATATATATATATATATATATAAGCATGATGTTGGATTCAGTAGTTTACTACTATTATATTCCCTTTAATATGTCAAGAGCCAGATTTGGCAGCAGGGGTGAAAAATAGATCTACAAAACCAAGGAAAAAGATTCCAGTGGTAGAGCTGACTAAGACTGGCGATAGAGACATAATATCATTAGTAACAGGTGGTCATCATAATGGTGATTTAGTACAGAAGAAAGCTAAAGTAAGTACATTTTTTTATAAGAGTTTAAAATTTATTATCAGTTTTACAGAATTTACTATTATTATTTTTATAAGTGTTTAATTAACTTCACGTTCTGTTTTATTGTTGTGTGTGAAAAAATTCAATTTAAACCTGTTCTTGTTTAGCTAGAAATTTAAATAAGTGTTTTATTTATGACAATATTCTTTTTAATAATTTTGAGTTTAAAGCAAAACGTATCGTAGAATTACGAAGCTAATTACTTTTGAGTAAGGTATATTGGGGCTAAAAAAAAGGATGGGGATGCCAAATAAAGTACAATACAAGTTTATAACTGTCCAATGCAGTGAAGTATTTTTAATCATGCATTTTGCCCACATGGTTGTTAAACAATAACTAGTGACATTCTTTTAACATTAAAAGGTATAAAATAAAAAAAAAATAGTAAAATACCTTTTTAAAAATAAGCTTTTCTTAAAAATTCACACACTGAATACATGTATTTATATAAAGTATCATTAATCACTAAAACTAAAAGTGTTGGAGAATATAATTATGCTGGACCTAATACATCTTTACATTAGAAGAGATGAATAGCAATAATTAAATGATCTATAAACCTATATGGTTACCCACACTTGTACTTTTAGTAATGTTAATTTATATAAATATATTCTAAAGAATTGTTTTACTCTTAAGTGCATTTTAATGAAAGATAACTAAATGTTTGGTAACCTAGCCAAACAGTTATAATCAGCACCTTTTTTAGGTTTTTGGAAGCCTCTAGACAAAAGCCCTGTAAATTCCTATAAATGTTTAATAATTATTTTACTTGCACAGATACAAAATGATAAATGCTGTGTAACCTATGATCAATTTATACTAGCAGATTTCACATAAATTTTTCAGGCTGGTTCCCTTTTTTTACATTTAGTTTAACCTTTTCCATGATCTCATTAGTGTTAATGTGTTTGATATAAGATCAGGAATATGCCATTTATCTGTACAGAGATCTCATTTAAGAAAAGTAATTCTAAATAAAGGACCATGCATTTTTTACATTGTCTGTGCTGGCTAGTTATCGAATATAATTTGGACATTTCATATAATAGAACCAGGCTATTCTGTGTAATTATCGAGCCACATTAATAGTGAATGAGAAACTTTTGCAGGTTGTGTACATACTTCAGAAAGTTCACTCCAGGGAAGTGATTGGCTGTCTACAAATAAAAGACATTAATGACAGACTAGCATTTTTAATACCAGCAGATCGACGTGTTCCAAAAGTCAAAATTTTTATGAGCCATTGTCCATTAAGTAAGTTAGGGAGAATTATGAATAAAAGTATCTTGTATTTATATATATTTTATTTCCACACATTTTTTTTTCTCTTGTCTGCTAAGTAGTGAATTTTCTTTCTAAATAGATCGTCGTAGACAATTTGAAAGTTTGCTATTCAAAACGAGAATTCCTGAATGGAGTGTAAAAGATTTTTTGCCTATGGGGTAAGTATATCTTAAGACCATGTATTTTACTTACTGAGTTTCAACTTTGACTTACTATTTTTATGGTAAATTATAGATACATTTTTAAATCAGTGGGAGCACTTTTTTGAATACATTAGAAAATATTAAATTGTTTTTTAAAGTCCTTGTAAGGATGAAATTTTTATCACTTGGTGTTATAAGCTATAATCTGACAGTTTTTTTCGTAGTTGTTTTTCAGGCTAAAGATAGCCAAATTTGCAATGGCTAAGGACGCATTATGTAAGGTGACCTGTGCTGGGATTAAAACAATTCAGGGAAACTAAAGGAAAACCTACAGCATGATGCCCACCACAAAAGTCACCTAAATATTGAATAACTTAGGCAGTTTAAAGCTATTTAGCAATGTTCATAGAATTATTGAAGTCTGTGTTCAGTTTCTTTGTTCAAAGGGAAGATAAAGGGATAAATCATTTTGCAGCTTCCTGATATCCTTTAATAGTTATAGATTAGTGAAATCTTTATTTCTGATTTAGTAAAGATAATTATGATAAACAAATTTCTATCTAACAGATCAGAACCAGAACAAGTCGGACTTGTTGGAGAAATATCAGCTGAGACTCAGAGTATTTTACTAAAACATAACATTGACAATAAAGAATGTCCACAAAGTGTGAGTGTGTATAGAATTTTCCAAATTTTTTGTAACTTTATTTCCTTTACTAAGCCCTGTGGACAAGATTAGATTTGTTACTGCTTAAAAACAGTTATTCATCTAAATTCTGTTACTTTTAAAAAAAATTATTTTCATGTTTGTGTATGTAATTTAAATCACATCCTTAAAATCAAGAGAAAACATTTTAGAAAGGAGGGGGGGGGGGAAATGGGTTCAAGCCATGAATTCAGAGCAATTTAGGGGTTGATGGGGCACATGAAAAAAGTTGTAAGGAATTTTTTTTAAGAATCATACAATTAAAAAATAGAATTATTGAAGCATGTAGAACTTCCATTGCCTGAATAGTTTTTAAACATACATATAAATTAAATGTTAAAAACGAGTAAAAGTGTTTGTAAATCTAATTATATTTAGTTTTTTTTACTAATTGTTCATTGTCTAAGAGTATAGCTTAATTGCTTTTCATTTAAACAAATTCTTGGAGGAAATGAACACAGTTCTATGTAATGTAAACATCAGTTACTACAAACAGGGCTACATCATTGCTAGAACATTTAAAAGAATTGATCAAATGTGTACTATATACTGTACTTTGCATTATTTATCACCAACATTTAGTTGATAAAACATGTTATGAAAGTAATAAACAAAGTTAAAAGCCTTTTGTTAGATAGGATATTAGTTAGAAAATGTTGTACTGAAGATGCTGAAGAATATAACTGGTTGTTGCTAGACAATGTTGTACTGAAGAATATAACTGGTTGCTGCTAGACAATGTTGTACTGAAGATGCTGAAGAATATAACTGGTTGTTGATAGACAATGTTGTATTGAAGATGCTGAAGAATACAACTGGCTGTTGCTAGACAATGTTGTATTGAAGATGCTGAAGAATATAACTGGTTGTTGCTTCATGTAAAATGGTCTGTGTAGCTCATATACTGAATTAAAAAAAAATATGATTTGTGATTACCAGAAGTTTTTATAAAAAATTTTAAAGATATTTAAGAAATCTACCTTATTGAAATGTCAAAGTTAAATGCAAATTTTTGAATATATGAGAACATTTATGAACATATTCCCTTTTTTTTACAAGGGAAATGGAGACTTTTCAAGGCTGCATTATTGTGGACTGTATCCCCCACATAAAAAAGACCTTAAAATGTAGATATATATAGATAGGTAGATCATACAAAATACTAATGTTGCTTCCCTTTTGCCCCCCCCCCCCCCCCCCCCGGCTAGTGTCAGTTTCTGACTGAGGCTGATTAAATACTGACACCTGTGTCATTGTCGAACCTGATTTAGACCCACACCCCAGCCTGGTTTTACTTACAATCCATTGTCCAGCAACTGAATACCTTCTACTTTTACCGTCATTAAACACCCAGACACCAAAACTCAATAGGAGGGAGTGTGGGGCAGTGAGTGAATTGGTTCCAGAATTGGTTTGTAACCCAAAATATCTGTACCCAGAAACATTAACATCAATGAAATAGAGACAATAGTTTTTAAAATGAACAAATTGTTCTTTATATTAATATCTAGAACAGTTGTTTTCCTGACAAAATGCAAAGAATAAAGGAGCATATTAAATAGAGAAAGAAAATTACCAAATGAATTAAATGTAAAATAAAAAAAGATTTCGTCTATATTTCTTACCAAGAAAAGATTATGGGAAATTTATCACTTTCTTTGCTATTCTTAATCAATAGTTTCTTGTGGTTATTTTTGTGGCAGCTTACCAAGAAAGTATCAAGGGAAATTACTTTTTTGATCATCGGGTTAACATTCATCAGGTTTACTGCCCTGTTAGCAACAAGCTTATTTGGTTGACAATGAAGTCTTCAACGTCTGCCCAGTTCTTGCAAATTTCCTTTAACTTGGCACTTGAAAGGTTGACTGACTCCCCATCATCGGACAGCTGCTCTTTCTTTAATGTCAATAGCTGTTCATTCTGAAGATCCACAGCTCTCCACTGTGGTTTTCAGTCAGTTTCTCCAAGTGGTTGCCATTGACATCCAGCACATATTTTTGTAGCCTTTGTTTTACGGTATGCAAACTTTTGTCTTCAGCTTTAAACCTTGCTCACTCTCTTGCCTTTGTTTTAACCAGAGGCTAAGTTTTTTTGATGAGACAAAGATTTTTTTAAGGTGTTCAAAACTAGATTGCTTGTGACCTGAGGCATTTGTAACCCAAGGTTCCTCTATATTTACATAGGTTAAAGCTTTTATTCAAGATGAATTACCACGGAGTATCTCAGGAACAGAAGTGCAAAATCGAGTAGATCTACGTAAACTCTGCACCTTTACTATAGATTCAAAAGATTCAGAAGATATTGATGATGCCTTGTCTATTGAAAGTGTTAAACCAGGTATATCTGTGTATGGTCTGTTTATTTAGGTTGATACGGTTGCTGCAGATTCACATAACCTTTATCCAATATATTAACATTTTTTTAATTATAATTCGTGGTTTAAAAATGAAATAATTTAGTAACATCTCAAGCAAAAATATTACTTCACATTCTTTTAAAATTATATTACTTCAATATAAGAAAAAAATTCTACTATATTTATTATCTACTATATTTAGTTTTATTTAAATTTATTTGACATGTAAATTAAATTATGGAAGGGTACTTATGTTAAGGTCTTAATCATATCACGCTGACTGTCTTCTTTGTGCCCTGGTTTGGGAATGTCCTTGTATTAAAGAATTTTTTTGCCCCATATTTAGATGTAGCTTTAGGCTATACAGTTCAGTACTTTATAGTATACACACTCGTTGCTAAATTTCCTGAAAATGTGTAAAAAAAAACTTTCAAAAAATGTATTGATATATTTTCTTTCATTTATATTTTTAGAGATCATTCTTTATATGGCAAAATATAAATAACATTAGAAAATGATTTTATAGCTTTTTATAGTATCTTTTTAAGATATTTATATTTTGCTTACTATAAACTATTATATTGTAAATTAAGTGGTGTATTAAATATTTAGTTCAGTTTTAAAAGCTTGTTCTAATTTGATCTAACCTACTTTTTAGGCATCTATAAAGTATATGTGCACATCTCAGATGTCAGCTACTATGTTAAAGAGAATTCTGATATAGATTTATATGCTAGAGAACGTGGTGTTACTACATATCTTGAAAACCAGGTAGATAATTTGACAGTGGAATTTCTCTTCATTAATTAAATCCATTCTATGACTCAGTGAACCAACAAGTATATGAAAATCACATTACTGAAATAATTGTTTCAAATGTAATTTTATCAACCCCCCCCCCCCCCAGAGTAAGCTAAAAAACAACATCAAAAACAATGAATGAACCTGAAATAGTCTTATAATCTTGTACAATAATATGTAAATATATATGAGTGGGTAGTTCCTCTGTATTTCTAGACAATTTGCATTTGTTTTTTTCTCTCCTTACTCATCCACTATTTATTTTATCTACATCTGGTAGTGTTTGGTCATAATTGCATAAGTGGCAGTGAACCTTTCAATGTCCACTTTGATGTAACTGATGAAGTCCTGACATAAAGATTGAGATCACCTTCTTTAACAGCTTTTATGTTTTATTGTCATGATCTTATTATCATTCCATGGATTTGTTTTTGGATATTTTTTTATAATAAATATTTTAACTTTTAAATAACTTACTATTAAATGTATAAAATGTCATATATTGGAAATGTGTATTCGCAAAAAGAATATCTTCACATAATGTAAAAAGAATATTTTTTTCCTTGAACACTCAAGGTATTGAATATGTTACCTGAAGAGCTGAGTGAAAATATTTGTAGTTTGATTCCAGAACAGGATAGACTGGCATTTTCTATCATATGGACAATGAATGAAGAAGGAGATGTAAGTTAGAAAAATGTACTGGAAATAATTGTTACTTCAGTGTGTTACCTTAATTCATAAATAAGTTATTTACAATAGAAAATGTGTAATTAAATATAAGCAGAAGGAAAGAATGTTAACAGTAATTTAAGCTCAGATATTAAAGATTGGTGTATGTAGGTAGAAATATATAGTACAATAAGACAGTTATTGAAACTTGGCATTACTTTGGAAATTAAAAAAGAAATTGTTTGATATACACTTGGCAGAAAAATGTGTTCTTTTAAAGTTGCAATTATTTTAATATAAAACAAATAGTTAAGGAATAATCCAATAGCAGAAAAGGCTTGAATATTATTTGCCATGTAACATGATTTTACGTGTCATTGGAATTAAATATGGCAGTGTCAATATTTCTTGCTTATTTAGATTCATTCATTAAATCTGAGAGACAAAATTAAGCTGAATTATAAATAATAGAAATGACGGATCTAGATATTTGTATTAAAGTTGAACTAATACATGTATTCTCATTTATATTTTACAGGTTTTAGGTGAAGAGATAACCAAATCTGTTGTTAGATCTTGTGCTAAGTTGACTTATGATATAGTTCAGGTACACAGGAGATTTATAAAATATAAATAAGGAATGCAAAATAACAATATTAAATAAGTAAAACATATTACATGTAGATAGTTATGAAATTCAAAATACTAGTTACTGTATCATAGAATCTCAAATTGATAGTAATTTACTAATTGTGTATATTTATACTCGATTTAGCATTTTATTGAAGCAAGCTTGCTCAATTGTGAGTCATTTCGCATTGGTAGCCCATTTACTACAAATGATGTCGTTCAAAGAGTACGGTTGCTTAATAAAGTATGTAATTAAATTACTACTTAGTTCATCATTTATTGCGTTACAAAACATATGTAATTCTTCTGTAACCGTAGTTAGAAAAAAAAAAAAGGCCCATATTATATTGTTAGTTGTGATGCATTCTTAAAAAGTTAAATCATTTGTGATGTCAAGTTTTCAGTAACTCTTTTTCTAATTTGTGGAACAATATTGCACAACTAAACAAATATGTTACAGATTGGGCTCAATTTGAGGAGAAAACGAGTTCAAGATGGAGCTTTGATTTTAGAAAATCAAGAGATTGTTTTCAAACTCAATAAGCAAACAGGCAAGCCAACAGGATATAGTGCTGGAAGAGATAATTACAAGTGAGATTTTCAACACATATGTAAGACTTAATCATACCTATTGTGTAATTAGTTATTGATTTCTTATTAACCAAAAAGGCTCAAATAATTAAAAAAAATGTAACACTTTTCCACCAGTCTTGTTCAAGAATTTATGGTGCTTGCAAATAAATGTGTAGCCAGAAAAATCCAATCAACATTTCCAAACAAGGCCATTCTAAGACTGCAACCAGAGCCTAGAATAGCACAACTAGAAAAAGTGGTAATTTTATTAATTAACACAGACAGATTTATTGTTTGTTCATTATTTCAAAAACTATTGACAATTAAAGGCTTCTATCTATACCAATAATTGAATGAATAGTCAAGGCTTTTGAACAAAAATAAATATATCAGTTTGCCTGGTATATTAAGGCCCATTATGACCTACCCTATGAAAACAAATTCATCTCCTTGGTATTGCCCACTGGAAAAATCCTAGCAAGAGAATCAATTCACTGGACACAGAAAAATGGCTAACCAGCAACTCTGTGTGGTTTTCTAATGAGAGCAATGACTATTGTCCAGGGATTAAATATCATATGTTCCAAGCCCTGGTCAAGTCATTATGTCCTTCCAGATTAAAAATGGATGTGTCACATTTGTCTGGGAAAAGGAAAGGCTGCTAGCCATTCAATCCTAAAAAAATCCTTGGCCAAAAAAACTGGCTACCTGGAATTTTTTTAAATTTTACATATAAAAGGGTTACATTTTAGCAACATTACTATAGTGCACTCACAAACATGTGATTGTTCTTTTCAACTTATACTTTTAGGATGATTACTTAAATCTGTAATTTTTAAAAATCAATTTTTAACTAGGCTGAGTTGTGTCGAGATTTAGGTGTACCACTGAACATTTCATCTTCAGCTCAACTCCAGGTAGGAAAAACTTAAGCCATGATACATTATAGTTGGGATGAAATGTACAGCTTATATATCATTACAAGTGTACATCATTACATCAAGCATACATCAATCTCAAATATATAGATCAATGCAAAAAATAAACATATATCTCAAATATAGATCACTACATCATGTATTCATCCATCGCACATGTAAATCACTACATAAAGTATATATCATCTCAGATTTAGATCACTACATTAAGTATACATCGTCATTGCAAACAGAACACCATTAAATTAAGTGACCTCATCAAAATAGGCTAAGTACATTTTCTTTGGCTAGTTTTACAAACTGTTAGACTGTAAGGTCTTTCTTTTATGCTAGACATTCTTCCCTCTAAGAAGGATAAATTCCACATAAAAAATTAATATCTTCCTTGTAAAAAAAGGGGGTATATGTTCCCAAATTTTCTCAATTTATTTAACAATCACACAAAGAAGCACATTCTCTCCCCGACTAATTTCGTATGTAATTACTACAAAACAGACTTTTCCTTGCTGATGTTAATTTATTTTTTTATGTAACGCTAACTATTTATTGGATATTATTTTTTATTTCTGGGTTAATGGCGAACAATTTAAATCCAGAGCAAAGGAAATGGATATTAAAGCAGTACTGGAAGTCTGCAAATACTGAGATGGCACGTACAGCATGGCCAGAAACTTTAACACTTTAACTTTTTGCCTTATAAATACTAAGTTTTTATTTTTAAAGGATATATTAAATAATAATTTTTATTAACTGTTTAAGATCTCATCAGTTGTAATCATTTTTAATTAAGAAAAATATTTTATCTAAAAATTTGATATATGTAAAATGTTTTAAAATTCACTCTGAAGAATAAACACAATCTACTTGTGAAGCTAATGCTAAATTTAAAGTGTTGAATTTCTTTAACTGGTTCGCATGATCTTCCACAATTACGCTTTCAAATTTTTTTTTCAAGCTCAAATTGTGCAACGTTAAATTGGCTTAAAATAGTCTTAACAGTATTTCAAACTGTCTAATTACAATTTTTTGTCCAACACATTTTGAAGTAATTAACAAATGTAGTTAAAGACTTAAAAAAAAAAATCAAATCTTTATTTAATGCAGGTTATATGTTGTTGTTTTTTTAGCCTCTTTATTTTAAAAACTTTTATTTTTATTGCAGAATTCTATTGATCATTTTGAGGGGGAAGACGAACGATCATTTTCAATGCGACTTGCACTATCAAAGCTTTTAATCAAGAGTATGCAGGTAAGTTTCTAACAACAAAAGCTTACAATGCTTTAAAGCTGGGAACTTTATTTATTGTGAATCTCTTTTGAAGTGTTAAATTGTTTTCAAAAATAATTTTTTGTTTCTTTTTAAAATGAAATATTCTGTGGTTTATATCAGAAAAGTAAACTGGTGTGCTCAGGAATGATAGCTCCAGAGACATCAACCCACCATTACTCACTGAATACCTCCTGCTACACAGATTTCACTTCACCAATCCGCCGCTATTCAGACATTTTGGTTCATAGATTATTGGCCGCTTCATTAGGTCAGAAAGAATTTTACTTACTTTTAAAACATATGGATCCTTTTATTTTATATAGATCTTTACTGTAATTTAGAATACTGGTACATGTGTATATAAATTCATTGAGTATTAACACTTAGAAGGTATTAACACTTAGAAGGTATTAACACTTAGAAGGTATTAACACTTAGAAGGTATTAACACTTAGAAGGTATTAACACTTAGAAGGTATTAACACTTAGAAGGTATTAACAGGAGCAAAAGTTGGGGGGTGTTATAGTTATTAGGGATGTGACGGAGCTGATGAAAATCCGCATCCTTCGGATTTGGCAAATATAAATCCGTCGGATTCGAATGCGGATTCGGATTTGGGTCAACACTTGGCTAAAAGGGAGTATACCAAGGTGTCAGTACCGTGCCCCCCCCCCCCATGAAAACGAGGATTTTTAGCATTTCTTTTGCATGAACAGCAGCAGAAACTACTACAAAGCACAGGTAGCCACATTGTTAACGAATCATCAGTACAAGATTCTTTGCATAAAATAAAAATCTCTTTAATTCTACTTCTGTCGTATTTCTTAACTAATTTTTATGGGTGTGAAACAACTGTCGCTCCCCTCCCCTAATTGGCGCTGCATCAGGACGATGGTCAAGAGACCAGTCACGTGACCTAGTTTGAAGGGGGGGGGGGCGGGGATCGACTTCGGTCTCTGATATAAGCTAGTGACCAGAGTGAAAGGACATTAGATTTCTAGATAGAGTCAAGGGACACAAGTAGATTATCAGTTGATATTGATGTTATTGTAAGTAGTGAAATTGATGTTGGGCCATATTGCATGTGATGTACATTGTGTTTATAATAAATATTACCATATACACGGAATCCAAGTGCCTCCGTTATAAATACTACTGTACGGAGTTTGAAAGCGTCTGTATTTAGACTATCTATAATAGAACGAGTGGCTACAGAGTAAAAGAATCCAAGGCAGACAAGATACTAAATACACAGTAGAAGTGGCACTTAATCTAGCACGCAACAATATATATATTTATTTGTGTGTGTGCGTGCGTGTGTGTGCCTAAATCTATATATAATTCCAAATCTTTCAAATCATTTCAAACGTCATTCCAAATCGTTCGAATTGTAATCCCAATTCATACCAAACCATTCCAAATCATTTCAAATGTCATTCCAAATCATTTCAAACGTCATTCCAACTCGTTTAAAATCATTCCAAACGTCATTCCAACTCATTCCAATTAGTCACACATAACCAGCTTTTCGCCATTCCAATCCACACATCCACTCAGCCTTTCCAATCCGCATATCCATTCTGAGGTTTAGAAAGCTCGGATGAAAACAGTGAGGGGTGTATCTAAAATATGTTCATGACCAAACACGACGTATAATCTATGGACAGCTGAGTAAGGGTCCAGGAGTTTAATTTTATCTGTTTTCTTTATTTCGGGTTTTCGAACGTCTCTAGGTTTTTAAATTTTATTTACGATTCCTACGTTTGTGTTTGATCTGAAAACGGTAATTTTTCAAATTTGAATCCGACAAATTTTTTTTTTTAAAATTCGAACTTCGTCATATCCCTAATAGTTATTGTACGCTTACAAAAGTGTGGGGGGGGGGTTATAGTTATTGTACACTTACAAAAGTCGGGGGTGTTATAGTTATTGTACACTTACAAAAGTAGTGGGGTGTTATAGTTATTGTACACTTACTAACTTGGGGGTGTTATAGTTATTGTACACTTACAAAAGTAGGGGGGTGTTATAGTTATTGTACACTTACAAAAGTTGGGGGTGTTATAGTTATTGTACACTTACTAGCTTGGGGGTGTTATAGTTATTGTACACTCACTAACTTGGGGGTGTTATAGTTATTGTACACTTACTAACTTGGGGGTGTTATAGTTATTGTACACTTACAAAAGTTGGGGGTGTTATAGTTATTATACTCTTAAAACATTTTTTTTTTTGGTGTATTAAAAATAAATTTAGTGACTTCGTCTTAACTCTTTTTTGAGGTAAGAAAAATGAGAAAGGTTAAAAGAATTATATAAGTTTTTCTAATGTAATTGTCTAATTGCATTAATTTAAAACAAATTAATTTTAAACTTCTTATTATATTGAAATAAAAACAAAATTAATAATCAGTGTAGCTTTAATAAATGCAAAATTAGTGTTTGATGTGTACAGGTACAAGTATTGAGTTAGTGTACTAAAAAGGTTTAAAATCAGTGTATAACTATATTTTTATCTGTTACATCACTTTGAGCTTTATACAGCAAGTATTATTTATTGCTAATGTCATCTTGATTAATTAACAATGTACAATAATGTAAATGTTTTTTATTATGAATTTGTCATACAGGGTGGCCCAAAAGTAGGTTTACAGTTATCACGTAGACTATTTATTTGAAAATTCGACACTAGAACAGCAGGAAATTCGTTATTCATGTTAGCAAAAACAATTAATATCACAGATGCTCAAAATGTCCTCAACTTATGACCATAATTTTATCCAAATAGTCAGGTTCTTCTGCAGTAAATTGATTACATATCATTTTGCAGAACTGCAGCCGACTATCTGTGTTGTCCTCTAAAAGATCATGTACTAGTTTTGGCTGGTAAGGTTTCAATTTCAGTTTACACATTAAGCGTTGCAACGATGTTCTTGGTATGGATAGTTCTGCAGGAGCACATTGTGTGGATTTCCTTGGACTGATCACAAATGTCATAGTCACTAACATTTCATTTTCTTCTGTCTCAGAAGTTTTAGGACGTCCAGATTTCGGTGCATTACTCACTGAACCTGTTTCATCAAATTTGTTGTTTGTTGTGAAGATGGAGAAGTGTTAAAGTTTCTGGCCATGCTGTAATGCCATCTCAGTATTTGCAGACTTCCAGTACTGCTATAATATCCATTTCCTTTGCTCTGGATTTAAATTGTTTGCCATTAACCCAGAAATAAAAAATAATATCAAATAAATAGTTAGCTTTACATAAAAGCTGTTTATGTTAGTTACATTTATACTCTGAGGAATATTTTATATATATTGGTATTACTAAGCAAGTACAGGCTGCCCTCGACATCCGCACATAATTGGTTCCTGGAAGTGTGTGCCAAGTTGAATGTTCAAAAGTAGAGGGAAATAAAAAAAAGTTAAAAAATTTTATTTTAAAATATTTATTTATCCAAAATGGGGACATATTATTTGAAATATATATTATTACATATACATACTTAATTTATCGATGGATTGTTTAAATACTTTCATGTGTTTTCTTCATAAACCTATCAAGAGTTAATTGAATACCACCACTTTTCTTTTTTTCTTGGTACAGAGTTCTATGGCATGTTATATCTTTCTCAATCGCCCTATGCGTTCTCCATTGTCGCCACATTCTTCCATTATAGCGATAAATTTCTCAAGGTGCATGAAGGCTTCGTTCATATTTTTGATTGTCAAAATCTTGTTGGTTTTATCAGCTTCTTCTTCCTCACTTTCATTATGTATTTCAATAATTCTTGTTGCTCGATTCAGTATTCATTTGACAGAGGTACTGAATGAGATTCAATCAACTCATTAACATCTTCATTAGTGACATCCAAGTAAAGGTCATTCATTAGGCTATTTTATCTGTGGTTGTCTCTGGGGTTTCTTCAGGATTCACAAAATTACTCATCATTTGTGGGCAAAATTGTTTCCATGAACCTTTCATTGTTGATTCTTTTATTTCAGCCCACGAGTCTCCGATGTTATTTATTGCGTTCCATATATTTTATATTATAGTCAAGTTTTTTTCTACCTTACACTTTTCACTAAAACCACCAACACTTACAAACGTAGAATGTATTTACAAAAATATTAATAACCTAAACAGTACATAACCTACTAAATCACTTTCAAAATGGCGATCATGACATTACAAAAACGATTGCTTTGGGAACAACAAGGGCGGAGAAAGACCGGGTAAAGACCGGAAATTCCGTAGACTGGGTATACGGAAACAATCGGAAATTACTGAAAGTGCTTCACTAGCGCTTTTATGGACGATTCTAAAAACACATTTACAAAAAAATTTTTTTTTTTAAATGTTCGAAATAGCGAATTGTGCGAAAGTCAAGGGCTGTCTGTAATTTAAACATATACATGTAAAAGGTAGTTTAATAAATGTAAACCTACTTTTGGGCCACCCTGTACTATGATTCATCAAAATATGCTTGTTATACCAACTCTTAGTTTTTTATTGAAATTTTAAATTTATTCCTTGTTAGCACTAATTTTTTTAATGCTCTTTAGGTTTTAGCAGTCTACCAAGTCTTTCAGCTGAAGAACATCAGAAGGCCTTAGATCATTATTCAAGGAAAAATGCAAATGCTAATGCAGCTGACAGTGATAGTGTTGACTTGTTCTTATCACATCTGATAAAGGTTAGAAGTTTTAAAAACCTGTCACTCAACTAATATATGTTACATTGTCAGACATTATTTGCAATTCTATTATATGTACTTTAAACAGCAAGTTGATTTTGGAGACTTATCATACAGAGCCAAACACAAAATGTGTTTTATGATTGATTAATTAAAAATCACCTTTTTTCATGAAAATATCTTGGAGAGAGATTAGTTTAAATAGAATGATCAAAATTTATTTTATGAATCAAATATTTCATTACTGCATTAATTAACACAATTATATTATTTGTATTCAAACTAGCTTGTGAATATATGTAATAAAATCAACATTATAAGCAGGTCCTTTACTTTACTAGAGAGTTCTATGTATTTGTAACAGATGCATTTTAGCATCATGTGTCTTAAATTATTTATTTAGCATGGTGCTTAAACAGACCACTATTTTCACATGGGTTAGTTTAAGGGATGCTGTTTTATTATTACATGTTATTACATAGCCATAAACAGAAAAGAAATGCTAAATATTTTTTGCTAACTTGGGAATTTGTCCTCAAATTGCTTCTGTCACTGTAATAAATCCAAGTCATTTTCAGTTCAATGCTCATGTCTTCATTTATCAATGTCTGTAGTTTTTGAGGAGTGAGGCATCTGTGACTCAGAATCTGATGACAGTTCCTGCATCTGCATTTTCTTTCCTGGTTGTTCAGATGTCTAAGGATCATCAGTATTTTGATCAGAATCTTTTACAATAATATCCAGCTGCTGTCAAACTTTTTATAACCAAACTTTGCCCAGACATATTCATGACAAAAAAATAACCAGAAATAAATCTCTTTGCTGTTGATCCATGACATGTAGTTTCTAATAATAGATTTGTTGGTTTTTTTTACAGAATTTGCACAACTTAGAAGTGATCGATTTTGGTTAATTTAATTAATACCCATAGATGTTATGCTAAAAAGTTTAATCATATAATTTTTTAATGTCAATCACTTGATAATGGGAATTGATCATAAGCCATATTATTCACAAATGAACATTTTAATTAAAGATTTGTCTTTTCTTTGGAATTATTACTAACTAAAAATGATTCACATTTTGAATGGTAACATTTTAGGAGACAGGACAACTCCAAGAAAAAGGAATTGTGACATTTGTTATGGAGAGAGCATTGGAAGTGCTGTTAGTTAATCTTAATGTTACCAGAAAAGTATTTTTAGAAGTACGTACATGTATTTTTTTAAAAATTTAAATTTTAAAATTAGGAGGTAAACAATGTCCAGATTACATGTTAGTCTTATTATGTCCAGTTTAAATGTTAGACTTATTGTGATGGATGAAACCTTTTGTTTCTATTTAGTTGTTTTTTTATAGTTAACATAACCTCTGTTTTCTCTATATTTATTTATTATTGTTAACAGGATTTGCCTGCCAAAGTAATTCAGTACAACAAGGGAAATAACTGTCCTGAGTTAATAATTGAGTGGCCAGCAGATGCACACTGTGACCACATCACCAGACATAAACTGAAAATCTTCTCACAGGTGGACTGTCAACTGACCTGTACAGGTGACAATCTCAAATGTCTGGTGAGTTTTTTTAAAAGCACTTCTATTTGCTTTTTGCTATAAAAAAGTTGTATTACAATTTTTTTTACAAAATTATTTTATTCAACCATTTAAAAATTTGTTTTCTCTCATTTGAATAATGTTAACTTTCTTTGACTCACTAAATGTAATTTTTATTCCTTTTAAGTTTCAAGTTTTAAGACTTGTTCATATGATTTATTTTTAGCATCTTATCAAAAGACCAACTGAATTACTCAGCGCTGCTTAAAGTTGAACTTGCAGTTGTAGATTTAATAAAGACCAAGTATAAATATTACTTTAATAAAGACCAAGTATAAATATTATTTAGTATGTCAGCAAGAAAATGTATAAATATATTTTGGAGCTAACTTTTTTTAAAATGTTTGATTTGTGGAGGAAGATTATGAGTAGCCAAAAATTATTTTATGAATTATTGACATGTTAATGTTTATTAACTTTGTTTAAAAATCTACTTTGTTAATGTATCTTATTATATGTGAACTTTTTATATGACCTTACAAGATTTTTACAATAAGATTACACCTACTTTTATTTACATTTTATTTTTTGTGTGTGAGCTTGAGTTTTGACCATTGATGTTTAAAAATACAGAGATTTTTTTTGTAATGGAATATTTGGCTCTTAAAAAATGTGCTACACTTTTTTTCTGGCAGTCTTAAACACCATCATGTTTTCTGGTAGTGTTAAAAACATTCATGTTTTCTGGCAGTCCTAAACACCTTCATGTTTTCTGACAGTCCTAAACACCTTCATGTTTTCTGGCAGTCCTAAACACCTTCATGTTTTCTGGCAGTCCTAAACACCTTCATGTTTTCTGCCAGTCCTAAACACCTTCATGTTTTCTGCCAGTCCTAAACACCTTCATGTTTTCCGGCAGTCCTAAACACCTTCATGTTTTCTGCCAGTCCTAAACACCTTCATGTTTTCTGGCAGTCCTAAACACCTTCATGTTTTCTGCCAGTCCTAAACACCTTCATGTTTTCTGGCAGTCTTTAACCCATTCATGTTTTCTGCCAGTCCTAAACACCTTCATGTTTTCTGGCAGTCTTAAACACATTCATGTTTTCTGGCAGTGTTAAATACATTCATGTTTTCTGGCAGTCCTAAACACCTTCATGTTTTCTGGCAGTCCTAAACACATTCATGTTTTCTGGCAGTGTTAAACACATTCATGTTTTCTGCCAGTCCTAAACACCTTCATGTTTTCTGGAGTTAAAAATTAAATTGGTCCATAATTTTTTTAATATTTTATCTGTATTATTAATGTTATTAGTTTTATTTTTAATTTTGTATATTATTACCATATGTTCCATGTTGTATTATATTTAGTTTGTGCTATATCACGATATCTATTTGTCATTTAAATGCTTATTTTGTCCTTTTTACAATATTAGGGCATATTTTATTTTAAAAAAAAAACAAATTTTTAGGCACATTATATAATTTAAAAAGCAATTTTAAGCATCATATATTTCTAATTATTGATTTCATATATCCTCTCAATGAGTTCACAAAATTTCAAAATAAGACTTCAAAACCAAAGTTTTTTGTTTGATGCTTGTCACAAACCACAAGAGGGAAGGGAGATGGTCACACAAGTGGCTTTTTTATTTATACATGTATAAATTAAACTATGCGAGATACCAGTTATACTCTCCCTTTCTATCTTGATATACACACACATACAATTGGGTTTTTAATTCACTTTATTTCTTATTTTGTTGGTTATACTCGCCAATTTTAGGGCATATTTTTGCATGTATTGGTCATATTTCTCCATTTTTAGGTCATAGAAATCCAAGCCATCATCATTATCTTCTTATTTTCTTGTTCTGTATCCATCAACTGATGTTTGTCAAAATGTTTATTTTTTCTATTAAGATTGATGAGATTGTTCATACATATCAATCAACCTTAATTATACTTTATATTCTCTTTAACTTGAATGGCATACTTTATATGTATCTGTAATATGCTGTGATCACATAAACATTACTAAAAATAAACTGTGATGATTTAAATTATATATAAATGACAAAATTGGCATTTATTTTGATCATTTGAATAAGGAAATTAAATGGTGGACCCAGAATGTTGGAATGGTATTAACTGGCTGTCTGTCGTTTGTCTAACTCTGAATACTTTTATGGGTTCCATCAGGAGTTAATTTTGAACATGTTGATTATCTCCCTCTAACCTTACCAGAAATAAATGTAACTAAGGGACCGTCCATAAAGTACTTCACGCTCCATAGGGGGGAGGGGGTGTAAGAAAGTGTGACAGTTTGTGACGGGGTCAGGCCAAGTGTGACGTCACATTTTGTATATATATTTTTAATTTTATTTCTAATTTAAATTTTTTATTTTTTTAGTAAAACTTAATAGTTTTAAAAATAATTTTCAAAAATTTTGTGAAATATTTAAATTAGTTTTATACCAAAATAGCAATAAATGCATATCTTTTCAATGTGTTGTTCATAATTCCTCATGTTAGTTAGGAGTTCATATTTCAACGTTTTACCTTTGAGATTCTTTCCTCCTCCAATCCCAATCAACCAAACAAATGATGCAAAGCCGCTTTTTCATTTATCAACTAGGCACAGTAGGCACTATGCCTAGGGCCTAAGGGCTTTTCAAGGGCCTACGAAAGCCGGAACTTAAAGTGAAAACAAGTTCAGAATGCCAATAAAATTTAATAATGTTTGTATTAAAGTAACTATATATAACCGTGTGAAATGGGCACGTCAAGCTCCAGATCTGTAAATTACAGTATGTTAAATTTTCGGCTCTTTGTCTTAGCAAAGTCACATATGACGTCCTCAAAAGTTTATTTACATTTCAAATAGCAAATAAGTGCGGGTGCATTCTTGAAAAATATCAAAAATGAAGATGGAGAGGGCCTACGACTTTGAAAGTGCCTAGGGCCTACGATGACCTTAAAACAGCCCTGAACTGATGGACTCAGAACTTCAGAAAGAGCAGATGAGGATGCTTATAAATTTCCTTCATTGTTTGTGGCACAAACCCTCAAATTTGATGACATTATGCCAAGATCAACAGGAGTTTTTAAAGTACAACCATATGATCTTTATTGTCCATCTTTGCAGACCAGCTTACATGATCGAATTTGCAAAGTGTGTCACTTATACTTTGCCTCACGAAAAATGTTGAAGAAACATACAGGACAACACAGAGCTCGGGCTCAGGAGAATGTGCCAACCCAACATTTTCCAGAATCAACTCATAAACCGCCTCCGTCATTTGAGAATCGCTGCTAAAAGGCAAAGAGAATTCATGGCAATTATTGGCAGAATGGAAAACGCACATTCAGAGGATGTTGAGTGGCTAGATGAGGATGAAGTTGATCTGTCTGCAATTATTCTTCCAGGAAACGGTGATAGAGAAAGATTTATGCTGTCGTAACTATGGATGAACACTTCACCATGGATGGGTGAAGTCTAGTGAATATTTTTTTAAAGAAACATAATTCACAGGCCCACTATAAACATATTCTATATAGCACAAGAGCTGCTCAAATATTTTGTCAATCTAGTCCTTTTTTAGTTGCATTGTTTTGTTTCCATTTTTATTATTTAATCACTGGTTGAGGTCAAGTTTCGCTAATCTACTTCTTATCCTGTGTCAGTAGAATGCATAATCGGAAGATTATCTCAAAGTTGACCTCACCCATTGTAAATGAAAAGATGTTTATTATATAATTGTCAAGTCTAATTTTTGCATTTTGTTTTCAAATTCAATTGATTGAGTTACTGTTTCAAAGAATAACTGTGACAACTGTTGACAATTAATTATTCTACTAGTAAAGTCATAAAATAATGTGATAGCTCTTTTAATATTTATATTTTAAGGCAGTTTAATAGTGAAGTGCGTTTTAAGTTTTCGATTAAATTGTAATTAATTGTTAATTAATTTTTTTTTAAACTGTGACGTACTTTAGGGGGAGGGGGTCCCGAGATCTGTGACACTTTGTGACAGGTGGGAGGGGGGGGGGGTCAAAAATATCGTGACGTACTTTATGGACGGCCTCCAACATTGCTGAGATTGAAAAAACTGACATTTACCACAATCGTTCCAGTTTTTAGGGACTAATTAAATGCTCTAATAGCCCTTATACTCTCTATCACCTCAGTCCCACTAACTACCTCACCCATGTCTTCAGCCTCAGTTCCAATCAAAGAGCCTCACCCGTGACTTCTGCCCCTTCTTAACAACGGGGCCTCACTTATGAATTTTGTCCCAATAAAAAAACCTCATTCATGACTTAAGCCTCAGTTTTGTTAACTGTGGTTCACTTATGTCTTAAGCCTCAGTCCAATGAAAAGATCTCGACCATGACTTCAGCCTCAGTTCCGTTTAATCAGTTTAAATGTCTAATACTTCTAGTCAATGAGTTTAAATGTCTAATACTTCTAGTCAATGAGTTTAAATGTCTAATACTTCTAGTCAATGAGTTTAAATGTCTAATACTTCTAGTCAATGAGTTTAAATGTCTAATACTTCTAGTCAATGAGTTTAAATGTCTAATACTTCTAGTCAATGAGTTTAAATGTCTAATACTTCTAGTCAATGAGTTTAAATGTCTAATACTTCTAGTCAATGGGAGGGGGGGTTGCGCTAAAAAGGTATTATGCCCCGGGTGCGAGTTAAGATCGCTACGCTACTGCATGGCACATCTCCCTTTAACATATTTAGTGCAGCAACTAGTTAAGCTAAGAAGAAAAAAAAACGTGACTGGTAATAGATGAACTTGGTGACATAAAATGACTGCAGTCAGAGACGGATATTTGAAATAATTTCACTGCACCAAGTTCACCTGTCTCATCAGTAAAAAAAAAAAAACCTTATTGCTAGTATAAATACGATGATTTTGTTCAAAATTTTGTGTTGATTTTCTACATGGATGTTTAAGTTCTCTTGGTTATTCTAAGCGGTAAGAAGATACTAGAAATAATTAGGTTCTACATAGACCCTTTGTTATTAGCTATAATTTACTATAATGTAGTCTAACATGTGGTTTTCATGATGAGGACAGTGGGTTGGTTTGTAAAGGAAATGAAGTGTATATAGCGTACAATGATTGGCTTCATCCTGGACTAAGTCCCCGTGTACTGCCCAGAGAGTGATAGGACTAAGTCCCCGTGTACTGCCCAAAGAGTGATAGGACTAAGTCCCCGTGTACTGCCCAGAGAGTGATAGGACAAAGTCCCCGTGTACTGCCCAGAGAGTGATAGGACTAAGTCCCCGTGTACTTCTCAGAGAGTGATGGAAAACAACAAGCAATTAAGCCTGTTCCATTCTGGACACAGGTCGTGTTAGCGCATTTTCATGTTATGTATCAGTACGTATGTTAGCTTTCAGTAAATATTTGTAAATTTTGGAAATGTTTATAAATTCAATTGTTTAATGCATATATCTGTAAAAATATTATAAAGACGTTTCTTCATATTTGAAAAAAAATTATTTTCTCTTAAATCTAACTACAAGTGGTTTGTGGTTACTGAAATAGGACTCATAATTGAAAACATTCGAAATTGTAGTCATTTAATCGTCCGAAAACTCCGTCAATTGTTGCATAGCTCTGATACTTTCAATTAAACTCAGAACACAAGCTTACTATTTCATTTGATGAGTTTCTTAATAAATCTTGGTGAAACTACGTGCTGCAGTATTTCCTGGGTTGTTAGTATCGAAGTATCGGTATCGGCCAATACAGTATCGCCGATACTTTGTCAGCATTGGTTGCTGTATTGCCAATCCTTTTTGTATCAAGTATTGATTTGTGTATCGCCGATACATTTTAAACGAAAAATTTTCGATACTCGATACCAATACTTTTCTGTTGCCACTATTAGCTAATTGTAGAATAACAATAGCGATTTTAATAGATTGTTTTAAAAGTAATCTTCATAAATTCAATCACTGCTTGTAATGATAACCATCAACCCTACCACTATTAACACCAAGACAACTTGGAACAAAAGGCTGAAGTTGAACAAAACTTAAAGCGTTCTTGTAGTACACTGAGTGCAGTTTCCACTCCACTTGGGCTACTCGACAGGGTGATGCAGCTTCAATACAGTCAGCTGTGCAGTTTTACTGCACGGCGGCAGAACCGGCTTAATAGTAAAAGTTCTTCTAAAGTAGACAGATATCTTGAAGATAACTCATCAGAAATGCTTTCATTAGCACCCTACCCAAGCATTAAGAAACTATATTGATGAGTTGATCGGCTAGTGCTGTGTTGAGCGCCTGTTTTCATTAGGTGCGCGTCTTTTTATGCCATTACGTTCTAGGCTAAGCAAGGATTGTTTTGAAATGATGGTCTTCTTACGTGCTGCCAAATGGTGAAATAGTAAAGAAAAGTTCCCTTAGCCCTGACGGGCCATCGGGGATTCATCTGTTTCTATAACCTGGGCATATGAAGGGAAAGTGTAGTTAGCACAACGCCCAGCCGCCTTTACTTCCCCAGCTTAAAGTCGGGTACCTATTTAAAACTGGGTGAACTTGTGGAAAAATTCCCATTGTTCTCACCGAGGATCGAACCCATGACTCTGAAGTCGACAGTCGAGTATCTACACCACTTGGCCATCGTCAAGTACTAAAGTGATTAGCATTAAATTTGTGCTATGACATTGTATTTAATTGTTTTCACTTTTTTTTGAAAAACTTGCACTCATTATATTTTAAATAAAAATACTTTGTTGTTCTCAAAGTATCGGTATTGTATCGGTATCGAGTTTGGCAATACATTTTTACTTGAGTATTTGTATTGGTATTGGCGATACTATTTTCATGAAGTATTGGTATCGGTATTGACGATACAATTTAAGAGTATTGTTAACAACCCTGAGTATTTCGCACCAAATGAATGGGTTATTGAACGTACAAGATGAAGAATGGGACCATATATATATAATATATAAGCCCCTTAGGAGCCCTGAAGCCCGGCCCTCAGAGGTCCTATCGCAAAATGAACTTTTGATGTACACTTGGCAGGCCATGACCTACAAAATGATATATACATCATGGGTCTAGGACTTATGTTTGCTGAGATTTAGGGCGCTCCTTTGTTAATATAACTTATATAGTAAAAAACGGACTTTATAAGCCCCCTTTTACGGCCCTAAGAGGTCAGATCGCGAAATGGAAAAAAGTCATTTCTTGGCAGGCCAAGACCTACAAAATGATATATACATCATGGGTCTAGGACTTATGGTTGTTGAGATCTAGGGTGATGACAGACAGACAGACAGACAAAACGGGGACAATAGAGCATTTTTTTTCGAAAATGCTCTAAAAATTGATATGACAACATTGACACGTGTGCTTTACGAGTAATCGTGTGAAATAAATTACAGTACATGTACTAGTCTGTTAGTCAGTGCCGTAAATGATGGGGGGGGGGATGGAGGTCCACCCCGTCTGCACTTTATTTGCTGCCGGAGGGGGGGGGGTTGAATTTCTTGCAGTGATACCCCAGAACGTGAACGCAATCCAGCAATAAATCTTCCATCGGATGGGGCGGCAAACTGTCTTTTTTCATAATGTGAGCCCAGCATGTTTTGCTGGTTGCGCCACTGAACACAGCTGTATGAGAGCTCACAACTATTGACCAAAACAGCTGTATGAGAGCTCGCAACTATTGACCAACACAGCTGTATGAGAGCTCAAAACTATTGACCAACACAGCTGTATGATAGCTCACAACTATTGACCAACCCTTCTCTATGAGAGCTCACAACTATTGACCAACACAGCTGTATGAGAGCTCGAAACTATTGACCAACACATCTGTATGATAGCTCACAACTATTGACCAACACATCTGTATGATAGCTCACAAATATTGACCAACAATTCTCTATGAGAGCTCACAACTATTGACCAACACAGCTGTATGAGAGCTCACAACTATTGACCAACACATCTGTATGAGAGCTCACAACTATTGACCAACACAGCTGTATGATAGCTCACAACTATTGACCAACACTTCTCTATGAGAGCTCACAACTATTGACCAACACAGCTGTATGAGAGCTCGCAACTATTGACCAACACAGCTGTATGATAGCTCAAAACTATTGACTAAAACAGCTGTATGAGAGCTCACAATTTTTGATCAACACAGCTGTATGAGAGATCACAACCATTGACCAACATAACTGTATGAGAGCTTACAAATATTGACTGTATGGGAGCTGACAACTACACACAGCTGTATGAGAGCTCACAACTATTGACCAACACAGCTGTATGAGAACTCACAACTATTGACCAACACAGCTGTATGAGAACTCACAACTATTGACCAACACAGCTCTATGAGAGCTCACAACTATTGACATACACAGCTGTATGAGAGCTATCACAGCTGTTTGAGAGATTACAAATATTGACTGTGTTTTGGAGATCAGAACTATTGACCAACACAGTGTATGAGAGATTACAACTATTGACCAATACAGCTGTATGAAAGCTCACAATAGAAACGGATTCTCGTAGCTCAGGGGCGGATGGTCGTGTGGTAAAGCACTCGACTGTTGACCCGAGGGTCCCTAGTTCGATCTCCAGTGAGGACCAATTGATATGTCTGGTCATAGCTAAAATCTCCCGTGGTGCTCCCATGGCCATTGCACTATCGGTTAGGGTGGGGATGAAAGAAGGGCACCATAAAAACCGTCCCATTAGTGGTTTATAGGATCTAAGATATTTCATCTCATCCTGACAAGGGCGTCACACATATGAGAGCTTACATTAGAAACGGATACTTATGATTCAATTTAGTCTCTGATTGAGAGATGGAATTAGTCGAAGATAGTTGTACACCTCGGAGTACCGCAGTGTATCCTGCATAGAGCCTAAAAGTTTCCAAATTGCATAATGGCCCATAGTATTTTTTTTCTCACAAAAATGTTTCAATCAATACTCCCTCCACACACACACCCTCCAAACAAAAACAAACCATTCCATAAATCAGCTTGACGTTATGAGTCATATCAAAGTTGAATCGAACAATCAACCTGCGTACAGAGCCGTTATTAGGTTGTAGAGAGGCTAGACCAGGGGTCGGCAACATTTTGAGATGGAAGAGCCAAAAGTTATAATTTACAATTTTCTCAGTTTCTAAAGAGCCACTCAAATTGTTTTTTCAATATTATGGTATTTGATTATGAATAGGTATATACAATAAAAAGTAAAGTAAAGTTCCCTTAAGCCCTAACGGGCCATCGGGGCAGATGAAGTGTAGAATTCATCTGTTTCTATAAAACTCGTCATATGAAGGGATTGTGTGGTTAGCACAAAGCCCAGCCACCTTTACTCCCCCAACTTAAAGTCAGGTACCCATTTAAAGCTGAGTGGACTTGGGGACTTTCGCCAGGACCTGAAAAATCTCACTGAGATTCGAACCTTGGACCCTCCGGTCGACAGTCAAGCACTCTACACCACTCTACACCAGAGGTGTTCGGATCTTGAAATTTAGCGTCCGCGTCCGTCCATGGATTTCTATCAATTATCTGCGTCCGCAGAATCTTACATCATTGGTTTGCAGTCAGTCCGCGCGTCCGCATTGCTGAAATTTACGATTAAAAAAAAATTTTTTTTAGATGTTTAACATTAATGTTATCATCCCTGTTTTTTATTCTTGAAAACGCCACTTTTATTTATTGATTTATTTTCAGATTTAGTAACAAAAGTTTACGAATAAGTAAAGTATCTATTAAAAATAAATTATTATAGGCAAGGGCGCGAGGATCCGCGTCAGTCAGCGAATCCGCAACTTAACCTTACGAAGCGTCCGCTGTCAGTCCGTGGATTTGGAAAAGTCTGCGGATCTACGTCCGCAAACGGACGCGTCCGCTGTCCGCTCATCTCTGCTCTACACCACTCGACCACCCATACAATAATATCATAATTATTTGCGCATTGAACTGAAAGGCCGCAAATTGACATCGAAAGAGTCGCAACTTGACATCGAAAGAGCCGCATGCGGCTCGCGTGCCGCTGGTTGCTGACTCCTGGGCTAGACAGAGGTAAAGGGGGGAAGGGGGCATGAAGCATGCCGTGACAACTAAAGCATCATATTTTCATAGAAACTTGTACTGGAAGTGGGTACTTTGGGTACAGTGGGGGGCTCCTGGCCAACCCTGAGAAAACTAAGGCCCGAGGGCCAAATCCAGCCCGTTGGACTTTTTAATCCTGCTCATGGCCCGCCACCCGTTTCAGAGTGAAGGTCGACACTAGCCTGTTATGTTGTGACGTTACTTCCTTGGTCAACACTCCATCCATCTGCCCTTGGTCCGGCCCACAGGTCAAATTTACCATCCCAGTGCGGCCCGTGACACAGATAGTTTATCAACTGGAGGGTTGCCTAGTTTACCTATCCACCGGAAGGGTTTAGTCATGGCATCATTTGGTCTTAACAAACTCTTTAGTTTTATCACAACTCTTTTTGGTTCATTTAGAATTGAGTTGTATAAGACTCAGAACCATAGCGTGGATTGATGTTTCAAACTTCTTACATTCCCCCCTGCCCTTTTCTACGTTTAGGCTATTTATTTTTCTACACCCCCTCCCCTATTCCAATGCACTGAAGTCATTGCATGCTAGACACACACGCGCACACATAACACCCATAATGCGACATGTAACCTACATAAATAGCTATTCAATTACGTCTGAATGGGGAAACGTGCTCACACTCAATAACTTTTCTATTTGTACTGACATGCATTATGTCGATGTGACATACATTGAGTCATTTGACCTCGTTTTGGGGAATCACACAAAAAGAAAAGAATGTCAGTTCAAACAGTTAAGTTTAGAAATGTGTACTTGCATGTTGATGTGTGACACACGTGTATGTGTTCCGATGCAGAACGTGCTGTATTTGTAACTGAAATGGACGTATATATTTACCCGTATATTTTTAAAGTGCAAAAGTGGAGCACGACCGGGAAAGCACTCACTGACGATGAAATTATTTCGGCATGTTATTATTTGAGACATGTTTTACAGCGCCTGTAAACACCCCTCTGATGGCCATTATTGCCTCAACTGTTTCTTATGTTTATTTATAGAAATAAATTTAGGGGACATTAACTTACATTACCCCCCCCCGGTTCCGCCGGCCCCCATCCGAAGCGTATTGCCATTCCCCTTTACTCCCTAAAAGAGTTAAAGATAAGTGAAAGTCAAAGTTTGCCCCCCCCCCCCCACCACCCTTCCCATTCCAATAAGTAGTACGATGACAGTTATTGAGTTTTCTTTCACCTTTTTTTTTCTATGGAGTCGCTACATTTCGGTCTATCCATGTAGTTCTAGGTCTCTCGTAAGTGTTCATACTAGGGTTCCCTGTATGATAAGTCTTACAAGTTTATTTGTTTTAGTCTTGTCACCAAAATGTATTAAGTTTGAGCATTATTATTATCATAAATATTAAATAATGTTGAGTCTTATTTTCAGACATTTTCTTTCTCCTAACACCGTGACCTGACCTCCCTATCCCCAGCTAACAGGTTTATTATGATCTTATGGTAAATATTTTTGGTAACTTGACTTACGCCACCCCTTCCCCTACAGGGAGCACGTCTATGATCATGTGCTAAATGTATTAGGTTTTAAGCTTGTCATGTCAGTTGATGAAGTGTAACACTACATGTCCAGGATACAGCCTGGAGCTGTAACAGGTAGAAATATAAAGAAATAATAATACAAACTTGAGTTCAGTGATGGCCTTATAGGAAATAATCACAAAAGCTGAATGGAAGGGGTAGGAGGGGGGGGGAGTTCTTAGAAGTTAAATAATGCGTACGTTAAAAACGTGTGCAATTGTGTTTACTTTAGCAGAGTTGCGGTACTTGGTATTAGTTTTACCAAGAACATCCTTAAATACATAATAGTCTAACCCGTGTGTCTCCCTCAAGTAGTTTTCATATCGTGCGGTGTATGCGTTGTAACACAGTGTCTCTCTCGCAGGTAGTTTTCATATCGTGCGATGTATGCGTTGTATTTCATTCATTTCTTTGTTATTTCTGTTCACATCGTATTCTGTTTATGGCATTAAAAGGCCACATGAATTTCGTATATTTCTTTGTTATCCCTTCTGTCGGATTTCGTTCAGCCAGCTTCAGCAGGCTTTTCTACCTAGTTTTGGAATACTTGAACTTGTATTCGTACTTAAGTTTTGAGTATTTTATAGATGTACTCTTAGTTGGAATTAAAAAAAAGGTGTGTACTTATCTCTGTACTTCCACTTTAGTTACTTATACTACCATGGGCAGTACCTGGAACATCTCTATATTTTAGTATTGCTATTGTTGTTACTGGGAAAGTGATAAACAAAGATTGTCTCATACGAACTCACTGAACCATCTTAACGTAAAGTTACACTTTGAACTTTTCCTAAAAAGAGGAGGGTATGTATCTGACTATGGAGTGAGTGTTACAGAATATATATATATCTTTTTGAGTGGTTGTAAAACGTATAAGAAAGGTATAATGAGGGCAGAGCCGTCTACTGAAATCTAACTATAAAGAATGAAATTATAAGCGTGGGGCCCTGTACATCTATAGGGCCCAGACTGTCCATATTAGCTCTCATTCACATTCCTCTTCGCCGCATTCATTGTACATTAGGGTGGAGTGAAAAAAACTTTTTTTTTTAAATTTTTTATTCTAATAGCTCAAAATGGTTGCCAAATGTTCCAAGTAGTTATGGCCTAAAATATCTTTTATGTAGTGTAACGTTTACCGGTGCCCCAAAGGCATTCAAATTTTAAAGGATACAAACTCTTAACCGTTCTTTGATTTTTCAAGGTTATTTACCCGAAATTGGGTCACCTTAATATTTCTCAACTATTTTATATTAGAGTAATTTATTAATAATATGTTATATATCAAATTAATCAGAAATGAATGGGCTTTATAGATGTGGTAATTAATTTTAAATTAGATTACTATTTTCTTTTTAAATGAACTTGAGATAAACTTTTTTTTGTCTAAAGCAACTTTTTCACACACTCTCACAAAAGGTATGAAGGAAAAAAAAAATCTATACAAAAATTGAGTATAAATGAAGTTTATTTTTATTTCACCACATATATTACACAAAATGTGCAAACATTATACAAATTGGGTGACAAAAACCAAAGTTATGCAAGTTTTTGTTTATACATGCATTTTTTTAATTTTTTAAAAGAAAAATCAGAGTCCTCCTTAACTTTTTTTGTTAAAGCTAAAAGTGTGCCAAATTATATATCAAATTCATCAGAAATAGATGAGCAATATATATAAGTATTTTATTTACACATGTTGCACAGTTTTTTAATCACATATAGTGAAAATATAATTTTTTTTTTTTTACAATTTTAGTACTCTAAAACTATGAAGAATAATTTCTTTACAAAGATAAAATGAAATTTTTTGAAGTATATATACAACAATATATCTAACACAATCTACAAAAAAATGAAACAAATGCTAAATTTTGGCAGTGAATTTTTAAAGACTTGCTAAGTGACAGGATTTTCTTTTTCCGCAGAATAAAAAACAACCGATTAATTAATTACTTTTAGATACTTTATACTAAACAATGTGTTAAATACATACAGAATATTTAAAGGCATATAAATATAGACAAAGAATATTTCAAAATAAAATATTATTATCAAGATTACAAATTAAAGATTCAAGAAGCAAATTTAAAGACTACGATACATTTTTTTCTGTTTCAACAGTTCCAAAAATAATATCCACAAATAACCTAAACCTTTATCCCACAATAGATTTACACAATTCCATTACTACATCATAAGCTAACCAATTCTAAGCATTCTTACATGTATCTAACTCCTTCCCTGTATAAACCTCAAGATTATACATAAACCCATAACTAGAACCTACTAACATCCATTCTTTCATCCCATTTGATTTTTAAGCATATCCAGTATTGAAACAAGATTTCTCGCTAATCCCCATCTGTACAACCTAGTTGTTGGTGTTGTCACAAATACATGGCATCAAGTCTTTGAGTGCAAAATAGTTTGAAGAATGTACCTAAATAAAATCAAATCAATTCATTAGATAATCATACACATAAAAAAGTTATACACATATATAGTTTATATTTATACATATATATATATAAATATATATATATATATATATATTATACATAAACTATAAATGCAAAATCTGTACAATAAAGAATGGCTACTGGATATCTGTGCTGTCAAAAAAATCTGAATATCTGTAAATAAATGAAAAGCAGAGGGAAAAAATGCAGATGCCTATTAACATTTCAAAAAGTTCATCTCATTTCAATTTTACTAACAGAACACTATTTTTTGGTTTGTTACATAATGTATACTAACCTGTTGTAGTTAGCTTTATATCTTTTTCTTGTGGCTGTTGTGTCTTAGATATGGCATCAGGTCTTTGAGTGCAAAATAGTTTGAAGAATGTACCTAAATAAAATCAAATCAATTCATTAGATAATCATACACATAAAAAAGTTATACACATATATAGTTTATATTTATACATATATATATATATATTTAAATACAAATTATACATAAACTATAAATGCAAAATGTGTACAAAAAAGTATTGCTACTCGATAATCTATGCTGTCAATGAAATCTGAATATCTGTAAATAAATGAAAAGCAAAAGGGAAAAATGCAGATGACTAGTAACATTTCAAAAAGTTCATCTCATTTCTACTTTACTAACAGAATACTATTTTTTGTTCTTTAAATAATATACTAACCTGCTGTAGTTAACTTTTATATCTTTTTCTTGTGGCTGTTGTGTCTATGCAGCCCAGACTTTCAGGATTGTCTGAATGTGGCAATCTCCTCTGAGGGTCCAGAATCTGTACAAGTATACCCTCAGCAAGGGACCTGTGTACATTGTTTACACTGAAATAAAAAAATATATATAACATATTTATATGCAAACCTAAAATAAATTATCAGTTAATTAAAAAACTGTATAGGGGTGAACAAATAATGATTTTTAGCATGATGGTTATAAGTAGGTATTCATTCAAAAACACAGTTCAATCAGCTGATCATGTAAACAAGCTAATGTAAAAAAAAGGCCATCAATTATTTTTTTAATTTTTTAAGCCGAAAGGTGAAATATAACAAATAATAACTATTGAAATAATCATAAAATTAGGCCAGACAATATAAAATATATCCAAAATTATAAATTTCCACTTCTAAATTTTAAATATATATTGAAATGTAAAAAAATTCCGTTAGGCCAAAAACTTACCAAGTCGAATAGTCAGCATGTTGGACAATCGTATCAATATTTTTCTTTTCTGACCAAAAATAGTCTTCAGTAATCCATTCGAAAGTGGAATTCTTAACAGACATTTAGTATCATTTTGATGTAGATAGGGCTTATTTTCGAGCAAGGAACAAAGATTTTCGAGTCGAGTTACTCTATATGCGCTTCGAGAAATTTCCAAACATGGCGGACAGAAACTCGACTCGTTACGATGTTTTCAAAGTATTTTTTTAATAATAAAACTTTATATTTTAAAAATTTCAACATGGTTTTTTATTATTTTAACCATTTTTATACAATAAAAAACTATAAAAAATAAAAAAATTACAATAAAAAAATTAAAAGGGAAACTCTAATTACCGAAATCAACCGAATCGCTTGATCCCTTTGTATAAGAACGATACAGCGTTAAAGCATTATAAAAATTTCGAATGAAATCAACATCTCAATAGTGATATTCGTAATGTTAATGTGCAAATATGAACTGATGAACTAAATTATGTTTATGAATTAACAATTTAACAATTTACAAAAAGTCGGGATCGTCGATTTTTCTTAAGGCGGAAGACAAATAACGTGACAGGAAGATGGTCTTCCACAAGTGCCTGTCACCATCTTTGCACGACGGTTTTGTTTTAATGTCAAACCAAACATGGCCATAAACCCTCACAATATAAGTTGAAAGTTCTTGTATACATCTTGAACCAGATAGAGGGATAATGGTGAATTAAAAACATTCACGTTTAGATGCGGCTACATTACGATACAAACCTTTTTTCCCGGAGCTACAAAATACCACCTTGACTAGAGTGGAGGGTAAATAGATACCTGCTGAAGGTAAAGACAATATGATATATCACAAAGAGGAAGGTTTAAAATAATACCCCCTCCCCTCTATACGTCAATTTTAAATAGTGCAAAATAGAACGATATGAACATTTGAAACCAAAAACGTTCACGGAAGCAGTAAATTGTTCAAGTATATACAATTGCTGTGGGGTCAATAGTTCGTATATACCATTGCTGTGTGTTCATTAGTTCGTATATAACATTGTTGTGGGACTCAATAGTTCGTATATACCATTGTTGTGGGATCAGTAGTTCGTATATACCATTGTTGTGGGACTCAATAGTTCGTATATAACATTGTTGTGGGACTCAATAGTTCGTATAAAACATTGTTGTGGGAGTCAATAGTTCGTATATACCATTGTTGTGGGATCAGTAGTTCGTATATACCATTGCTGTGTGTTCATTAGTTCGTATATACCATTGTTGTGGGAGTCAGTAGTTCGTATATACCATTGTTGTGGGATCAATAGTTCGTATATACCATTGTTGTGGGACTCAATAGTTCGTATATACCATTGTTGTGGGACTCAATAGTTCGTATATACCATTGTTGTGGGACTCAATAGTTCGTATATACCATTGTTGTAGGATCAGTAGTTCGTTATATTGGTCCATGTACAATTATATGTACTATTATTTGGACGTAAGCCCCTGCCTGAACCGTTATCGCCTATTAAAACATAAGTAAATTACAATTATTTTATTTATACACATATGTTTTACTAAACAAATAGTGTCAACTGTGAAAGTCATCAAGGTTAAAAAATAAATAAATGAGATTGTTGGCAAACTGAAATAAATGTATAACAACTTGGATTAAAGGATAACCTCCACCCCCCCCCCCCACTGTGTTACTGAGATGGGACACTCCACCCCCACCCCCACTTTAATAAAACTTGCTTCATTAAGATTCAATACATGACGACAGCATCGAGATGGGTAAACATGTTCGTGGATATATCAGGCATTTTGAGGGATATCCACAAAAAAATGACCAATAACATAATGTCATGGTAGATGTCCACAAAAAGACCAAAGAAATTATGTCACGATAGACTTCCTCGTCTTTTCCCGGGTTCTCATCTGGTCTAAATCATATCTGATGGGGGGGGTAGCACTGAAAATTCCTCATTCAGTGTGTCTTATAGTTTTAACGCTTTTAGTGACCTCTTAGTCACATTTACCCCTCAACCAAACACTGTATTCACCCCTCAACAAAACACTGTATTCACCCCCCCCCCCCAACAAAACACTGTATTCACCCCCCCCCCAACAAAACACGGTATTCACCCATCAACAAAACACTGTATTCACCCCCCCAACAAAACACTGTATTCACCCCCCCCCCCAACAAAACACTGTATTCACCCATCAACAAAACACTGTATTAACCCTTAGTGCTCGATTTACCGCCGGGGATATCCCCGGCACTGAGGACTGTCATCCCCGGCTCTGGTTTAGTTTTTTTTATCCCCGTCGGGGATGACATTTATTCCCGGATCTGCGGAATTTTTTTTTCATCCCCAGCACTGATTTTTTCGTTAAAGTCGAGCGAGTACTGATAAATTTTGAAGTTTAACTTCATAATTTTATACTGCGTTTCTATCTACAGAATCAATAGAAATAAACGTACAGTAAGAGTTCGAAGTATTTTTTTTTTTGTAATCCTTGGTTCTAATTATATGTTCACTTTTAATTCGTCGCTCGTAAGTCGTAAGGCGCAAGTTATCAATCGAAAAATGTTATTTTTATATAAAAATCCAGACAAAGATTTAAAGTTATACTTCTTTTTATAACTTTAAATTAAGTTGCTAAAGAGCCGTCTTGCAAAAACGTTAACCCAAACAAATTTGTCTTTTACAAACAAACAACTGCGGAATTTTTTTTTCATCCCCAGCACTGATTTTTTCGTTAAAGTCGAGCGAGTACTGGTAAATTTTGAAGTTTAACTTCATAATTTTATACTGCGTTTCTATCTACAGAATCAATAGAAATAAACGTACAGTAAGAGTTCGAAGTATTTTTTTTTTGTAATCCTTGGTTCTAATTATATGTTCACTTTTAATTCGTCGCTCGTAAGTCGTAAGGCGCAAGTTATCAATCGAAAAATGTTATTTTTATATAAAAATCCAGACAAAGATTTAAAGTTATACTTCTTTTTATAACTTTAAATTAAGTTGCTAAAGAGCCGTCTTGCAAAAACGTTAACCCAAACAAATTTGTCTTTTACAAACAACTGTATTTCAAGGAGCCAAATCTCAAAAAGATAATCTTCATACTACGTCTACTGCGTGTAAGTCATGTGTTAAGTATATCCGTAGCAATAATTAGTTATTACAAGTTTAGATTATCCGACTTTAATAAGTTTAATTTGAAGTTGAAATCAAAATACCTAAGTAGCTGGATGTATTGATAAAATAATGTTTTATTCTACACGCACTAGATTTATGTTTAATGGTAACACTGGAGTAAAACCATTTGCTCGTAAATAGTGTAATATAAGTTTTCAAGACTTATTCACAGCTATAAGATACGTCAAATTCTGCAAGGGATGTAGGCCTACCTTCAGGCAAACCAACAAAATAATTAGTTATGAAACAACGTCATAAGTTGTTTAAATAATTTAAATAATTATGAGTAATGAAATATTTGATTTCAACAAACAGAGAATAAATGAAAATTTTGCATTGTTAAAAGTAAATTCATTGTTTCTCCAATTAATGTGCAGCTTCAAATTTGTTTGAACCAACGTGAACTATGTTAATTAAGACAAATGTTTTCCCCATTTAAAAAATATTTTTTGTTGGTTTTGTCTATGAAAATAAATGAGTTACTTGTTGGCCCATGGTTTGTAAATTGGAGTTCTGGCCGCCGCTGGGGATGCCGGGGATATCCCCGGCTCTGGTTTACTTTTTTTCATCCCCGCCGGGGATGGCATTTATCCTCGGCTCTGCAGAAAATTTTGTTCATCCCCGGCACTGGTTTTTTCTTAAATCGAGCACTGTTCACCCCTCAACAAAAAACACTGTATTCACCCCTCAACAAAGCACTGTAATCTTAAACGTTACATCTTCTCATATATTTTTTTTTAATATTTAAAGCTGGTTGACTCACCCGCCCCCACCACCCCCCTCCTCATGTGACACTACTGCAGACAGAAGGTCGATTTAAAATCTAAAACTATGGATGTGACACAACTCTTGGTTTGAAACAAGCTTCCTCACAGCAGAGTTACACTGATAACACAGACTCTGCTCCCCACTACCGCCTCTAATCCCCAGTTTGACTTCCTCACTTATAAGGTTATCGCATGCGGTTTATTGATATTTGCCTGACCAACCAGATTTACAGCGGGGTCGGGTTTTAAGCCAGTGTGACCTCACCGTAGCCATGACAACCACGGGCTGCATAACCAAAGAACATGTGACGGATTTCGTAAACATCACTTTAGTTCACATCGATAGGACTTTATTGGTAATTACTATGAAAAAAACAACAACAGCACTGCAACAATTAGATCAATGAATGTTTGTTGTTTACATTTTAAAACCGAATGCCCAGTTACTCTCTAAATATCACGTTGACCTGCAGGCTTGTGAACTACTCTCTAAATATCACGTTGACCTGCAGGCTTGTGAACTACTCGTTAAATATCACGTATATCTGCAGGCTTGTGAACTACTCTCTAAATATCACGTTGACCTGCAGGCTTGTGAACTACTCTCTAAATATCACGTTGACCTGCAGGCTTGTGAACTACTCTCTAAATATCACGTTGACCTGCAGGCTTGTGAACTACTCTCTAAATATCACGTTGACCTGCAGGCTTGTGAACTACTCTCTAAATATCACGTTGACCTGCAGGCTTGTGAACTACTCTCTAAATATCACGTTGACCTGCAGGCTTGTGAACTACTCTCTAAATATTTGACCTGCAGGCTTGTGAACTACTCTCTAAATATCACGTTGACCTGCAGGCTTGTGAACTACTCTCTAAATATCACGTTGACCTGCAGGCTTGTGAACTACTCTCTAAATATCACGTTGACCTGCAGGCTTGTGAACTACTCTCTAAATATCACGTTGACCTGCAGGCTTGTGAACTACTCTCTAAATATCACGTTGACCTGCAGGCTTGTGAACTACTCTCTAAATATCACGTTGACCTGCAGGCTTGTGAACTACTCTCTAAATATCACGTTGACCTGCAGGCTTGTGAACTACTCTCTAAATATCACGTTGACCTGCAGGCTTGTGAACTACTCTCTAAATATCACGTTGACCTGCAGGCTTGTGAACTACTCTCTAAATATCACGTTGACCTGCAGGCTTGTGAACTACTCTCTAAATATCACGTTGACCTGCAGGCTTGTGAACTACTCTCTAAATATCACGTTGACCTGCAGGCTTGTGAACTACTCTCTAAATATCACGTATATCTGCAGGCTTGTGAACTACTCTCTAAATATCACGTATACCTGCAGGCTTGTGAACTACTCTCTAAATATCACGTTGACCTGCAGGCTTGTGAACTACTCTCTAAATATCACGTTGACCTGCAGGCTTGTGAAGTACTCTCTAAATATCACGTATATCTGCAGGCTTGTGAAGTACTCTCTAAATATCACGTTGACCTGCAGGCTTGTGAACTACTCTCTAAATATCACGTTGACCTGCAGGCTTGTGAACTACTCTCTAAATATCACGTATATCTGCAGGCTTGTGAACTACTCTCTAAATATCACGTATATCTGCAGGCTTGTGAACTACTCTCTAAATATCACGTTGACCTGCAGGCTTGTGAACTACTCTCTAAATATCACGTTGACCTGCAGGCTTGTGAACTACTCTCTAAATATCACGTTGACCTGCAGGCTTGTGAACTACTCTCTAAATATCACGTTGACCTGCAGGCTTGTGAACTACTCTCTAAATATCACGTTGACCTGCAGGCTTGTGAACTACTCTCTAAATATCACGTTGACCTGCAGGCTTGTGAACTACTCTCTAAATATCACGTTGACCTGCAGGCTTGTGAACTACTCTCTAAATATCACGTTGACCTGCAGGCTTGTGAAGTACTCTCTAAATATCACGTTGACCTGCAGGCTTGTGAACTACTCTCTAAATATCACGTTGACCTGCAGGCTTGTGAACTACTCTCTAAATATCACGTATATCTGCAGGCTTGTGAACTACTCTCTAAATATCACGTTGACCTGCAGGCTTGTGAACTACTCTCTAAATATCACGTTGACCTGCAGGCTTGTGAACTACTCTCTAAATATCACGTATACCTGCAGGCTTGTGAACTACTCTCTAAATATCACGTATATCTGCAGGCTTGTGAACTACTCTCTAAATATCACGTATATCTGCAGGCTTGTGAACTACTCTCTAAATATCACGTATATCTGCAGGCTTGTGAAGTACTCTCTAAATATCACGTTGACCTGCAGGCTTGTGAACTACTCTCTAAATATCACGTTGACCTGCAGGCTTGTGAACTACTCTCTAAATATCACGTTGACCTGCAGGCTTGTGAACTACTCTCTAAATATCACGTATATCTGCAGGCTTGTGAACTACTCTCTAAATATCACGTATATCTGCAGGCTTGTGAACTACTCTCTAAATATCACGTTGACCTGCAGGCTTGTGAACTACTCTCTAAATATCACGTTGACCTGCAGGCTTGTGAACTACTCTCTAAATATCACGTATATCTGCAGGCTTGTGAACTACTCTCTAAATATCACGTATATCTGCAGGCTTGTGAACTACTCTCTAAATATCACGTATACCTGCAGGCTTGTGAACTACTCTCTAAATATCACGTATATCTGCAGGCTTGTGAAGTACTCTCTAAATATCACGTTGACCTGCAGGCTTGTGAACTACTCTCTAAATATCACGTTGACCTGCAGGCTTGTGAACTACTCTCTAAATATCACGTTGACCTGCAGGCTTGTGAACTACTCTCTAAATATCACGTTGACCTGCAGGCTTGTGAACTACTCTCTAAATATCACGTTGACCTGCAGGCTTGTGAACTACTCTCTAAATATCACGTTGACCTGCAGGCTTGTGAACTACTCTCTAAATATCACGTATACCTGCAGGCTTGTGAACTACTCTCTAAATATCACGTTGACCTGCAGGCTTGTGAACTACTCTCTAAATATCACGTTGACCTGCAGGCTTGTGAACTACTCTCTAAATATCACGTTGACCTGCAGGCTTGTGAACTACTCTCTAAATATCACGTATATCTGCAGGCTTGTGAACTACTCTCTAAATATCACGTATACCTGCAGGCTTGTGAACTACTCTCTAAATATCACGTATATCTGCAGGCTTGTGAAGTACTCTCTAAATATCACGTTGACCTGCAGGCTTGTGAACTACTCTCTAAATATCACGTATATCTGCAGGCTTGTGAACTACTCTCTAAATATCACGTATATCTGCAGGCTTGTGAACTACTCTCTAAATATCACGTTGACCTGCAGGCTTGTGAACTACTCTCTAAATATCACGTTGACCTGCAGGCTTGTGAACTACTCTCTAAATATCACGTTGACCTGCAGGCTTGTGAACTAATCTCTAAATATCACGTTGACCTGCAGGCTTGTGAACTACTCTCTAAATATCACGTTGACCTGCAGGCTTGTGAACTACTCTCTAAATATCACGTTGACCTGCAGGCTTGTGAACTACTCTCTAAATATCACGTTGACCTGCAGGCTTGTGAACTACTCTCTAAATATCACGTTGACCTGCAGGCATGCGAACTACTCTCTAAATATCACGTTGACCTGCAGGCTTGTGAACTACTCTCTAAATATCACGTATAACTGCAGGCTTGTGAACTACTCTCTAAATATCACGTATATCTGCAGGCTTGTGAACTACTCTCTAAATATCACGTTGACCTGCAGGCTTGTGAACTACTCTCTAAATGTCACGTTGACCTGCAGGCATGCGAACTACTCTCTAAATGTCACGTTGACCTGCAGGCTTGTGAACTACTCTCTAAATGTCACGTTGACCTGCAGGCTTGTGAACTACTCTCTAAATATCACGTTGACCTGCAGGCTTGTGAACTACTCTCTAAATATCACGTTGACCTGCAGGCTTGTGAACTACTCTCTAAATATCACGTTGACCTGCAGGCTTGTGAAGTACTCTCTAAATATCACGTTGACCTGCAGGCTTGTGAACTACTCTCTAAATATCACGTTGACCTGCAGGCTTGTGAACTACTCTCTAAATATCACGTTGACCTGCAGGCTTGTGAACTACTCTCTAAATATCACGTATATCTGCAGGCTTGTGAACTACTCTCTAAATATCACGTATATCTGCAGGCTTGTGAACTACTCTCTAAATATCACGTTCACCTGCAGGCTTGTGAACTACTCTCTAAATATCACGTATATCTGCAGGCTTGTGAACTACTCTCTAAATATCACGTATATCTGCAGGCTTGTGAACTACTCTCTAAATATCACGTTGACCTGCAGGCTTGTGAACTACTCTCTAAATATCACGTATATCTGCAGGCTTGTGAACTACTCTCTAAATATCAAGTTTACCTGCAGGCTTGTGAACTACTCTCTAAATGTCACGTTGACCTGCAGGCTTGTGAACTACTCTCTAAATATCACGTTGACCTGCAGGCTCTCTAAATATCACGTGTATCTGCAGGCTTGTGAACTACTCTCTAAATATCACGTTGACCTGCAGGCTTGTGAACTACTCTCTAAATATCACGTATATCTGCAGGCTTGTGAACTACTCTCTAAATATCACGTTAACCTGCAGGCTTGTGAACTACTCTCTAAATATCACGTATATCTGCAGGCTTGTGAACTACTCTCTAAATATCACGTTGACCTGCAGGCTTGTGAACTACTCTCTAAATATCACGTTGACCTGCAGGCTTGTGAACTACTCTCTAAATATCAAGTTGACCTGCAGGCTTGTGAACTACTCTCTAAATATCACGTTGACCTGCAGGCTTGTGAACTACTCTCTAAATATCACGTTGACCTGCAGGCTTGTGAACTACTCTCTAAATATCAAGTTGACCTGCAGGCTTGTGAACTACTCTCTAAATATCAAGTTGACCTGCAGGCTTGTGAACTACTCTCTAAATATCACGTTGACCTGCAGGCTTGTGAACTACTCTCTAAATATCACGTTGACCTGCAGGCTTGTGAACTACTCTCTAAATATCACGTTGACCTGCAGGCTTGTTTACTACTCTCTAAATATCACGTTGACCTGCAGGCTTGTGAACTACTCTCTAAATATCACGTATATCTGCAGGCTTGTGAACTACTCTCTAAATATCACGTTAACCTGCAGGCTTGTGAACTACTCTCTAAATATCACGTATATCTGCAGGCTTGTGAACTACTCTCTAAATATCACGTTGACCTGCAGGCTTGTGAACTACTCTCTAAATATCACGTTGACCTGCAGGCTTGTGAACTACTCTCTAAATATCACGTTGACCTGCAGGCTTGTGAACTACTCTCTAAATATCACGTTGACCTGCAGGCTTGTGAACTACTCTCTAAATATCACGTATACCTGCAGGCTTGTGAACTACTCTCTAAATATCACGTTGACCTGCAGGCTTGTGAACTACTCTCTAAATATCACGTATATCTGCAGGCTTGTGAACTACTCTCTAAATATCACGTTGACCTGCAGGCTTGTGAACTACTCTCTAAATATCACGTTGACCTGCAGGCTTGTGAACTACTCTCTAAATATCACGTTGACCTGCAGGCTTGTGAACTACTCTCTAAATATCACGTTGACCTGCAGGCTTGTGAACTACTCTCTAAATATAACGTTGACCTGCAGGCTTGTGAACTACTCTCTAAATATCACGTTGACCTGCAGGCTCTCTAAATATCACGTATATCTGCAGGCTTGTGAACTACTCTCTAAATATCACGTTGACCTGCAGGCTTGTGAACTACTCTCTAAATATCACGTATATCTGCAGGCTTGTGAACTACTCTCTAAATATCACGTATATCTGCAGGCTTGTGAACTACTCTCTACATATCACGTTAACCTGCAGGCTTGTGAACTACTCTCTAAATATCACGTATATCTGCAGGCTTGTGAACTACTCTCTAAATATCACGTTGACCTGCAGGCTTGTGAACTACTCTCTAAATATCACGTATATCTGCAGGCTTGTGAACTACTCTCTAAATATCACGTTGACCTGCAGGCTTGTGAACTACTCTTTAAATATCACGTTGACCTGCAGGCTTGTGAACTACTCTCTAAATATCACGTTGACCTGCAGGCTTGTGAACTACTCTCTAAATATCACGTTGACCTGCAGGCTTGTGAACTACTCTCTAAATATCACGTTGACCTGCAGGCTTGTGAACTACTCTCTAAATATCACGTTGATCTGCAGGCTTGTGAACTACTCTCTAAATATCACGTTGATCTTCAGGCTTGTGAACTACTCTCTAAATATCACGTTGACCTGCAGGCTTGTAAACTTAGCGAAATTCACAAATAATGGAAATAAAATGGATTCAATGATCGGTTATTGGGGGTTGAACTGTGTGAGTGAACGTGAACAGCAATAACGGAGGAAATGGTAAGCAAAAATTTCAATTGTTGGATCATTGTATACCAGAACTATGAGCAGAAAAATAAAGCGACACTTGCAGTTCTTTTACATAGCGAAAACTGATGTTAGTAGTCAAATTTTAAATTACAAAATATCTGTCGTTCTGTTTGTGTGTCTCCCCCAGAATATAATTGTAATGCCTTGTCCCGCTGTTAAATACCGTTTAAATCAGCGCTATTAATTATTAACCACTCCCAGAATATATGCCAATATAGGGAAATAAGAAAATGAGTATGATAACTCAATTTTTGAAAATTTTGTACTTAGCAGGTTTTGGAACTCACCCCCTCAATTTCTTTCCTGGTTAACGTGTAAGAGGGTAAAAAAAAGTGTTGTTCAATGAATGAAAGTGAAAAAAACAAATTGTTAACGAAACACAATTAACAGCAAACCACGAAAATAAATGTACATTCAATGCAGCCAACTGCATGTTGAGCTTGATAGAATCCTGTATGCACAATTGTCTTAAATAAATGAGAAATACATTTTTTTTCATGTGTGTGTTTTTTATATTATGGTTGGTGGCTGGGCCCCAGTATGTCCCGTGGGCAATAGAGCATGTGCCAACTGCGCGGCAGACTGGGCATATTAAATCAACCCTAATTACATATTCCTCTTCATATAAGAGACACATAAGAGATAATACTAGTCTATGTAGATAGCATATAGAGCCTGCATCTTGCCGTGGTTACTAAATCTATTTATCAACATAACCCATTCATGTTTAGAGCGAAAACATGGTTAAAAGTACACAATGCCTATTTTTAGAATTAACTTTTAATACAAATAAAGTTGAAATAAAAATATGTATCTATAGTCGTGCTCCTATAAGATTTAAAGTAAGAAGATGCCAAGATGAAACCAACCTAAAAACAGCTAAAATCAAATTGCACAATACTTATAAACAAACAAACAAACAAACAAACAAACTGCACAGTTCTTTTATAAACTATAGTCTGTTGTACCTGTCCTATTTAGGCCAATATTTATACATGTAAACTAGGGAGCGACCGATAATCGGATCGGCATCGGACCGATATTGGCACTATCGGTTAATATCGGATTGGCCGATTTTCGTAGGAAGCAACCGATAGTCGGACCGATATTGGCACTATGGGTTTTATATCTCATATGTTTCTTTCTTTCCTAAAATAATAATAAAGCAAGAAAGTAATCGCTCCCTTATCATTAACGCGGGTTTTTTTATAACCCCCCCCCTGCCCAACCCAGTTTCATTTTAGACACAGCAGCACAAAGATGACGTCACTTACCAACAGGGTCGGCGAGATGAAGGACAAAGTTACTTTTAATCTTCTTTTGAAGATTTTGCTTTGCGCGTCGATTCTATAAATGTTACTCTTATATTCTTTCATTCATTTACTTTCTTACTATCAACTATTTGTTAAATGTTTTAAGTGAACAACAGAAAAGAAAATTGTATTGTAAAATGACACTCTTTGATGTTACCGCATGGCAATTCAAAGCAAAATTTTGATCGGTCGGCTTTCATTTTTCATCTTTCGTGTGTCAACATTAAAAATTCTTTCTTTCGTTTCATTTTGGTTATAGCAACAGTTGTAGGGACGAGACGTGAGTGTTTGCCGGTTAAACTCTTACAGAAAAATCTATTGATGTTTTTATTGCTATATACAAAGCACAATGTGGGACGGATGGCCGAGTGGTGTAGTAACTCGACTGTCGACCTGAGAGTCCTGGGTTCGATCCTCGGTGAAGCCCATGGAATTCCAGGTGAAATTTGGTGCAAAGTCGTCCCACAAGTCCACCCAGCTTTAAATGGGTACCTGACTTAAGTTGGGGAAGTAAAGGCGGCTGGTCGTTGTGCTAACCACACAATCCCTTCATATGCCGAGGTTATAGAAACAGATGAATTCTACACTTCACCTGCCCCGAAGGCCCGTTAGGGCTAAGAGGGGAACTTTTTTTTTTTTTACAAAGCACAATCGAAAATATGCCTTTCCATCATATCGACATTGCTAGTTTCAGAACTTTAATTAATAGACTTGCCAGGCAATAAATGATGCCTAGCTGTCGACAAACATTGACAAAAACGATTGAAACATAGATTTTAACTTCGTAGGCAGCAGTTGAAAGATAAGTTGGCTTCAATTAATACTATATTTACAACTGCCGATTGCTGAACGTCCATACAAAGTGTTATTGGTGTTACATTACATTGGTTAGAACCTGGGTTATTCTCTCAGGATAGCTGAATCCCAGGATAGGTCCCGGGAAATTTTCTTCTCCCGGGATATTGTTGGGTAAATAAAAGGAGGCTGGGAAAGGTACCACCCACACAGAATTATAATTATAAACGGGTTCATTATACGTTCAACAATTCGCTATAGTACCTCCACCAATACACTACAATATATATTGTTAACTAGTGAATGAAAATTTTCTCTTTTTACATTGACAGGGAAGGGAGCAGGAGGTTTACTTGTCGAAGGGCTAAATAACAAAAACATCTTCATTATATATACTGCAAGTGGGGCTTCAATCGACATACCTGGGGGTGAGGGTATGTGCGAATTGCGACAGGGTGGGGGTGGTAGATATACTTAATAAGTGGACGGAACTTAAACTTCAAATGGTTGAGTAAAATTCTGTTATTTATCGATTTGGTTAACTTTCCGCGTTTGGTAAAATTAACGCATGTAAGTGTTGTTTTAAAAATTTTAATTGCAATTTTTTTTGGCGCGTTAATGGCAAATTAACGCAGTTTAATCAGCAGCCCTAATTAATGCATTTTTATTTTTTTAGTTTGACATTAATTATATACAACTTTATCTTACTTTTCTGTTTGTGTACAAGTAAAAAGTAAAAACAACAAATTGTTTGTTATAAGTTTAATTTTAAACAATAAACATGCAGATTTCTGAGATTATGCAGGCGTGGTTTGTGTTTCTGACTTCTGTCTTCCGGTCTGTCTTTTCAAATTGTTTGTTTTTTTAATCTTCTAATCATTTGCAAGACACTCTTTCATTAATAGCAAAATATCGGTATCGGCAAAAATGCTGGGGAAAAATATCGGTATCGAACTATCGGTAAAAAGGCATATCGGTCGCTAGTGTAAACTATATGTGCTGGAGCCTACCTGTCCTACTTAGGCCAATATTTATAAGCTATAGTGTGCTTACATGTCCTACTTAGGCCAATATTTATAAACTATATCTGCTGTAATGTCCTATTTAGGCCTAATATTTATAATCTATAGTATGTTGTACATGCCCTACTTAGGCCTAATATTTATAAGCTATAGTGTGCTGTACATGTCCTACTTTTTGTAATATTCGATTATCAGAACATAATTGTTTGCAAAATATTTTTAGAATATGAAAAATTCAAATTTAAAATCCTGCTTATTTCAGAATCGATTGACATAATTTCAAAATTTCTCATTTTTTCATTGGCTGGAATTCATTAAAATAATGACATAATATTAGTTTGGCGCGCACTCCAACCTCCACCCTTGATTTGAAGAAAAAAAGAGTAAAGTTTGGAATTCTGGGTAACCTTTTAAATAAAACGTGGTGACGTAAGTTAAACTACATCACACAATGATGTAAACATTTGTTATAAATATTTCTTAGTAGAAAGCACACAGCACAGCTAAATACAGTTGCTCTCCACAAGATTTAAATGTAGTGTCTCTTTTAATCTACCGAATTGTTGTGTCAACTTATTAGTCGAGTGCAAATTATTCTCTAGCGTGGGGTCCCTTAGGCCACGGCCTTCTACACCCGAGGTTGTCAACCCGTAGTAAGCGTACCCTAAGAGGTACGGGGATCTCTTATACAGGGCTACGCAGTGACATATAATTATCGTTTAATACAAACAAGAATTTAAAGAATATATGTGTGAGGGTTACGGTGGACATACTTTCGCACCCTTCGAGGCACAGTCGTGAATACGGCAGAGAACTGCCGTGCTTCACTGAATAGTTCAAAGCGGCCGTCCTTATGCGCTGGGTCGGAATGGGAGGAATAGCTTTGATCGGTTTAAAATCGGCCCCGATAGCAGGGATAGGTAAGTGTGCGTTACAAACATACCACGATTTATGACGGAAAAACACATAATTTTTATATACAATTTTAACAGCTGTCACCAGTCATGAATTTTTATTAGGCCTATGTGTGCGTTTTTATACAGTGCCTATAGAAGTTGTAAAGATAAAATAAAATCCAACGAGAAAACAAAAAGATGATTTTTTGGACACAACTAAAAAAAAAAAATTAAATTCTTCGAACACAACGATACTGATGCTACAAATAAAAATGCAAATGTGGCATGTTACACTAGTATAATTATTGTTCCATAATTATTTGTACTGCAATGGTCCTCATTAGTTATTCAGTAGTCCCCAGGGTTGTTAATATTGCAATATTGTATTGGTATTGGCAGTATTGCCAATACTTTTTTAAGTATTGGTACGATATTGCAATACTTCTTGAAATTTGATATTGGTATTGGTATTGCCAAGACTTATTTTTGATATTGGTATTGATTTTTAACCAATACTTAAAGCAAAATTCAATAAGTTCTCTACAACATTGGTTGTGAATAAAGCTGAATATAATAAATTTTTCTTTGGTGTCGCCATCTTTCGAGTGGCATTGCCAAGCAATTTTTGAATGAGACTGAGCAATGAATGATAATAGAAATCATATATGATATATGTGGCAATGAGTATTGACCAGTGAGTACTCTAAGTAAAATTGATTTCTATGGAATTTGCTATTCTTTCCAAGCTTTTTTCCGGTTGCATTAAATAATTTTCTTGAGTGTTATTGTTATTTGCAAAGTATCGTCAGGCAGATCACTTGGTATGCTTTTGGTAACACCTGGTGAAACCCGGTGGAATTCAATGTATGATGCTGTCACCAGAGTTTACAACATTCTCTGTGTAAGTGACATGGAAGTTCTTGACAAACTTTGTGATGAACTTGATATCAAAAGACTACAGCCTGTACAGAAAACATTTGTTAAAGAGTATGTAGCTGTTATGAAGCCTGTTTGCTGTGCACTATATATTTTGCAGGGTGAAACTAAAAAAGACATTGGACTTGGTTTCCTTTTACCAACACTTGTCGTGATGAAGGCTCAGCTAAAAGTGTTTCCTGATCAAGGAAAGAATGATCGGCTCGTAGTTTGTTCTCCATTAGCTTCGTGTCTTTTGCATACCATCGATAGAAGATTTGCAAACATGTTTGACAGCATTGATGCTCGACTGGCATTCGTTGTACATCCCAAATTCAAGTTGGACTGGATGGATGATGATTTGCAGCGTTCGCATCTTATTGAAGTACTGAAGAGACGCTTTCACAATCACTGATGTGAATCAAGAAATTAATAATTACTTGGCAGACACTTCAGACAGTATTGCATCATTGGATGCCTATCCACATATCCGTAAATATACCTGAATACAGGACTTCCTTCAAGCGCTGCTGTTGAGCTTGAAGGCTGTTTTCATTAGGACAGCGGTCGGGGAACCGGGGTAAATTACCCCAAATGGGGTAAAAATGAAATTTTTGGGAGTAAAAATGAAACTTTTATGAGTAAACAGTATATATTTTTAATTTGCTGTGGGGTAATATCAACTTACAAACAATATTTTGGGGTAATGATTAAAAAAAGTTCCCCGACCGCTGCATTAGGAGGACGAATATTTTCCCCTCTTCGTTCACGACTGAGCAGTGCGCATTTTGAAATGGTTACTTTTCTTTGCCTGGCTAAGTGGTAACTGCAAGTTAGGTGGCGTTACCCTGTGAACTCTACTGGAATTCATCGTTAGTTTTCCAGAGGTAATGCAATCCACTGACTCGGTCTGACTGCTTTTACTATAGTGTGATGTTTAACTGTTTAAGTATCATGACAGTCATTTGCTTCATCCATCCATCCATTGATTCATTCATTCATTCACAATATGTGTACATCATACATATTAAAAATCTTGTTGCTAAAGGACGTTAAGGTATGCCGACTTATTTAATAGTAGTTTATTATGTTGTCAAAGACATTTGGATGCTTTGAGGGAAACTGATGAAGCAAGTGTTAACTATTGAATAAAATTTGGTTAAAAATACATCATCTAAATTAGCCAAAAATGTTGTTATCGTTTATTGATGTAAGTGATATAGAGCAATGAATTACGTATTTGCGTTTTATTCATCGAGTGACCCAAATATTGGTATTGGTATTGGCAATAATAAATAAATATTGGTATTGGTATTGCAATACTGGTTTTAAAATTGTATTGGTATTGGTATTGCCAATATTTTTTTTTAGTATTGTTAACAACCCTGGTAGTCCCGTGCTTGAATGTTTGAGTTATAGTAACTGTAGTTATGGCTATTTAGCTACAATTGTTTTTAATTTTTGATTTTAATATTTAAATCTAAATGTCAATTATATTTTCGTGCCAAATAAGGATGTAAGGACTCTTTTTTCTTTAAATATAAGGTTTTAATTAATTCCACTTTTTGTGGCTGGGCGTGCCATTAATGCCATCAAATATTGTACAATTTTTACTAATGTAACTCATTTTTGGACATTTTATATTTTAGTAAGAAGGCTTAAATTTGGCAAACGTGTAGATTCTACACTAAAATTATAGAATACTTCAATATAAAACTGAACTAGTTAAGTATTTACATTATATGATAAGGAGCAATAATTAATTCTATATATATTATAGATTGGCTCTCACGCTTATATTTTTAGTAAGGAGAATTTATATCAATTCCTGTATGTAAATGAGTTATTTTATTGCTTAATATCGACTTTAAAAAAAAAAATAAAAGCACGTTTTTTTTAATAATTATTATTTGATGTTCTAAACTTCGTCAAACAACGTGCCACTAACAATAACTGTAAAAACTGCCTGTCACTCTTGTTATCTGACGTCATCATTCTTGTGCACACAAAAATATCTCAGTGACGGACCATAACCTGAAAGTAAACAACCGCACGGATAGCTAAATCACAGCTACTAAAACATTGTGCTGTGTTTTCCTATGACATATTTAATTTAATTGGTTCATAGCCATGTTATATATTGAAATGTTTTTATTTATATTTTGTTTCATTGGAAATTAGTTTGATTTCAGCAAAAACGCAGTTAAGTATTTGATTTCGATTTTGTATTATTGACTAATAATATTAGTAATAGGCAATACACCAAACTATTATTGGTAACTTCCAACTTCCTAGATAATTTTAGGACAAAGGATTCTTAAGAGTTGGTATTGTTTAGTCAAAGTCATGGGCTTTAGTGTGTGTGTGTGGGTTGTTAGTAATATTAATAATTCCCCAATAATTGTATTGCAATATCATTTATCATGACATCTGATTATTTTTACATTTTATAAATTTTATTAAAATTTAAATCAGCTATTTCTACTTGGGAATAGATTAGAGCGCATATTTTTACGACTTCACAAATTTAGAAATATACATGGATTTAATTTATCAAATATATGCTCCAAAAAAATAACGTAATTTTACCTAAAATAAGTTCTAACTTAAATACACAATTAGTGACAAGAGGGCCCTATGATTTTATGCATTTAAAAATTGAAATTGTAACAAGCTAATTTTCAAGGTTTTAATTACATCTACAGTATATGTTTATAGACAAATAATTATTGTGTTCGGATTAAGAGTAATACGGTTTTAATACACACTTATTAAATTTAGAATGAAAAAAAGGTCAAAAACAAAGACCTAGTTACTAAGTTAGGCTAGTTATCTTTTTTTTTTTTACTTTATGTATTTAGATGTAAAGAAATCTTCTACATAAAACCATACCTAATACTTACTGTGGCACAACTAAATTTAGTGTTTCCCAGGACAAAATCTAAAAATGCTTCCCCATTCCTGTGCAAAAAAAAAGTATTTTAAATGGTGAAGGTGCCTCCTCTTGTTGCTGGAAAGGGCCACCCAGAGTGGACTGACCCCTCCTGCCTTGTCATCTCACTGTCTAAACATGTAAGAAAATGTTGCAAGTACTAAAATGGTTGTCTGCCTTCTATTGTATAATTAAACTACTCTAACACAGAATGTTCTTTTATGAAGTGGAAGTATCATTTTAAAGATATTTTACTTGCAACAGAAGAATAGCAACACTATCATATTGATGAGAATTTTTGAGAGCATATACCTTTTCTAACTTAACAAAACAAATATAATTCTCTATTTATTTTTCAATGAAGAAAAACTTTTGAAGATAATATCTTGTGTATGTTGTATATATTTTTTTTTATTACTATACATCTACTTTGTATCTGCTACTGGCCAAAATACCATTTGATGATCTTTATTTCATATTTTATAGCTTTGTTAAATATGTCACATGTCATGTATGTGGTAGGGGTAGCTTTGATTTCATCAATTTATGACTGTAAACATTTTCACCCTTCTAAATATAATAATTTTAAGCATAAACCAGAATACTTATTCTTGGTGATTTCAGTTTGGAAATTTGATATTGCTCCCTTTAGTTATTTATTTGTATTATCTAAAACCTTTATTCTAAGGAAAAAACTAAATCTTGCCTTATAAGAGATTAAATCGTAATTTAATCAATTAAGCACCAACTCATTTTCAATGATTGTGTATTGTTTTCTCAGGCTGACCATGAGGTGGATGAAACTATTTAGGTCAAACAATGGGTGGGAGCCGGTGTCCAACACAGATGAATTTAATGACACAGGAATGGATGATCTGATGAGAATGGCTGGCGGGGATTATCAAGAGAATGAGAATTCTGACCCACTTCAAAGCAGCGACAGCCAAAATAATAGCTGCAGTCATCATCTGGAGGAACCAGTATTTCATCAGTCTACTTCTCAACCGTCTGTGCTGTGCACACCCACATACATAACATGGAACATTAACATTTTAAACCAACCCTGTTTCTGTAGCCTCCCAAAGCTTAAATTCCCAATGTGCAAGTGGTATCTGATTGTCTTATCTATCTTCATTACTCTAGCCTTTATCAGCCTTAATGTTGGACTGGGTTACTATGGTATTTTTGTCTACAAGCCAGACCTGCTTGTCATAGATAAATCGGTCAAGTCTTTCAGCATTCCAAATCATGAAGCTTATATTCACTATGAGTCTTTCATGTTAGCTAAGAAAAATGTCACTGTTAGGTATCGTCGGAGTGTAGATAATTTTACCGTAAATAATTATTTTAATTTCTCATCGGTTGAAACTAAGCCATCATTTAATGTACATCAGGTTTTAAGAAAACCAGTGTTTTTTAAAAAGCAGGAAGCTACTGTATTTTCCAATGTTTTTTCTTTGCCTGAATCTCACGGGGAAGATTGGACAGGCACATTTAGAAACATCAACAGGCGTCAAAAGAGGGCATCCAGTCAAGTCGGATGTCTTTATGAATATCAGAGTAGGGCAAAGTGGAAGATGCATGTGATCTACCTAGCTGATGGTGACAATGATAAAAACATGTTCACTAAAGAAAGATTGCAAACTGCCCATGAGATAGAAAGAAAAATAATGCAGCACCCAGACTTTGTAAATTTTTGCCTACGTGATCCATATTTGGAGAAATATATCCCGGCCTTACAAAACATGGGAGGCTGTGTACCACCAAACTCTCTGTTAACTTATTTTTTCCCATCTCAAGATGTGCAGGGGAGAATTTATTATGATGAAATGGGAACAACTATTGGGGATATTGATAGCGCCCTAAAGATGGCCATGAATCATGAATCTTTCTATTTTGTAGATGATAAAATCAATAAAACATACCCAAAGAGTCAGCTGTTGAGAACAGAGATTTTGTTTGGAGTACCATTACAAGGTATGTAAAACAGTATGTATTGGAACATAAATTATGCTTTGTGTGATTTATAACTTTTTATTGAATATAGTATACAAATTCGTGTAAACATATTTTCAGGCTATTGCTCTGGAGAAGGAAGTAAAAAAGACCAAGATGATAAATTCAGAAATTTCATTGTGACCTACATTGACTTGTTGTCCAAGGCTTCCACAGAGTGAGATTATTTTTTGTTGATAAATTGTAAATCAATATATGTAGGTTGTTTTTTTTATTAGCATCATTTTAAAGACATTTTTCAAGCTCATAAACTATTTTCACACCTTACATTTTTTTTCCAATTTTATACAAAGATGTAGATTTTCTGTGTAAAATTTTTTTCTAACTATTTGTTTTATTAAAGAAGGTCTGTGGCTTTTTATTAATTCAACGTTGCTGCATTTCAATCAAATGGTTATTTTTTAGTCACACTATCTGGTAATGTGTATTAAACTATATTATACAATAAAAATGTGATTAAAAAAATTGTTGTTGATTCAGGCAAAGCTTGTATTGAGTCTACTAATGCTTAGAAGTTCAATACAGTTCAAATATTTTATACGCACATTTTAAAGTTAATTTTTTGGGCTTTTTAAATCAAACTGCTAATTATTTTCTTTAATAAATTTCAGGAAAGTTCGTGTTTTGTATGGAGGTAATGAAATATTTGATTATGAAGTCACCACAACTTTCTGGAATGATGTACGCCTGGCAGTCATCTCACTAGTTGCTATATTTATACTGATGTTGGTGCTGTCTCTGTCCTTGTTTCTGACCATTGTTGGGATTGTTGTAATTGGTCTGAGTTTCCCCATATCCTTGTTCTTTTATCGGGTTGTGTTTGGTATCAATGCTCTGGGTATCCTGAATGGAGCAGCTGCATTTGTTATCATTGGCATAGGTTAGTTGATTTTTTTGTTTCACTGGTATTTTATAAACTTTGTTGTTCCTCGTTGATTTATATTTCTTATGTAAAAAATATCCTTGCCATATGGCAGTTCAACTGTGAGTGGATACCTGGTTATGTATATATCTATATTAAACTGCCAAAAGGTTTTTTTAGAGCATAGGAAATATTGAAAAGGCTGACCAGAATAGATTTCGGGACTGTAAATTCTGCAATTAATAAAAATTTTAAATTTCATGCATTCAGGTGTGGATGATGTTTTTGTATTCATCAATGTATATCGTCAAGCTGCACATCTTCAGAGCTTTGTCCAGAGGATTAAATATACAATCAAAGTTGCTGGTGTAGCGACATTCTTCACCTCTTTTACAACAGCTGCTGCATTTGCTGCTAACATTGCGTCATCTGTAAGACTTGAATTTTACATTGTGTAACATGATAAGATATACTTTAAGCATACAATTATTCGCTGTTGATTTTTTTACACCTCATTCAATAAGTAAAAATGATCTGAAGAATATTTAGAACGGACATAAAAATGTTGTTCTTACAGATACCTGCAGTTCATGACTTTGGTCTGTTCATGTCTCTGATTGTTTCCGCTTGTTGGATCTCAGTATTTATTCTCATGCCTCCAGCACTCTACTTGTATGCTTGTATCTTTGAGCCACTGGAAATTTTTTTATTTTCGTAAGTATTGGCTCATACCACAGATTATATATTATACAGATAGCGCATCGCTATATAAAAAGTCATCGGTTTTATGGATAAAAGGCTCGCGCCATTGTTGTTGTTCACTTTTGTTTCCAATGACGCTTTCTATTAAAAAAAACACATTCACCTACTTACACCTCTTTGTTGTTTTTTTTCAAGACATGAAATATGAGTGAAAAATCTTTCAATTTGCTTTACAAATATAAAAAAGCGATAATATATTATTTAATTCATGAGTTTGTGGGTTTTTAGGAGCTTTATTTATATAATGAACATTTCTATTCAATGAAAGGACTGATGAGAGTAAATATCGATAATAGCGGTGAAGAAAACATTGTTTCAAAACGAGGCTTGCGCAATCTGTATAATATCTATCCTGTGGCTCATACTGCTTAATTAATGGCATGAAATAGAACTTTAGGTTATTAGCCCCTAAATGTGCATAACATTTAATAATTATTTTCATGCTACCTGTAATCTGCAAAATCTTTACATAATGAATTAGAGATAGACTACTGTTCAGTTTTGATATCTATTTTTTCTATGTTATAAATGAAATTAAAAATGGTAGTTGTTGTTTCTTTTCCCTACAACAACCTAAAGGATAAATTATTCTAATTCGTTGGTTTTTAAATAATATTTAAAACATCTCAGGCATAAATAATAAAAAAAAAATAACAAAAAATACCCATAAGAAGGATTTGAACCTACGCAGCCAGAATAAAATAAGAATTTGCTGCATTGCTACACAACCACCAGATAACACGTTAAAAAGATTGTTTTTACCTATTTATTTTAAAGATAAATTATTTTGCAATTTCTTTTTGTTTAAGTCTCAGTAATGTAGTCTTTTTTTGTAATTTAAGAATAATTCAAAGCACTTTTTAATTGTAAATGAAATGATATGATAGCTGAGAACATTATTTGAATAGAAATTTTGCAGGCTTTCTTTTTTTTTATATTAGATCGTCTTTTAAAAAGAATTTTATTAACAGTATATTTCTTACATCGTTATGAAGAACGCTTCTATTCTCATCGTTTGACGATTATAAAATTATCTGTGGTAATAAAATCAACAATAATTTGAATGATAATGTTTTTTTTTAATCTTTTTAATATTTAAGGCTTTTACGTCTCTAATAAACACAAAAGAAACTAATTAAAACTAGAATTTTTAAAAACAAATATCCAACCGAGACAAGAAGCCATTAATATTTTAAACTGGAATACTGTTGTATCTTTGATTCTTCTTATTATTTTATTAGGTATTTTCATAGAAATGTTTATTTAAATTTCCCTATACATTAATGAGTAAAAAAAATGATAAATTAAATAATACAGTTTTGGATTAATGAAATCAATGTTAGCCAAAGTCAAGGTAGCTTGTTTTAAAGTGCCTTTTTAAAATTATAACGCTTCAATTTCTTTTGGCTTTCAAATAATGCAAGTGTTACATTATGAATGAATTGACAAATATTTTTTTCTAAAACACATATTAAGGAAGAAGAGCTTCCTAGATTAGCTTAGACTTTAATCTCAAACACAAACAAGAAATTATATTTACATAATATTAGCTACAAAACAAATTAATGTTGTTTAAGACAAATATTTGTGGACAAATATTTAAAACTTTGTCTTTCTTTATTTTATGTTTCCTCAGTCTTTACTATCATGTTAAATGAATGGCTAAAGTTGACAATAATTTTTTAAGTTGCTTACTTTTAAGAATTAAATCAACATAACTTAATTGCGTGAAAACGCTGAATGAATTATTTTTGGCTGGACACTTTTTTTTTATAGGTGTCTATGTTGTTGCCATAATAATAAAGTTGAAGTTAATGAGGGCTTCACTCAGGACTTGGCTGGTGAAAATGGAATCATTGAAGATGATGATGATGTACAAATGCTGAACATTGAAGGTTAGAGAACATTTTTTAACTACTGACTGTCTCTTTGTTTTCACTTGGTTCTGTAAACCGGCAAAGTGTTGGACGTACCACTTTTAATTTTACATATATTTCTGGCTATAATTATGATTAACTACGGAGGCTCGGTACCCAGGCAGGATGGTGGGCTCGCAGTTGGAGTGTAAAATGGTGACCTATATTTTATCTCACCAACAATAAATTTATTATATTAAAAATTTCGCATATAAATATCACTCATACTTCATTCTCAAGATAAAAATCCATGTTATGGGTATACAATCATATCAAAAAGTGAACCCCTTTGAATCCAATATCCAACAATTAATAATCTATGCAAACAACATCAAATCATTGATCAAATTTATCTCATTCATACTATATTTTATTTTTATTTCCCAAAAGTTATTGTTTGTGTGTTTTATCTTATTCAACATGACTATTTAAAAAAAGAGTGACTGAAGGATATGTTGCCTGGCAAGTGGAGATATTCACAGCATGTATAACAGATGCTATACACATTGTTTTATTGTTATAGTACAATATTTTGTAACGAGAATACACCAAGGAAAAAATGTCAAACCTGTGCACTTTTTATTACTATAAAACATTGAGAAAATGCAATATTTTACTAATATAATTTGTGGTAAAGTAAAATATATCATATTAAAGTATTTAATAGAAATAGTAAAGTAAAGTTCCCTTAGCCCAGACGGGCTATCAGGGCAGATGAAGTGTAGAATTCCTCTGTTTCTATAACCTTGGCATATAAAGGGATTGTGTGGTTAGCACAATGCCTAGCCACCTTTACTTCCCCAACTTAAGTCAGGTACCCATTTAAAGCTCTATGGACTTGTGGGACGACTTTGAAACACATTTCCCATGGTTCAGACCAAGGATTGAACCCAGGACTCTCGAGTATCTACACCACTCGGCCATCCATCCCACAATAGAAATAGGCAGAATTGACTTTCAATTAAAAAACAAATTCTTCAATCTATTCAGAGGCTGACTTATATCAGTAGAGGCCTGGGACACAGAAGAAAATATTGGGCAGCTATAAAAAGACAAATTTTAAAAGCTAAAATTTTAACTCTGTGGGACCCCCCCCCCTCATAACTCAGGGCCCTGGGCATCTGTCCTTAAATTTGCCTCTGCATCTATCTTTCCTTCAGTTATAAATTTAGTTCACCAGTCGTTCATTTCTGTTTTAAAGCATGCCCTGCACACCAATAAAAATATAGAATTATTAGTAAAAAGTTTTTTTTTTATTACATCATGGTCAAATATATTCTTTAAGTGAGTGAAATATTTTGTATGAAAACTAACATTTTCATTTCCATGTTTTTAGCATTGATCTTTTTTGAAGGAACATTGTTCCTGCACAGACAGACAGACAAAGCAAGAATTGATTTTTTATGTTATGGATCACAGCGATCTATATTATTTTATTTAAAATGAATACATGTATAAGTGCAAAGTGTTGTTAGCTGATAAAAATAATTAACACATTTTGATGGATTTAGTTATTTTTTATACCAAGTTAGTTTAGTTAGTTTAGTTGTTCAAAATTATCTGTAGTAATTATTATATCTATTTAATAAATATTTTTTAATGTTTGTTTTTGTATCCTCATGTGTTAAAAATATTTTACTTCTACAAAGCTAATGATAATGAACTCCCGGTTAATCTATGTGATGATGAAATGTTGCTGATGGATGATCCTTATTCCACAGTTGGAGGAAGACTTCGAATTCTAACTGATAATGACACAAGTGAGATATAAACTTAAGTCAAAGCTGTAAAAATAAATTTCATATCATGAAGAGTTCTGACAACATAGGTTATGATAGTTAATACATGTTGAGAATTCAAGAATAAAATGCCATTTATATGTATAGGTCTTTTCAGAATATAAACATTGTTTTTTGTAATTAAATTTCTTTTGATGAATACATTGAATGGGTGTCGAATCATTGTTCCTTTTAACAGGATTGGAGTTTAATAAATTGTGATTGGTTCTGATTAAAATTTGTGGGATTTAAATGCCGGATTTGTTTGTGGTTTTTAAAAATTGGTGTAAGAAAAATTTTGACACAACATAATTATTAAATATTTAGCTCTATACATTTAAATTAAAACAATAACTTCCTTTTTTTTCTTTCCTGCTTTTTTAAAAATACAATAAGGTAGATCGCTTTTAGTTTTATATGTTATTAAAAATATATTAAAAAGGAAAATTTTGAAGCTTATTTAGACGAAATTGATTACTTTAAGATTTATAAAGAGTAGCATTTAATTTGCAAAATCCTGGATCCTGTTCCCTATCTTATAGGATTCAAATATTAAACCGATGCTCGTTCAGTTCTGCGGATTAAAAATTTCAACCGCATGAGTCTAATAGAAACATCTATTTTTACAAGCATAATATCTTCCAGATTTGTGATGTAAAGTGCTGGTAAAACAAAGCAGTCAAAACAGTAGCCATAATGCAATAAAGTAAAGTTCCATTTAAGCTCCTCAGGCAGGATGCACAACCTTTTCAACCCTAACTGCCACTCTGAAGTTAGGATGGCTGGCAGAATTATTTTATTGATATATCTATTAAGAAATATATATTTCCTTTGTTCCATGGCGCCATTAACCATTCACACAGCTGCGTGATGTGCACTTTTGTCCTAAAAGATCACTGGGGGCAAATGAAGTGTAGAATTCATCTGTTTCAGATGCCATGGTCTATTGAAGGATTGTGTGGCTAGTACAACACCCATTCTACTTTACTTCCCTGACATATTTTATGTAACCATTTAAAGTTGGGTGGACTTGGGAACTTTCACCAGGACCTGAAAAAACCCAATGTTTCTCAGAGTCAAGTGCTTTACCCCACACGACCACCCGTTCTCTTCATGTTTTCGTAAACAGTATACATTCACAAATAAGTTGAAACAAGCTAATCCCAGTCACAAGCGAAAAGAATCATTGGCTCATTTGTGATGCTTGGCAAGCAAAGCAGTGTATCTTACCTTACTATATTACCCCCTCCTCGTAATTCAAGTTAAAATTTAAACAAGAAAAAACACACAGCTTTTAAATCAATTTAAAATGAAGTAAAAAACTTTGCTGCTCTTCATGCAAAACACTTCCTTGAGAGCTGCTCATAAAGTAAGGGCTTGACTGTATTTTAATTAATTTTTTTTGCTTCTATAATTCATGCACTTCATATGGTTATAAAATGGTTTTAGATTGAGCTTAGTAATTTATCTTTATTGCTATCATTTTATTAACCTGCATTTTGACATATTATCAATGATGGAAAAACATTTTGTAGTTCTTTGCCTGTAACACTGTCATAAATGAAAAAAGTGCATCTTTTAGATGTCCAAATTAATCACATTTCATTGTTTTAACATCCATTTATAAATGGCATTGTTCACATCATAATATATTTTATTTGGAGTGAAGGTTATATGCAAAAGTAATATCTGTAGAAAGCCTATTCCTTTTACTTCTGAACATAAAGTATAGGCTAAACCTGGTTACATTTCTTCTAATATTTGAACTAACGTTCAGCAGTGTTAAATGAGAATCAAATTTTGTGTACATGTTGCTTTTAAATACATGATCTTGGGTTTTGTGCTTTTACAGGAACAACGGAACAAGAAGTGACCAACCATACTGATGGTGAACAAAGTTATAATGAGAATGTATATTTGGGCAAACTCATCTACAGGTTTCTCATGTTTCTGACTGACAGACTGGTTATACCTGCTAGATACATAGTCATTGGTAAGTCATTGTTTTATACTGAAAATTGAGTGTAAAAAAACTTATTCTAATTTACTCTTTGGTTAAAGGTTTGAAGTGGCTATGTGACCGTGTTTGTGAAAGATATCCACTTAGGTCAGATTTAGTACAGAATTTTAGGGCAGTAGAATTGTGTGGAGATTATGACACTTGTGCATCCACATACAAGTTAAATTTATCTAACTTTAAGGTCCACAGATATTGGTCAAGGATCTTTACCTTTTTTTTCAATCTATAAGCAAAATCTAACTAACTCTTTTCAGTCATATTGTTAAGTCTAGTTTATTGTATCATAATAGCTGAGGCTCTTTTGAACAGCATTTGGTTGACTTCATTTTCTGTGGCTGGGTGTATATGTGTAAATCTTGTAACTAAATTCTCATTTATTGAGAAAGCTCAAATTTGGCACATATGACTGACTATACACTATTTTAATAATCTCAAATCTATATATTAACATCCTGTAGTAATACAAAGCTGATAACTTTTTAGTAAAGTTTGTATTGGGGAAAAAAAAGGCTTGAGATTTTGATGTCAAGATAATTGCGGAAGTAGAGCACCAGTGGATAGTGAAGCTTTCTTTGTTTTATATAAACTAGCCAAATTGGGCTAAAGTGTCCAACAAACAAGGAAAAGTTTATGTTCTTATAAAACTAAACAGAATACAATTTTTAAAAAATGTCTTTACTTCCAACAGGTGTCAGTGTAGTACTTCTGATTATCAGCTGTGTTTTGATGTCTCGTCTGCGTCCATCCACTCACCCGCCACAGTTGTTTAGACCAGACACCAACATCCAGCAGCTTTTAGATCTGAAAGCGAACTTCAGCTTCATTGATGCTGTACAGTGTGATCGATGTTCAGGTCTATATAGTGTAAGTAGTTCAATCAATTTTATCAATCATTATGGTGCAGATTATGAAATAAAATCCAAATGGTTCTAGATACTTCCATGACCAAATAATGAAAAAAAACTTATACAATGAATACATCAATATCATTGGTTTTGTAATGTGTCAATTTAGCTGAAAATACTAAGGCTGAGGAAAGTGTATGACTTCATTCTGCGAAGTGCTGGTGATGAAATGAGCTATTTTTGTGATTTCTGTCAATAAATGCACTAGAACTTCTTATAAATTAAAAAATCTCTTATGTAAAAAGTTGATCAGTAAAAATCTCATATAAATTCACATCTATTTTTTTCTAATTTACTTTTTATTGAGCTTTTACATATTAACTACCTTTTTCAAATATTATGAAGAAATTCTTCTCTCACACATAGCTGCCAATCTCATTTTCAGTTGAATCACAGCTCTGGCATGAACCCTCCTCCGAGTGTAAAGTCTGACTCAACTCCGGCCACACCATTCAACAATCCAGCTACTGAGGGTACTCTGGCCTCACCGTTCAACAATCCAGCTACTGATGGTGAGTCCGGCAGTGATTTTATAAAAAAGCTGAACACGACTCTGTCTCTCTACAGTCAGCAGAGCTCGTCAGTTTGGACTAAGATGTTGGCTCAGACATTGCTGAAGCTGATTGATATTTTTTCAGCCCCTGGGCAGCCAACTCAGCCTCCATTTTTGCCTCCAACTGCTAGACCTGTGGTCAGTGAAGAGACCACTACAAAATCTTACACTTGGACCTTACCCTGGAGGACAACAACCACTTCCAGGTCCACACCTCTTACCACATACAGAGATGTTATGACCACATACAGAGATGTTATGACCACATACAGAGATGTTATGACCACAGTCATGCCTGGTTACACAGCTGGTATGTTAAATATATTTGTCCTTGTTTTTAATGCTGAGCTTATGCTATGTATTCATTATGGTTTTGTAATCAGTGATAAGATTACTTAAATATAAATTTTATACTTGTATTTCTAGAGTATGTTTACATATAGATACATTCAGATAACTTTGTTTAGATAAAAAGTATTACTGTTGAAAAAGTGTTTTATACGTATGTTACGTATCTCAATGTAAAAATAAATATAGTGTCAACCTCAGCACAGTTTGAAAGTTTGTTTTATAAATGACTAAATTGTAATCTGGTTGTTTGTTCTCCTTCATTTTGAGTGATTGTGTTGGCTCACCTTTACAAATGGCTAACCTGCATCGATTCATGCTTACATACAGGGCAGCCTGCATAGATTCATGCTTACATACAGGGCAGCCTGCATAGATTTATGCTTATACATACAGGGCAGCCTGCATAGATTCATTGGATCCCGAAAATATTTTCTGAGATCCATGAACTTTCTTAACCCATACACATTTTTTAATATTAACATTTTTCATGCCTCCTCAAAAGAAAAGGCATACTCCATCTATCTCCTTCACATCCGCCAACATTTGTCGGGGCTGCAATGGTCTGAAAGGTATTTGGTGCATTATGGTATATCCAGCTTTCATTCAGTTATGCCTGAGCATGTGGCTTTTTGGAAATTTACTTCAGGATAAAACCATGTTTTTTTTTTTTTTAAAGAAAGTTATGATTTTCTATCATGGTAATAACTTATATGGAGAGTACTTAATTTGAAATTGTAAAGTTATTAAAGTTATATTTTTTTGAATTATCAAAATTGCGAAAAGTTTGGCAACTGTCCTATCCCTTATGATTACGCATTGTTTGATTATTGTGTTGTTCACCTTTTTTGTATATTAGGTGCTTGTGACATGGTTTTAGTAAGGTCAATTATGTATTAATACGAATGATGAAATAATTCACCCATACAAAAACCTTCATCTTGGGTTTGGCGCGGATTACCCACGCAATAACCTTCATCTTCGATCTGTAGCGAAATCTACCCACGCATTGACCTATAGTTTTGGCGGGGAAAATGATGCGATCAGCATGGGTGAACTGCCTATTAGAGGGGAAGAGATAACAGTCAGTAACAGACAAGAGACCAGTGAGAGAACGGTAGTGACACACAGGAGATAAGGAGGACAGTGCAGTGAAGAGTAATGGTTGTTAGAGAGTTCATGTAGTGGATTATGAGTTCATACAGAGTAGACACATATGGAGTAATATATTCATGGATATTATAGTAAGATGTTATTTATTGGTGAACTCCTCAGTTGTTAAAGAATGTCATTCTATTTATTTGTGGTATTCCTCAACTGGATTATCGTTTTGTAACACACCATAATATTCTATATGGTAGTGTTGTTAATCATTTCATTTATATGTGGATTCTCATCTGTCAATAGCACGTATTTAAGTTCAGTTGTTAATTCTCTTATACTATAAGGAGTTGTGGCATGTTATTATATTTGGAATGCAAGTGTGATATGACAGTAACATATTATCTTTTAATTTCATCCTTCTTTCTTTTTTTTCTTCCTTCTTTTTTTTATTTTATTTCTTTTTCTTTTTTTTATTTCCTTCTTTCTTTTTTTTAATTTTAATTTCTTTTTTTTGTTCTTCTTTTTTTTTTCTTTAATTCTTCTTTTTTTTTTTATTTCCTGCTTTCATTATATTACATCCTGCTTTTGACAGTGAATAGTTATGTTGGCCTATATTCTTTTTTTCCTCTTCCTCAGATACTGTAACAAAGAAGCTAATACCTGTGAATAATACATTTGACCCTTGTTTGCAACAGTCTTGTAATAATTTAAAAGACAGACCACTCCTGGAGTCTGGTGCCACTATCTATGTGGTTTTTGGAGTCCTGGGCATTGACAGGTCTAAAGAGGATGTGGGTCATGTGATTGACCAGTACAAGGTCAGGGACATAGTAGTTATTATATTTAGCAATAGTAATAGTAACTAGGCAGTATTTTTTTTTTTTACAGAAAACACCATTTATACTGTTTATGCCTAAAACTGATTAAAAATATTGCTTAAATATTTTTTATTTCTGATAGTTATGTTTGATTTACTTTCAGAGCACAACAGTATTTGACTCTGAATTTTCTAAGGCTTTTGATTTCAAGAATGGCAAATTAAAAGAATATTTTAAAGAGTTATGTAGTGTTTGCAACATGTTGGCCAACAACACAGAACTGGTTAAACCAGGCAGTGCTCAGTGTATTCCAGACAGTAAGTTTTAGCTGAGAATATTTACTATTACCGCAACTGTATGACATCGGAAGTAATTTATGTTATGTGCATACATTAAATAACGAAAAAATTTAAGAGTTTGGTAACACTGTTTTTTTTTTTATTTTGCATTTCAATTTTTACTGGTCATTCAGTAATTGAGAGATATAATTGTGTTAATATTTCAATATCATCCAAATAGTAATGTACAAATCTTTTGTTTTTTTTTAATTGATTATAAAAAAAAATTCTTAATTTTTTTACAAAAACTAAAAAAAATAAGTTATGTAATGGTTGAAGGTTGAATCGCTAATCTAAAATTTCTATTTTTAACTGCCCTTTTTCATTCAGTTGTTTCTAGGAATTTTCTTCCAATAATTGTAATGCTGCAAGAAATCCCAGAGTGCCGAAATCTCCCGAATATCAACTCAATAAATCCCACTCATGCCCAGGCTCGTGCTGAGGGTGGGTTGAACCTCAGAACACATCAATTGATCTGGTTGGCATTTGCTTTTGAATCTGTGAGGGAATTTTTGTTGTTTGTGTCTGTTTGTTCAAAAGTTATTTTTGGTAAATCTCTCAAGACTTTTGTTTTTGTCTTTCTTTCTATCGTCATAAGTGATTTTATTTTTGTTACTCATCGTAGACCACATCAGAGAGTCAGGCTTATTTTGATGCCTACAAACATTATGAAAAGTGGGAAGCTCTGATGTCCCACATTAAGAGTTCAGTTCTATCCCCCGGCTCACCTCTCAAGTCTATGTTTCAGACATCTCAGTTCTGGACCAAGGTATGATTCTAATTGAATTGTCTTTTTTTTTTTTTTTGTTAAATCTAAGTTTATGATAAGAACAGAGAGCCATCGGTTCTATGTTATCCTGCGCTGTTGAAAGTTTAAGTGACTTATGAATTTCTCCTTGACTTTTATTAACAAAAAATGTACACAAATTTTAATTAAAATGGCAAAATTGATAGTGAATTTGAATCACATGGAATGAGTACAGGGTTCAATCCCTGGTAAAGCCAAAAATATTTGCCGCTCTCTTGGAGAGGAGACAGGTGCCACCAAGCCTATAAGCCCACAGAAAGGACATTTGAAAGCACAACAGATATAAGTCTGTTGATGTGTCCATTATTAATAATTTTTTGTTGATAGAACTCACTCATCTTCAAGTGACATTTTTTAATCTATATTAATAATAGCAGTCATCAAGTCTTTCTGTCTGTTTTAGATCTAAAGTAAGAATCAAGAATACTGTTTCCTGTTTGTAATATCTATTATGGCTTCTTGCCATCATGATGTTTGTTTCTAAAATATCTACAGTTTTAAATAGTTTCTGTGGTTTTAATAATGAGACCATAAAGTCTTACATGATAAAAAGTAATTATTGTTGTTTTTATTACAACAGATATCATTTTCAAATCATCAAATGAAAACAATAGTAATAATCGAGAATTCTCCAACTATAAGAATACCAGTGGTCGTCGGTCGTCGTAACAAATTTCGTTAATAAAATTCTTCTTAAAAGTCGATCTAATTCTGCAAAGTTTCTGTACATATAAGTTCTCAGCTATCATAATATTTCATTTTTAAATTAAATAGTTCTTTGATTTATTTTTTTTTAAATTACAAAATAAGGCCATATTTTTTAAGACTTCACACTAAGTCGAGTGATCTTCAATATCATGAAATAAAAACATCCAAATGCAAAGCTTGATTTGGTGGCTGTATGGCTAAGACACTTGATCTCCATACTGCCTGCTCATGTTTGATTCCCCATCACGGATATTATTTATTTTTTTAATCGATATATTTTATCCTTTAGGTTTTTATAAGGAAAAGAGATAACTAATTAGATTTTTTTATTTTGTTCATAAAGAATAAAAAAAATAGATATCAAAGCTGATCAATAGTTTATCTTTATGCAAAGCTTTTGCCAGGTACAGTTAGTGTTGGCTTTCTAAAATAACTGCTGACAGCCAATATAGGCAGTTTAAAATAACTGATGTGTGTGTATTGGAAATAACATGTTGTAGATGTCAAATATCTGTAAAAAAAACAGTCCCTCCCCCCTCCTTTTCAAGTTTAGATAATAAAAAAAGTTTTCATTATAATGGTATGACTATTGATAAGCAGCTTTTCTCAAAGTTGAAAATAATTTTCTATTTGTATCATATATGTTGAAATTGTTTCTTGGTTTGTGAGAATGGATTAATATCTTTTTGATAGCATAATTACTTATTGATTTCTCTTTGCTCCATTGACACTAGGTGATGATGGAAGTGGTTGCAGTCAACAGTGCTATATATGGTCTTGTATTGTCCATGATTATTTGTGTCATCTCTGTGGCTATCTTCACTGGACATCTGCTGCTGCTACTCATCATAGTCATTGCCATTATAGGTAAGTAGGTGATACTTTTACTGTACTATTATGTTAATTAACTGTGTCAAAAGAACTCTGCATTAGTGTGGCCCTAATCACAGTATTTCTTTGCGGCTGTTTAATTTAACATTTTACCACCTACCAAAATTATTTTTTTAAGAAATAAGAAGTTTGTTTGTACACTCAGTTACAGAGTTTCTAAGTTCAGTGTGTATTGCTCTGGTCAAATGTAAAAGTTTTTTTTTTTAAAGATTGTAGACACTCAGTGTGAAAACAGCTCTCCACATTTAAGACTTTAATTGATGTATATATATTAGGGCTGCTGATTAAACAGCGTTAATTTGCGATTAACGCGTCAAAAAAAATTTGCGATTAAAATTTGTAACGCAACACCTAAATGCGTTAATTTTACCAAAATGCTGAAAGTTCACCAAATCGATAAATAACGGAATTTCACGCAACAACTTGAAGTTAAAGTCCGTTCACTTATTAAGTAGATCTACCACCCCACCCTGTCATAATTTCCACACACTCTCACCCCTAGGTATGTCGACAAAAGCCCCAATTGTAATATAAAATGAAAATGTTTTTTATATAGCCCTTCGACAAGTGAACCTCCTGCTCCCTTCCCGGTCGATATAAATAGAAAAAAGTTTCATTCACTAGTTTACATTATATACTGTAGTGTATTGGTAGAGGTACTGTAGTGTATTGGTGGAGGTAAAAGAACGACAAGTGTTTGGTGAACTCTGTTATAATTAGGTCAAAATAATGAGATGTTAGAAATTTTGTAACACCATTTTTTTGCGCCCAAATTTTTATCCCATTTGAAAATAAAGCATCTTGCATCAGCTGCACTAACAGTTTCATGACACTTGAAATCAATGTCTAGACATGGTCTAGACTATGCTATGCAAACATCAGTACACGAGACAGTGTATGTATTTTTCAGAATTATTGTGATACTGAGCTAAATTTAATATTTTATATTAATTAACGTTCTGATCTAGCGGTGTCGATATGATGGAAAGAAAGGCGTATTTTCGTTTGTGCTTTGTATATAGCAATAAAAACATCAATAGATTTTTCTCTAAGAGTAAAACCGGCAAACACAACTGTTGCTATAACCAAAATGAAACGAAAGAAAGAATTTTTAATGTTGACACACGAGCAACAGAAGATTAAAAATGAAAGCCGACCTATCAAAATTTTGCTTTGAACTTTTGAAATGGTAACATGAAAGAGTGTCATTTTACAAGATACTTTTTTATTAATTTAACTGACAGACAGATAAAAAAATAGAATTTTCTTTTCTGTTGTTCACTAAAACATTGAACAAATAGTTTATAGTATGAAAGTAAATGAATGAAAGAATACAAGAGTAACATTTATAGACATTGACGCACAAAGCAAAAAACTTCAAAAGAAGATTAAAAGTAAATTTGACCTTCAACTCGGCCACTGTGGTTGTCTGACGCGTGTTCCTAGTTTGAAACGATGGAACCGGTGTCAACATGTTTTTGGGACATCTTTAAGTGGAGAGAGAGTGTGTTAAAAATGTGACTAGGTGGGGAAAGAGGGGGGGGGATAAAGAAAAAAAAAACGCGTTAATAATAAGTGAGCGACAATTTTCTGGCTATACTATTATTTTATGAGAAAAAAGTTACATTTGAGATATAAATGACGTGTGTATTTTTTTTTTTTTTTTTTTGGAATGGGAAATGGATGGTAGGGTAAACAGGGGTAAACAGACTTACGTGTGGGCAAAGTGAAGCAAAATATGACAGGGAGGGAGGGAAGAGGGGTTGACATACTTCATTAGTTTGGAAACTATAGTACGAAAAAAAGGTTAGACATTGTTGTTAAATAAAAAGAAAACAATTCGCATCATTGACGTGATTGATACATGTCCACAAACTGGTCTCAATAACTAACTAATTCAATAGACATATATGCTAATGCTTAATACATATGTTATAATTCATTAAACCTCTTTCGTAAATTAAAGTGACTTGTTTATTATGCCAATGTTATGCTACGATATTATGACATATTAGTTTGAATACAAACAATTGTATTATATTGTGTCGATTAAAATGTGCGTTAATTTGCGATTAAAATTTTTAATCATGCGTTAATTTCGATCTATTTTTTTAATCGAACAACAGCTGTAATATATATATATATATATATATCTGATTTCAGAGATGAGACTTAAATTGATGTATATGTATATATTTGATTTCAGCGATGAGACTTCAATTGATGTATATATATATTTCATTTCAGCGATGATCTGCTGTGTGGTGGGAATATTTTATCTTGCTGGATGGGAGATGGGGGCCGTGGAGGCTGTGTCATTGTCTATCCTGGTTGGTTCATCAGTTGACTACTGTGTTCATATTGTGGAGGGATACATTCTGGCTGGGAAGAAAGTGTCTCTCAGTATTGGCAAGGTGAGAGAAAGTAGTCCCATGATATTTTTAAAAATCTCATTTTTTTTGTCTTTATGGATCTAAGGATTAAGCTGAAAATTAATGAGAATTATACAAATCATTTTTATTTCATTTTAAAATCATTTTTTCTAATATCTTACAGCAAAAAAAAGATAATCATTCTCATAGTACATGTAGTAGCTCTTGATAAATATGCACTCATCCATTATATATTTATCTATTACACAAAATATTTTATGTCACATGTTTATAATTTTATTTTTTATAAGATCTCTTAAAGATTAAATTCATTGTTGAGGAGTGTTTTAAAACAGAAGATCTGTGAAAAGTAGACTAGACATTTTCTTAAGTAGTACAATATATTTTTGTGTTTTGTGGTAAACTCAAAGCATTTCTTATTTCTGAACTTTTGATCTAAATTTTGCAGTCTGCCTCAGATATCCGCAAAGAGCGTGCCTCCCATGCTGTACGCCATATTGGAGTTGCCATCGTATGCTCTGCTCTGACCACCATAATAGCAGCTGTGCCTCTCACCCAGACTGTGATCCAGCCATTTTCAAAGTTTGGCTCCATACTGCTCATCAACACCACCGTTTCCTTGGTGATGACCATGACCCTTGCAGTGGCTTTGTTGGCTGTCATAGCTCCTGCACGTTACAGGGGCACATGGAAATCTTACCTGAAAGCTACAGTGTCGGTCATTGTTTTGACCGGTGCCTTCTTCCTTTCTTTGTTTATAGCATCCAAAGCAGGTGTGAATATACCTGGACCATCAGGATCCCCTCTTTTTTCTTAAGTTTTACGCGTGGCTGTGGATAAAAGTCAATTTAAGGACCAAATAATCTATTTACTTAGGTCACAAGAAAAAATCATTTGAGTAGAAATGAACACTTAAAAAGTAAAACTCATAGAACTTCATTAGACTTGCCCCACCTACTTATGCTTCTCATCACAATTTAGATTTTCCCTATTGCCCAATTATTCCCATACAGTGTGGTCCAAAAAATGCATTTATTTTTATTTGAGTGTGTTAAGGAATTAAAATAATGATAAATTGATTCAAACTGTTTTTCTGCTTATGGCTTTTCAACTCCTTTTTCTGAATTGTTGTTTGCATTCATTGTCTTTCTTCTCGTAGCATATTGTACTCCGATATGCTGGCCTTTATTCTGTGGATAATAAATTATTAGTATCAATGTTTGTGGTATGGACATCCTGGATTATGTTTTTCTTTCAAGTGTTTCTTCAGTTATTTGGTCTGCATCTTGTCTACCAGAACGTTTATTAGTGATTGATGCATTTTATTTTATTCAAATGTCCCTAAGTCTTTGATAGGCAGAAAATCTTCACTGTCTAATAAAACTCATGGGTCTGATCATAAAAAAAAATCAATTTTCAGTAATTTCTCTGGCAAATAATTTTTTACATAAACTATAAAAATAAAAAATTGAATAAGAAAACAGAATTTATTGTTAGACTTTACTGTCATCTTGCGTCATAGGCCCAAACAAATTAAATTTATTTTTAAAAATATGTTGTAAGCGAAAAAATTATTTTCATATAAAACAAATGATATATTGACTTTGTTGAATTGGTTACTGTCTGAACAGTGCTTAGAGAAATCACTAAATAAATGAGTGAAAAAGAAACATTTTATTTGGTTACATTTGGCTTTATTTTGTTGCTGAACGTCTGTTTAGACCCACGGGGGGTTAACTTTCCCATGACATGTTTCAAGCAGCACTATTTCTTATGTGTTAGTACAGATCTCTAAATATTATGAATGGGAATGGCAATTTATTTTGCATATTTTATTTCTGTATACTTACATTAATTTAAAAAAAATGATTTGATTCTTTATTAGCCTTGATACATTTTTTAATGTCACTTATCATATCAAAATAAAATTTATAAAACATTTCTCAAAGTAAAAATCATAAGTTATACTTCCAACTGAAATTTGTAAGTTAACTGTTTTTTGTAATCTGGACATTAGTTCGATGTAAGTTAACTGTTATTTGTAATCTGTACATTAGTTCGATGTAAGTTAACTGTTATTTGTAATCTGTACATTAGTTCGATGGACAATTATTGAAGGATAAATTATACTTTAAAATATTTTCCTTCACATCTTACTGGCTAAAAAATAAATTTTTTGAATGACATTCCAGCAAGATTGTTAATGACTACAATGATTGTTAATGACTGTACAATGATTGTTAATGACTGTATAATGATTGTTAATGACTGTATAATGTACATAAACACCTTAAATAATTTTTTTTGTGGGTGTTTTTATTTTTAATTTCTCAAAACTAAAAGTTGAAGGTTTTTTGTATATATTTATGTTCATTTATTTATTACCAATGAATGATCACATAACAGTTGTGAAATACAGTTTCTAGAATTTTGTTTTATGTACAAACATCGTTCCTTTTCATTTTAAAGTTCCAATTAAAACTCAAACAAAAGGGTCCACAAGGATGTGTTGTTGAAAGAGTAAATAGATGAATATTTTTTACAAAGTTTATGCTAAAGTTATTATTGTATGTTTATTGATGGTTTTTGTATTTTACACACAAGACAGTTTGCCTTTAATTTTCATAGAATGTTTTTGTCAATTTTTTTTCATCTATTAAGTTAAAAACATAAAAAAAAAGCAAACACCAGGCTATGTTTTGAGCATTGTTACAGGTATTTTTAAAAGTACTTTGTTCTGACGATATATGTAATGTATATCGATATAAATTGTTTATTTTAAAAGTGCTCAATGAATTCATGTGCAAAATATTTCAATCAGCTGATTGTTTTGAATTATTGTACTTCATCTGATTGAAAATCACCAACATTTACATGACACTTTTCATTTTTGCAGATCATATTCTTTATAATCTCCTTCTATAAATGCTGATGTTGATTTCTCCACAGATATAAAATTGAAGAATTTTTCTTTTGGCTCATAATGATTATCTTAGATTATTTCCCTTTTTTAATGTGAAACATTAGGGAGTTGGACACATCTTATCTGTAGTAGAGATCTGTGACTAATTATCTCCCTTCAACCACTTTCTCTAATGCAATCTCTGTAAATAGATTAATGTATTTTGACATCCTGATATGTCATTTTAAAATTTGTATATAGTAATTAGTGAGTTTTAGTATGAATACAGTGTCATTATAACATGAGGCTTAGTTTAAATGGGGGCTGTACTTCTTCAATTTTTTATATAAATTGTTCATTTTACACCACTAACTGCTCATAGCAACACTTTTTGTGTTCATTAAAAGTCACATTTGCAGTTAAAATATGTCAAATATGTACAGAAAATATATGTATATATGTGTGTGTGTATTTTAAGCTTTTACTTTAAACATTTACTTTTTTTTTTCCAAACAATAAAATAGCAACATCAAGGACAAAGCAAGTTTAAAAAAAAAACCACTTAAGTAAAGACTTATTCCTACTAAGGAAATTGTTAGTAACTAAACTTGTAGCGATTTCTTGTTTGATGTTGTTTATTAATGTTATTGTTTTTTTTATATAATTTAATTGTAAAAGAAAGTTAATACTGTCTTTCACATGTATAGTTTCATGTAATAACTGTTGTATGATATCCTTTCTCTTGAAACCGTCTCTACAAGAATTATTTTATTTTATTAACAGCTCAGATAAAAACACCATAAGCTTTTTTTTTTTCATTTAGAGCTTCCCAATAAGTGAATTAAAAGTAATGTTAAAATTTGGTTTGAATTAGACATATGAGATCTCGACACATAATAAATATTTCATCAACAAGACTTTTCAAGAAATTTACATATCGTATATTGCTATAGATTAGAGTTCTTTTATTGTAATTTTCAAAGTATTTGTATTATTTCTTACTTTTGTGTTTTCATGTACATCAGGGGCAGAATTTTAAATCTGTTGAACTCTTGCATAATTAAAACTTCAATAAAGCATAATTAACTCTGTTGTTCATCCTGAAAGTTATTTAGAAATGCTCCACATCACCTTGACATTTTATCAAAGGTGAAGATTTTTGTTTGGAATACCTCTTGTCACTTCATCCCAGAACTTAAAAGATCTGGTTAGTAGTTTTATTTTTAAAATTTTTAGACAACATTTAGAACTTTTTGTTTTTTGCTACAAAATTTACATTTTTTCCTTAAACCTTTTTATTTCTATTTTTAGAGTTTTATTTGATCTTCTGGTGTGTACTTAATTGATTCAGTAAAATAAATTTCTTAATTGCTAGGAGCATTGGTTTTGATTTGATTCTTTATAACT
>JAGDYQ010000018.1:10474435-10563922 GCA_021962125.1 Bulinus truncatus | reverse complement strand
TCTACTCCCTTGACAAACAAAGTCACCGGGACCAGGGGTGCAAGCAGTATGATGAAGTTGGTAGGGTCCAAAGTATTAGGGAAGATGAAAATTGGTATGTCTGCCCCCAAATTTTGGTATGGTCGAATACCAGTGGCTTGAATTTTGGTAGGGTCCGGACCCACACGACCCGTACATTGGTTGCGCCCAGGACTGGGTCCATACCACGATCCTTAGCGAACCATGAGTATATACACACATTCATATATTTATATCAGTACATGATATAATTTATAACAGATTATATATATATATATATATATTTATATATATATATATATATACATACATATATATAATTTCATTTATATCGTATATATGTAATACACATATTGGTGCACATTTGTTATTTTGGTATTTCTCTCAGTGGAAGAACCCATGATACATATGAATAAAATAATTAGGGAGCGACGATATGCCTTTTTACCGATAGTCCGATACCGATATTTTCCCTCAGCATTTTTACCGATACCGATATTTTATTTTTAGGGGCTGTCCATTATTTATGTCAACAAATTTTTTCGCGATTTTTTACCTCCCCCCCCCCTTGTCAACAACTTGTCAAACTTTCCGAGACCCCCCCTATAAAGTTACGTCAACATTTGATTACCCCCCCCCCCTAAAAAGGTGCCTTCCAAAATGTTTATGTGGCAAAATTAGTAGGAATATAGTTAGTTTAATTAAAATACTGAATGTTAAGCGAGTGTGTAACACAGAACTACAAACGCTGCTTAATTTTCCTATTTATTAAGTAATTATATTACATTTAAAAAAGTAACATTGTTGACGCCAACTTTTCTTGACCTCCCTCCCCTCACTTTGTCAACAATTGTCAAAAATTTTCTGACCTTCCCCTCCCCCCTATTTTGTTGACGTAATTAATGGACAGCCCCTTAAGCAACAACAATGCCAATTGCCAAACACGTGTTTCTCTCGTGCTATAATACAGCTAATGACGTATGTCAACCCATGCTTACCCTTTCCCTGTCATATTTCATGACGCTTCGCCCACACATAAGTCTTGTTCCCCCCCCCCCCCAACTTCCCATCCCAACAAAAAATACGCACAGATGTTCACTAATTGTATCATTCAAGGTCATACATTAGAATTAAGAAATGCCAATCTTATTGTTTCAAGGTCGTATCTCTGATGTATACGTGACAATTTCTGTGTACGGGTTTTTTTTTTCCTTTTTTTTTTAAATCTTGTCTGATCTAGTTATAGAATTGGGTTATTTACTGATTTTCTTTTCTGCAACTCTGTTGTGAAAAAAAAAAACAATGTATCGGCAGCCAAAAAACGGCCGGTCCGACAGTTAACCCATAGTGCCAATATCGGTTCGACTATCGGTCGCTCCCTAGAACAATCGGCCGATCCGATATTAACCGATAGTGCCAATATCGGTCCGATACCGATAGCGATCCGATTATCGGTCGCTCCCTAAAAATAATCATTGCAAAGACGCACAGTGTTCTGATTGGTCTTTCACTGAGAGGAGAGAATTAGGAGGATTTGAATACATGTGTATCGTCATCAGTCTTTGTCTAGAGATCAGTTGAAGTAGAAGTAGGACTTGACTAGAGTAGATTAATGAGTCTTAGAGAGAGAGATTAGCTTTAGAAGAAGTCATAGTTTTAGATTAGATTCAATTGTTTAACATCAATCAAATCTGATATAAAACATCATCTTCAAATTATTGATTGTTTTGACTCTTTTTAACTAGTGTGTTGTCATTGAGAATATACTGCTACGCCATTGAAAGTGCTTACCATAAGAATAGAGCTGTTAAAATACACAGGGTGGCCTAAAAGTAGGTTTACAATTATCACTTAGACTATTTTTAGAGCATTTTCTAAAAAAAATGCTCTATTGTCCTCGTTTTGTCTGTCCGTGTACACCCTAGATCTCAACAACCATAAGTCCTAGACCCATGATGTATATATCATTTTGTAGGTCTTGGCCTGTCAAGAAATGACTTTTTTCCATTTCGCGATCTGACCTCTCAGGGCCGTAAAAGGGGCCTTAGTACCGTTTTTTACTATATAAGCTATATTAATAAAGGAGCGCTATATCTCAGCAACTATGAGTCCTAGACCCATGATGTATATATAATTTTGTAGGTCTTGGCCTGCCATGTGTACATCAAAAGTTCATTTCGCGATAGGACCTCTGAGGGCCGGGCTTCAGGGCTCCTAAGGGGCTTATATATTATATATACACCTTGTACGTTCAATAGCCCGTTCATTTGGTGCGAAATACTGCAGCACGTAGTTTCACCAAGATTTATTAAGAAACTCATCAAATGAAATAGTAAGCTTGTGTTCTGAGTTTAATTGAAATTATCAGAGCTATGCAACAATTGACGGAGTTTTCGGACGATTAAATGGCTATAATTTCGAATGTTTTCAATTATGAGTCCTATTTCAGTAACCACAAACCTTTTGTAGTTAGATTTAAGAGACAATAATTTTTTTTCAAATATAAAGAAACGTCTTTATAATTTTTTTTTTACAGATATATGCATTACACAATTGAATTTATAAACATTTCCAAAATTTCCAAATATTTACTGAAAGCTAACAAACGTACCGATACATAACACGAAAATGCGCTAACACGTCCTGTGTCCAGAATGGAACAGGCTTAATTGCTTGTTTTTTTAAAGCATCGGAAAATTATTTATACCTGTTACCATAAACAATTTAATCTTTCAGATGCTCAAAATGTCCTCCTTCAACATTGCAACATTCTTCTAAATCTCTCCAGGACACTCTGACACATAGTGCTGCACAAATTCCGATCTTCACCAATTTCTGTGAATGCGAGATGAATGCAATCTTTTAAATCATTTATTGTTCTGGGTTTCTTCTCATAAACCTTGTTCTTAACAACACCCCACAACAATATCCATAGGTGTCAGGTCAGGTGAACGTGGTGACCATTCGTTGCTGTACAACCATATATAAAGGTGGTTTATAACAGTAAACCTACTTTTGGGCCACCCTGTATCTATCTATCTATCTATCTATCTATCTATCTATCTATCTATCTATCTATCTATCTATCTATCTATCTATCTATCTATCTATCTATCTATCTATCTATCTATCTATCTATCTATCTTTCTATCTATCTATCTATCTATCTATCTAACCATCTATCTATCTATCTATCTATCTATCTATTAAGAGAGAGAGAGAGAGAGAGAAAGAGAAGGATAGAGAGAGAGAGAGAGAGAGAGAGAGAGAAAGAGAGAGAGAGAGAGAGAGAGAGAGTGAGAGAGAGAGAGGTAAAGTTTAGGAAATATTTACACACTTCTACAGTAGAGGGAGGGATACAGAAAAGCTACAACAGTTGTTTATTAAGGTCGGCCAGTTGTTGACACCCTAGAGAAACTTAACTTGGCCGCTCTTGTTTTAAGTACAAATATTTTACAAGGAATAAAACAAGATGGCGCTTCAAGTATTTTTTATTTTGGCGAGATGGATCGCTTCGGTCGACTGCCTGAGGTAAAATGTCCGGTCATTGACTAGACCCCACACGAATATCCTTCATTTAATGTGTCACTCACTTGAAAAAAACAAAACAAATGAGCTATAGTGTAAAGTCTTTCTATTTTTTATAATTCAATACAACTATATGTAAGAACTTTCTTTTCTAAATTAAAATAAATAAAAAAATAAACACAACTAGACTTGAACAAACAAAAAAATAAATCTAAATTAAATTGAAACACTTACCCATAAACTGTGACCCGGTGAAAATAATCTTCCAGACTTCTTTGACAGGGCAACAATCTGTGATGGAATAAATTTATTTTTTCAAGCTGTCTGTAGTTTAGACTGACGAGAAAATAATAATTTCAAAATGAAAAGTAATTTCATTCAATTGAGGAAGTATCAAAAAGTGAGAGGATATTCAATTAGTGAGAGGACAAATAGTGAGAGGTAAATGGTGGGTGCACTTTCAAATAGTGAGATGACGTTCAAATAGTGAGGTGACAAAATGTGAGTGAAAAATCCGTGAGAGGACAAATAGTCAGAGGAGAAATAGTGAGAAAAATATTTAAATTTTCGAAACCATTTTACATTTAAATAGTGGAATCGTTTTACATTCAAATAGAGAAACCGTTTTACATTCAACGCCGTAGAAGACTTAGGTAATGATGTAAATCTATAGACGTCATTGAAGTTTAGATTGTGTTTGATTATCCTTCAAAAACAAAACGTCATGGTAAGTTCTTACTGCTAACTCAATGGAGCTAATATTATCGGGGTAAAATATATAGGCAATGTAATCAAAGATACCCTTTAGAAGTGTATAGTACTAACTGTATTAAATAGATACTAATATTATTAAAGATTTAATTATTAATTAACTATTCATTTATGTGTGCAAATAAAACAAATTAAAAGAAATAATAAATTGTATTCTTATGTTTTCCATGCGTCCGTTTAAACACATCAGCACTCTGTCCTCAGCAACTGAAGCACTGCTGTGAAGACATTATTAGCCACAGCCAGTTGATTCGATAACCCCCTCTCTATCTATCTATCTATCTATCTATCTATCTATCTATCTATCTATCTATCTATCTATCTATCTATCTATCTATCTATCTATCTATCTATCTATCTATCTATCTATCCATCCTTTCATACATTTGTAAATGTTTCAGTTGCGTAGCGAGTTTAACTCACGCCGGGGCACAATACCTTTTAAGCGCCCCACCCATTCCAAAAACAAATAATATTATATGTAAAATATACCATTTGGCACCCCCTTTGTGAATAGCGCCCGGGGCATGATGCCCCTCCTTCCCTTTGCCCACCCCTCATTACGCCACTGATCCGTTCATCTATTTACATTTGTGACAATATTTATGCAGTTGTCTTCCTTTTTATAATTAGTTTCACTTTTATTGGGGTTTATCCTTTAATCTGGTAACTCACTTTTAGACCTGTTTTCATTTAGTGAAGGGACTCAAACTTGATATAAGTGTAAATTCTGTATGACTATACGCGGTTTCAAATAGTTTCGAGTCAATGAATTGACATTTTGTAGAATTACTAAGAGATACTTTTTTAAAAATAATTCATATAATTGAAAATATTGATCATTTTCAAAAAAGTTTTTTTTAGTTTTCTTTTGTGTATTAATTTGTGCGGCTATATATATATATATATATATATATATATATATATATATATATATATATATATATATATATATATATATATATATATATATATATTAAATAGAAATATAGTCACAAAACAGCTATACATACATTTAATGAGCGAAATAATACTTAAAAAATATGCCACTATTACAACTATTTTTTTACCCCGTTTATATAAACAAGTTGAAGGACAACTTCCCAAATGTACATATTTAGCGACATCTTGGTGTTTGTAAAAAGTCTAATCTCCAGCAGTGGAAGATTAGACTTTTTTTTCCCTTTAAGAAAAAAAGTAGTGAAGTGGACATTTTGTATCACGTGGGTCCGAGAAGGCCAGTAAGAAAAAAAAACAGCATATTACGTCATAATAGATGAAATGTAAACATGAGTTTATGAAATGTAGGCTAAAATAAACCGCGGTTGTTTTTACTGCCAGGATAATACAATTTTAGTCTTGGATGGAGGTGAATTGCTGTGTCCAGAATTGAGTTTCACTCATGTCAGGCCAAAATATCCTATAAAACACTTTTTAAAGACACTTATATGTTACAGAGAGCAAAATTCTTAAGTTATAATCAAATAAGAATATAAAAGAACTTTCTGTTTCCTTTGTCTCTTTCTCCCTGTCATTACTTACTCCATCATTTTCAACATCTTTCACTATCATAGAAATAGTGAATAAATTTATAGGTGGAATTTTAAAAGTCTAGCCTTTTCATTTCATATATATATTTATTACTTCCTTCTATCATGTCAATTTCTTTGTCTCCTTCTCCTTGCACACACACATATATATATATATATATATATATATATATTTATATATATATATATATATATATATATCTACATTATTTAAAGTATTTATTGTTATTTACTGTATCCTCTCTTGACTTTCTTTCCATATTTATAAATAAGTAATTAAACTATTTAGTCGGCACTTATTTAAAAAAACATTGTTTTTACAAGTGTATTTGCCACTTCTATTCCCCCCCCCCCCTTTTACTCTTTCACCTTGTGGATGTCGCCAAACTAAACATTTTTGACTTCCAGTAAGTCCTTGTCATGTTTTGATTGAAAATAACGGCTAATCTTTTAGGAACTTCTCGCTGAATGTCCCTATCTACAGACACATTTCGGTTTATTTTCTCCCTCAGAACAGGACTTTAAATATTCATAGCACGCGCTAGTCTTGACCCAGATCTTCTCACACACAAAGTGCCATCTCTAACAAAAATAGTTCCTCCAGTGTTTCAAGTGGTCATTCTACCCCAGGTCTAAAACTTTCGGTCCCCACCCCCTCCCCCTCCTGCTCCTCACAGCTTACAGATGATGAGCAAGTTTAGAGATGAAAGAAAAAAAATAAAATAAGATGACCTACTTAGAGCTGGAAACTTTCTCTAGCCCCCCCCCCCCGTCCTGACCTACATGACTCTCCCCCCCCCCAACCAGCCATCCAAAAATTTTTCTTGTAACCAAATTTGTCCCAGTAAATAAAAAAAAAATTGAAAAAAAAAAAGATAATTTAGAATTTTTGCTTCGAGTCTATTTATTTAGGACACTTAATAAATTAGTTTAAGTTCTTTATAAATATTTCAAAACAAAATTGTAAATAAAAAAAAATGATAGAAAACAATCTTTTTACTGAGCATTAATAACTAATTATTGCCCTTCCCTTTCTATCGTGTAGCTTCATATTTGATGGGTACTAGATGGGGATCACACAGACTTCATATTTGATGGGTACTAGATGGGGATCACACAGACTTCATATTTGATGGGTACTAGATGGGGATCACACAGACTTCATATTTGATGGATACTAGATGGGGATCACACAGACTTCATATTTAATGGGTACTAAGATGGGGGTCCTTTCACAGTGGTGTGTGTGAATTCCCTGTTAGGATGAGATGAAATCTCTTTGATCCCATAAACCAATAATGGGACGGTTTTGTATGGTGACCTTCTTTCATTCCAGCCATAGTTGATAGTGCAATGGCCATGGAGACACCACAGAAGCCATTAGCGGGGACTTAAGCCTAACTTAAAATATCCATTGGTCCTCAGTCCTCACCGGAGATCGAACATGGTACCTTCAGGTCGACAGTCGAGCGCTTCACCACACGACCATCCGTCCCCGTGTTCACAGTAGTGATTAATTTGCCTAATTATAGGAACTGAAACTCAGAGCCATAGCCAGCTATTGTGGCGCCCTGTCCAAGTTAAGTTTTTCGGCGCCCTCATCCCAATATGACAACAGCAACAATATTCAACAGCGCCTTTTATGCGCCTCTTCCTTTTTCGTGCGGCCTCACAATACGCGGTACCCTTCCTACTATACAGTTGAGACTGTCACTGTCAGAACAAGAAATTGTGCATTTTTTTTTTTTACAAAAAGTAAAGATGGAGTGTTTTCTCCCGTGTTAATTATCCACAATTACATGTTTAATAGTATGCACACGGCCTTAATTAGACCATTCATACTTCTGTAGATTACATAATGATAAATTAGAGGGAGATAAAAATAAAGATAATAACCCAGTGTCTTGAAACTGTAATTAGCATAAAAAATGCACTGATTACTGTGCGGGTTTTTGATTCAAACTGTGACAACATTGTCAATAAAAGAAGACCAGACGGAGTTTCAGCTGTAAAATTAAAATAATTACACGATAAAACATAAAGTTTCAAACGTGTTTCGAGAGCATGAAGCAGAGGCTACTCATAGTTTTTAAATTCTCATTACGATATAAATCGATTTCTTTTCTTTACTGAATGTGGAGACGAAATAAAACTGATTATAGTAAAAACCTATTTCAGACCAAACACATTTAATAGAATCATAATAGATGTGCGTTGTCGCATGAGATAAAAGTCTACTAGCTTTCATTCATAAATATTTATTTATTTCCATAGTTTGCTTCATTACTCATGTTATACCATTAGTTCAATGCTATTAATAGCTGGAATAAAGTAGACCCAATAAAATAAACACATGATAAAATCTAAAAAAATTATAAGTTATCTGGCGACTTTAGATGTTAAAAGCATGAGCTGAAAATTTACTTTAGAAAGTCGAGCTGTCTCTCTAGTAAATGAAAGCAGACATAAGTTAAAAAGACGTGTAAACAAGTCTTTAGTGTTTTGCTATTTGTTTATACTTAGATGCTATAAAAAACCCTATAGATAGCCTTTTGGTTTACAGCTTTTCGTTATTTCTATGACATGCATTAAAAAGCAAATTTTTCGTCTTTACTAAACATGTTCATTTTCGCAACAAAGGAAAAATCGTTTGTTTACAAGTCTGTATACACAGGCTTGGCTTCAGACACCTTTACGTTATCACCAATGCCCTTTATAAAAAATTTAAAAAAATGAAAGAACAACCCTATTGGTCAGTTTAGCTTCACCTTTGTGTGCTGCCAGACCACGTCTTACGTTACCTCACATCACAGCGATTAACGTCTTCAAACAACAACACAGTGGATGTCAGTCGCCAGTGAACAAACGATGCTACATAAACAACAGGAAGTGTTTCATCCTAACTGCGAGTCTGTTTGAACTTCTCAAAAGCTGTAGATACTTGGTTTCTAAGCAAAACTGAATTAACGGATCATCAGTTTCTCGGCGTGCAAAGAGAACATTGCCCGAAACACTCGGTTCTACAACGCGCACAGAACTTGCACATATTCACAAGACAAACTAGTTACAATAATACAACACCCCAATGGCGTAGACATGACCGATCCGTACTTAAACATGATTAACATTCGTTATTTTTTTTTTTAAAGTTCAAAGAAGTTCAAAAGAAGTTTCTTGCTGTGGTTCGTATGCCATTTCAGCAACACAATCTCTTGATACTCGTCTTGTCTCATTACATTCCTTGTGATCTCTCTACATTTGTTCATCTCAGCTGACTGGATTGTTAATGATACGAAATGTTCTATCCCCCCCCCCGCAACCCTCCATAATTATCACCGTTTTGCAATTTTCTAATTTTATAATAGATGATTTCATTTACATCACATGCTATAATGAGAACACAACACCCACTGTTAAAATAGTTAACACAGAGGAGGGTTTAACGGGGAGCGAGGGGGGGGGGCGGGGAGCATCATGTCCGCCCTAGTCCTCGAATTTTCCAGCCCCCCCCCCTCAAACAGCAACTTTACTCTTGTTTTATTTGTTTTTTCTTTAAAAAAAGGAGACCACCATTTTCTCGTGCGCATGTGGCCCCAATTGATTTTAAATCCTCGAGTGGGGATACACCTATGTCTCAACAATACACCACATACTTTAGAGTCTACATCCATCATTTATAAATTGATGGGCTTATTAGCAACGTCGGTGCAGTAAGTGATACCTAACTGTTTTTATAATTCAGTACCAGTGTTTTGCAGATAGAACAATGTGGAAATATCACGTCACGGCAGACTCTGATATCAGCTGTATTACAGGGTTCTGAAGACCACATTTAGAAATAATAAATTCTAATCTTGTATATAAGTGACTACAATTGTAATAAGAATCATTTTCAGATAGAATCAGGAAGAAAGCTTAGGAAATTAAACATCACTTTTACACAGCGAATGGAGACATTGAAATATATTATTCTGTTTGATGATTGAAATCGAAATATTCAGAACTTTTTATTAAAAAAAAGCAACAACCCAGTTTCTAGAATAATGTTAACTTTTTTTTAAAAATATTACTATAAAAATACTAAGCTCAATTCTGTTTCGAGCTAAGTTTATTTTAACCAGGAATTCTATGTTTCTACAGTTTTCTAATGTTTAAATAATATATCAGTGGTGGCAAAATGCAACCGTGTGCAGCTTATGTGTTCCTATGAACTCAGCTGTCAATGAGTGAGATTTTTCCTAATATTTGATGAAACGTTGCTCAGTAGTACCTGGCCACTCCGGTACAATATGAAACATTGCTCAGTAGTACCTGGCCACTCCCGTACAATATGAAACATTGCTCAGTAGTACCTGGCCACTCCCGTACAATATGAAACATTGCTCAGTAGTACCTGGTCACTCCGGTACAATATGGAACATTGCTCAGTAGTACCTGGCCACTCCCGTACAATATGAAACATTGCTCAGTAGTACCTGGCCACTCCCGTACAATATGAAACATTGCTCAGTAGTACCTGGCCACTCCGGTACAATATGAAACATTGCTCAGTAGTACCCGGCCACTCCGGTACAATATGAAACATTCCTCAATAGTACTCAGTGTGAATGTGAGTTGACTAAAAAGTAAAAAAAGTGATAGTTATTAGAGTATTGCACATATACGCCCATACATTTATGTGGGGATATGTGCTAATGAAGGGGCAGGGGGCGGCTAAGAAATTCACGATAAAGCAAAAGGACCACTGGCGTAGTTACCTGTAGGGGCGATCCTTGCAACTACCATACAAAGTGAGCTGCCTTTACTTGGTGCCGCCTTGGTAGGGTCTCAAAGCATTTTTTTTTATCTGGGTCCCCCATTACGTTGGTAGTACGGTCCTGGTTGATGACTCAGTTTGAAATGATAATTATTACTGCACTATTTACCATATTATCCAGTTTTATTACCATTAACAGCTATACATTTTGCCGATGTTCCGATAGTGTATGTCTTATATAATCTACAGTTTACTTCGTTCTATGTATATTTTTACATTATTCAACATACATCCTTTGTAGTCACCGAGTAGTATGAATACGATTACTTGTTATCTAATTAGACCAGGGGTGGGCAAACTTTTTCTACTGAGGGCCACATTTAAAACTTGATTATAACTGGCGGGCCCGCATATATATTTTGTCTACTTCAATTACAATTTACAACAAATGAACATATGAATTAAAGATAATAAATTTGTATTTGTCATATTATTGGACATTCACACTGTATTACACATGCACATTACATTTCAAAATACGAACATATACATGCATACGGGCCGCACAATATGCTCAGACGGGCCGCATGCGGCCCTCGGGCCGTACTTTGCCCACCCTTGACTTAGACTGTATTCATTTATAACATTAAGCATACTCGTTTAGTTCACTTAGCTACATTTTTTTTTCTGAATAATGAATTTCAATGGGAAATAAAAAACTACCTCTATATAGAAATCGGTTTTTTTATAACAGACTTTTTTTTTTGCTCGCTCCCCCTCCACCCCTTTCCCCTAGGACCTCCAGTTTTCATATCTTTGATATATTATATGTTTATAGCCCCCCCCCCCCCCACCATTCTTTATTATCTAACAGTTGTTTTATTTAAACTCAAACACGCATAGATAAACACAGACATGCATAGACACAAGCACTAATAATTCCTTACAGACACATTTACGCATGCATACACACACATAATACACACACATAGATACATACACACACACACACATAAACACACATACACATACAAACACATACATACACACACATATACATACACACATACACACACATATACATACACACACATACACACACATAAATACACATACACACGTACATACACACATACATACACCCTTGCACACATACACATACGTACCAAATACACACACATACACACACACACACACATACATATATTAATATATATATAGGCCTATATATATATATATATATTAATATATATATATATATATATATATATATATATTAGCAGTATTCCCGGTTTTACTCTCGATTTGGGAATATCATGTAACACTTGAAACATATTTCTAATGCTTTTATCTGGCACCATTAGCACACACATCACATACATACATAACATACATATATCACATACACACATCACATACATACAACCTATATATACATCACATACATACATCACATACATGCATCACATACATACATCACATACATACATCACATACATGGATCACATATATACATTACATACATGCATCACATAATACATCACATACATGTATCACATACATCACAGACATACATCACATACATACATCACATACAAGCATCACACACTACATCACATACATATATCACACACATACATCACATACACATATCACATACATACATCACATACATGCATCACATTCATACATCACATACATACATCACATACATACATCACATACATACATCACATACATGCATCACATACATACATCACATATATACATCACATACATACATCACATGTATACATCACATACATACATCACATACATACATCACATTCATACATCACATACATACATCACATTCATACATCACATACATACTAGAGCTGCTGTTCGATTAAAAAAAATGATCGAAATTAACGCATGATTAAAAATTTTAATCGCAAATTAACGCACATTTTAATCGACATAATATAATACAATTGTTTGTATTCAAACTAATATGTCATAATATCAAAGCATAACATTGGCATAATAAACAAGTCATTTTAATTTAAGAAAGAGGTTTAATGAATTGCAACATATTTATTTAGCATTAGCATATATGTCTATTGAATTAGCTACTGAGGCCAGTTTATGGACATGTATCAATCACGTCAATGATGCGAATTGTTTTATTTTTATTTAACAACAATGTCTAACCTTTTTTTCCGTACCATAGTTTCCGAACTAATGAAGTATGTCAACCCCTCTTTCCTCCCTCCCTGTAATATTTTGCTTCACTTCGCCCACACTAAGTCTGTTTACCCTACCATCCATTTCCCATTCCAAAAAAAAAAATACACACGTCATTTATATCTCAAATGTAACTTTTCTTTTATAAAATAATAGTATAGAGAGAAAGTTGTCGCTCACTTATTTTTAACGCGTTTTTTTTTCTTTATTCTCTCCCCCCCCCCTTTTTTTCCCCACCAAGTCACATTTTTAACCCATTCTCACTCCACTTAAAGATGTCCCAAAACATGTTGACACCGGTTCCATTGTTTCAAACTAGGAGCACGCGTCAGAAATGACAACCACAGTCACCGAGTTGAAGGACAAATGTACTTTTGATCTTCTTTTGAAGTCTATAAATGTTACTCTTATATTCTTTCATTCACTTACTTTCATACTATAAACTATTTGTTCAATGTTTTAGTGAACAACAGAAAAGATTTTTTTTATCTGTCTGTCAGTTAAATTAATAAAAAAAAGTATCTTGTAAAATGACACTCTTTAATGTTTCAAACGTTCAAAGCAAAATTTTGATAGGTCGGCTTTCGTTTTTAATCTTCTGTTATTCTTTCGTGTGTCAACATTAAAAAGTCTTTCTTTCGTTTCATTTTGGTAATAGCAACAGTTGTATCAGAATATTTGCCGGTCTAATTCTTAGAGAAAAATCTATTGATGTTTTTATTTCTCTATACAAAGAACAAACGAAAATATGCCTTTCTTTCCATCATATCGACACCGCTAGTTTCAGAACGTTAATTAATATAAACTATTAAATTTAGCTCAGAATCACAATAATTCTGAAAAATACATACACTGTCTCTTGTACTGATGTTTGCATAGCATATTCTAGACCATGTCTAGACATTGATTTCAAGTGTCATGAAACTGTTAGTGCAGCTGATGCAAGACGCTGTATTTTCAAATGCGATAAAAAATTGGGCTCAAAAAAATGGTGATACAAAATTTCTAACATCTCGTTATTTTGACCTAATTATAGCAGAGTTCATCAAACACTTGTCGTTCTTTTACCTCCACCAGTACACTACAGTACCTCACCAATACACTACAGTATAAAATGTAAACTAGTGAATGAAACTTTTTTCTTTTTATATCGGCCGGTAAGGGAGCAGGAGGTTCACTTGTCGAAGGGCTGTATAACAAAACATCTTCATTTTATATTACAATTGGGGCTTTTGTCGACGTACCTAGGGGTGAGGGTGTGTGGAAATTATGACAGGGTGGGGGTGGTAGATCTACTTAATAAGTGAACGGAATTGAACTTCAAATTTTTGCATGAAATTCCGTTATTTATCGATTTGGTGAACTTTCAGCATTTTGGTCAAATTAGCGCATTTAGGTGTTGCGTTAAAAATTTTAATCGCAAATTTTTTTTGACGCGTTAATCGCAAATTAACGCAGTTTAATCAGCAGCCCTAATACATACATCACATACATACATCACATTCATACATCACATACAAGCATCACATACATACATCACATACAGACGTTCATATTTACAAATAAAGACAGAAGTGTGTGTGTATGTGTGTGTGTGAGAGAGAGAGAGAGACAGAGAGAGAGAGAGAGACTCAGTATGTTTGTGTGCGTCTCTGTGTTTATGTGTGCGTGAATTCGTGTACTTGTGCTTTGTGTTTGTTTTTATGAAGTATATGTATAAAAAAAATGCGAAAAATCATAAAAAAGAGGCCGGGTCGAATGTCACAGTTTTAAGTCTGTACATTGAGCCGGTTTCCGGTCCGATTAAACTTGTCCTTTAAATCCACCCCCCCCCTCTCCTCCTCTCGCTAGCTTTATAAAAAAAAAATAGCAATAAAACCAAACGAAACAACATAAAGTTACTTTATATTTAAAACAAAAATGTGTGGGTCTGTGTAATTTTAATAATAACAATAGGTACATCTAATAAGAAAATAAACACCTGCCATCTTTTTGTTCGTAACGAAATTTGGTTTAAATCTGAATAATTGTACGTAACGAAATGTCTGGTTTTTTTTTTAAATACTCGCATCAGTTGAGTTTTGAAGCTAATCTGATTGGACAACTATCACCCCCCCCTCGCACTCCCTCCTTCTTAAGACATTGTCCATCTTTGGTAAATCCCTCATCCTCTTGATGAGTACCGCTATTATGAGCATTACTCTGAGTCTCAGGGGATTCATCTGGCCATTGAAACTCTATGCATTTTAACGACGGTGGACATTTCTATAAGACGGTCGTTGACCTAGTTGTTGAATGTGTGCGTGTGTGTGTGTGTGTGGCTCCAAGTGGACATTAAGGATCATGACAAGGACGGAAACGTCAGAATCAAATATGGAGGGTGAGCGCGCTGGACAGTGGGGAGCTGTTATATGATTTATGCAAGTAGGTCAGCTGTAACGGTTGATTATTAAACAGGTCATCTCGTGAATAAATCATTCTTCCATATTTAAAAAAAAAAAATTAAGCCTATTATATAGGTCAGTATAGGAAATCAACTCCTGGCCTGTTAGAGACGAAAACGGGTTGACTGCATAGTTGACTGCTACATGGTAACTAAGAAAACAGTGTGATGGTTACTTCAGCCAGGACTTCCTGTTTAGCCGTTAACGTTTAAATTAATTCATTTATGACAAAGATGGCTTTAAATTTCACTGATTTTGAAATCCGTTGTGAAATTTTTGCATAATGCTGCCAAGAGTCCAGATGATCAAGCCGCAATGGTGTGACGTAACAGTATGACACTAAACTAAGATAAACAATCCAATTAGTTCAACAATTATCTGGAGAGAATAGGTTTATACATATGCCCGTAATAGAAGTTCGCAAAATTCCATGTATAGATACAATGGTATCGCTTCTTGTAATGATACAATGGTATCGCTTCTTGTAATGATACAATGGTAGCGCTTCTTGTAATGATACAATGGTATCGCTTCTTGTAATGATACAATGGTATCGTTTCTTGTAATGATACAATGGTATCGCTTCTTGTAATGATACAAAGGTATTGCTTCTTGTAATGATACAATGGTATCGCTTCTTGTAATGATACAATGGTATCGCTTCTTGTAATGATACAATGGTATCGCTTCTTGTAATGATACAATGGTATCGCTTCTTGTAATGATACAATGCTATCGTTCATTGTATTGATGCAATGATATCGTTTTACAGCAGAGAGGAGACACCCCCCCCCCGCAAAGGTCTACACTTTTATTTAGTTATAGTGTACTGCAGACTAATTTACATGAATAAATTTATAAATAAAGTATAAAATATATCTTTTACATCTCTGATAGACTGCCTTTCTTGTATGATAAACAAACAGCATATATGAACTAAATATGAAGTAAGAAAATAGAGTGAAGATGAATACTGTACACATCTTTCACGCAATAAGTCAATATAATAGTCTCGGTATATTACGGTGCATCGGTTTGGCCATTTTCCACCTTTTACCTAAAAAAAACAACCAAAACAACAACAGCCAGAACAGATCTTACCTCTATGGGGGGCCCCATACAAAAAACGCTACCATTGCCGCCGCTTTCAAGTCTTGAGCCCATAAAAGTCTTTACCAAATAGGCCCCTCCCAACAATCTAGCTTCAACTGGGTAACTAATTTTGCCCCGATGCCTCTGCTTAGATGCCCCTTCTTTGTGGTAGGCAGGCCACACTCTGTAGCTCCACCATAAGGCTATTGAGCATATCTTAAGTAGTACGATGGGGTACTTTTAAGAAACAAACAGATTAAACTGTACATTTTTGTTGGGTTTTTGTAAAGTCTCGATAAGGGGCAAGCTAAGATATCTGGTTAACTTACCCAAAGTATCATCTCTGCTGTCTTTCATTATATTTCAAAAGATTTATAAAAATGCACATCTATAACACGTATCTCCTGATTAAGATCCTAATTACTCTGAGATCTGTATTTTGCATTTAAAAGCACACTTTCTGCAAAATCTATTTCTATCTTTAAATATGCCACGCGCTAATGTTTACCGATGTCGAAGAGATAAATTACATTTAATTACTCATGTGTTACCTGGCAATCACTAAACATTCTACGTCGGGAGTTGGGACGTCACGTTCTACTTCCGGTTTGAAATAACGCACAATATCCAGGGCCGGAATAGGGGTACGTGAGACCCACTGATGGATGTCAGAATTAAGAGTTGTCATTATTGAAATTAAAATATAAAAACAGAATACGTTCATTAATTTATATTCTTGAAAATAGCAATTTTAAACCCCATTAATATTAGCTAAAAACTTACATGGAGTTGTCGTCTTTATTTTAAAAATCTGTTTCATTAAGTATTTTATAAATAACAAAACGGATTTAAGGTATCTGTACTCATCAGCCCAATTGTTTTCTACCTGACATATGTGTGTGATTACAGATTTGATTTGCAAGCATAATGAACTTAGGGAGTTGGTAAAAGTTGAAAAAGCTTTCATTTGTAACGTGCTTAGGAGAAAATCCTTTATAACATCTTCTGACTTTGGATTTCTTCATATTAATGTCGACTGAACAATCTATTATTTTCTACAAGCAGTGATGGTGAGCTAAGATAGTAGCCTTGTTGTAGCATTAGTCGTGATTGTGGTGCTTATATATTTCACGATAACTACCATACTATCTAATATGACAGATGTTTGAATATGTTGACTATCATACTAGTTAATATGACAGGTGTTTGACGATATTAGCCACATATTTATGAATAATATAATCATCACAGCACAATGCTTTGAGTATAATCATTATTAATTTTTTTTTTGGTTTAATTTCTAACTATAATGCACTTATCAAAACTTTTCAATCAGCTCACAAAACCGCTTTCATAATTCACAACACGCAAACTGATGACGTCATTACCCCCGGCTTTCTTCTCCTTGCAGCTGAAGTGATTCAGAATAAATGAAACTTGGAAAGAGAACAACACGCATTAGACGAGTTAATTACTGGCATTTTTCTGGAGCTCCCTTTTTTTTGTTTTAATCCTCAAGGAAAAAACGTACTGAGCCCGTAAAACATTTGAGTAAATAGCAATGCCTTAATTTCTGCAACGATCTTTTCCCTCTGGCTTTTAGTTGTGGAAGCTAAAATTTGAATGAAATAAACGACTTTAAAACTTGGATGTGGACCTTAATTTACTTGTAAATGAAAACCATTTTTTTTAAAGGTTTTTATTTTTGAACAGATTGAAACAATCGTAATTCATAATCTAAATGTGTCAAGACATTTTTTTTTGTTTTGTTTTCAGTTAGGTTGAAGCGTGTGCTACGTTTTATGTTTTTCTATTCCATAAGGTCGTTGTGAAAGTTAACGAAGTTCATTTCTTGATCCTATAACAAGCCATAATTGGGACCGTTTTTTTGAAGTGGGCTTTTTTTTTTTTAGAACCGCAACAAAAGTAAGTAACGATGTGCTACTTGGTGCATGTAGGCACAACATTGAACATTTAGAATCGAACCCTTGTTTATCACCAAGCTGTTCGGACTGTGAACCACATCGCCACCCAAACCACTCTTGTGATCTTCATCAGTCTACTCAGTGTAAACATTGTACTTTACTGGCTTCATCATTATTTTATTGTTTGTTTATATGTTATTAATTTTCCCAGAGCAACGACATTGGCTACAGAAGATCAATTAGAAATAACTAAATGCATCTAAGAAGCGAACAATCATGGGACTGAGTTCATATATCTTCAGTGTCCACACTGTCCATGGCCACTGTGGGGATATTGTGTGACCACCGCAATGACCAGACGCTTTTACCTTTCCCTGTTCATCTTGGATACTTACTTTCTTAAGCTTTTTTTTTTTGAATGAGGGAGAGAACCAAATCTCTGACGTGACCGGAACTCAAATCCACTGGATGAGGGACGTTGTCCGGGTGATAACCAAATCCCTGTGGTAACCGGAACTCAAATCAACGCCATTCAGGTCGATTGTCTTTGAATTAAAGATGATCATATTTTAAAAAGTAATTAAACGTGTTTTGAAGTTATAATTTTGGGAGGAGAGGTTCCTTAATGAAAAAAGGTTTCACTCACATGATGGTACAATCAAGTGCATTCAATTATTTCTTTCTTATTGACATTTTCAAACTTGAGAATAACAACAATATTTTACGTCATCAAAACTTCTCGAACCCAAAAGTGTTTTTTTGAAATGTGAAAGTCTCGAAGCTGTCTAGATGTTTTTCTGCACTGCAACTTTGAAAGAAAGAAAAAAAAATGACAACAAATTGTTTGGAGGATATTTCTGTGCTAAAGTTCAAGTATCTCATGATGTGTCCTTATGTCGTTATTTTAAAAAAGAAGATAAAAGTGTCTTGAGACAGCAATAAATTAGTGCAATTAACGTTGACGTATCAAGCTAGGATTCATCTTTGACATCAGCTCCGCAGGAAGCTAAGACGGGGGATTCAACAATTTAAAGAAAAAAGTCGTCCGTCTGGCTGATAGGATGTAATACAGTGTTGGGCTTGTTAAAAAAAAAAAAAACATCAAGGTATAAGGGTGGATTAGACAGGGAAGTATTAGGTTGACTTTCGAATCAATACAGCGGTATCAACTCAAGATGTGATGTAAACAACCTAAAATGGCGGAAAGTTTATTTAACAAGACACTCTGCTGTTGTTGTTGTTTTTTTCAAAATAATCACTAAAGAGATTCACCTAGATACGTGATACAATAAACCAGATACAGCAGAGAAAATATTTAAATATTCACACTTTGAATGGAGAGAACAAGACACTCAGATTTTGTTGACATCTTAAAAGCCTGTTAATTTAAAAAAAAAAAAATCTTGGCGACGTAAATCTAATTTCATAAAGCTAATCCCGGCTTTGTTCTGTGAACGTTAATCTCTTTATAACTATAGACAAGATTTAAAAATAAATAAATAAATCATAAAATCAAATTTCGATGCGGTCGAAACATTCCAAAGAAATATTTGGGTAAAAGTGAGAGGCCGTTAGAAGAGAGAGTTGGACGTGTGTGTGGATAATTACATCAGTGGCGTAGTGAGGATGGGGGGCGGAATGGGGGTGTCATCATGCACCGGGCGCTACTCATAAAGGGGCGTCAAATGGCATATTTTACATATAATATTATATGGTTTTTGAATGATGGGGGGGGGGCGCTAAAAAGGTATCATACCCCGGGCGCGAGCTAAGCTCACTACGCCACTGACCAACACAATGGGTTTAAACTGGAGACAATGCCGCTTATTAAACTACTTTGTAAACTTTTACCATTATTTTGTCAATCGCACGTTTACGAGTCTTTAATCAGGGTCGTAGTCATTACCCACCATCCCCACCCCCCAGTGCCGATAGTTGGGCCACATCGCCAGCTCTGGGCCTCATCTTTGATTACGGGTTGGCTCATCTTTTTAAATAGTTTTTTTTTTTGAGTTTTTAATTAGTTTCATTTTCTACAAGTTTTTTTTTTGGGTATCGGTGTTTATGGGTCGGTCCTTAAATATTGAGACTGACTTTTTGGGTATCGGTGTTTATGGGTTGGTCCTTAAATATTGAGACTGACTTTTTGGGTATCGGTGTTTATGGGTTGGTCCTTAAATATTGAGACTGACTTTTTGGGTATCGGTGTTTATGGGCTGGTCCTTAAATATTGTGACTGACTTTTTGGGTATCGGTGTTTATGGGTTGGTCCTTAAATATTGTGACTGACTTTTGGAAACATTCTAAATTAGGGAGAAGACTCCAGCGCTGGCACAATTTGAATAATACGTTTGGTAGAATGTTTCTGGTAGGCTGCTTAATACGGTGACCCACCTTATACGGTGGCCCGCTTTATACGGTGGCTCACTTTATACAGTGGCCCGCTTTATACGGTGGCCCACCATATATGGTGGCCCACTTTATGTAGTGGTCCGCTTATACGGTGGCTCAATTATACGGTGACCTGCTTTATACGATTGCCCGCTTTATACGATGGCCCGCTTTATACAGTGGCTCACTTTATACGGTGGCCCACCATATACGGTGGCCCGCTTTATACAGTGGTCCACCTTATATGGTTGCCCACTTTATACGGTGGTCCACCTTATACAGTGGCCCACTTTATTAGTTGGTCCAACTTATCGGATGGCCCGCTTTATACGGTGGTCTACCTTATACGGTGGTCCGCTTTAAACAGATGTCCGCTTTACACGGTGGCACGCTTCAAACGGTAGCTCGAATATAATGTGGGCATTTTTTTTTTCGAGGTCAGATTGTTCTTACAATCTTCACTACATAAATAAATAAAATATATAAATAAAGCCTACAAACATCTCCCGTCTCAACAAAACTCAGTTTATCTACTTACGACAAAAAAAAATATTTTTCAGATTGTGTTTCGCCCTTTTAGAAAAACAATATTATTAAAAAACGAATACTTTACAGGAAGGCGTGTCGCTAAACAGCCAAGAGACAAGAATCCTGTGTTATTTAGGGAGTCTGAATATTCATACATTGTTGCATGACATCGTTGTGAGAATCTTTCCAATTAAATGCTTTTTTTGTATACTGGATGTGTTTCAAAAATCTTTACAGTGTATATTTTCTAGTTAATGTTGGCATGTCTGATTGATATATAAGTCTGATTGGTATATGTCCGATTGGTATTATCTCTTTATGTTACATCATGTATGGTATATTTCTGTATGGTATATCTGTGTATCACATATCTGTATATTACATCTCTGTATAGTATATCTCGGTATGGCATATTTCTGTATGGTATATTTCTGTATGGTATATCTCTGTATGGTATATCTCTGCATAGTACATCTCTGTATGGTATATCTCTGTATGGTATATCTCGGTATGATATATCTCTGTATGGTATATCTTTCTTCAGTTCAGAACTTTACAAGTGATTCAAAAACCTCCCAGTTGAATCACTTCCCTCTCCTTTCTCTTGCCACACTCTTGAAATCACCTGTTTTTTTTTTTAAAAAAAAACCAGTAAATAAAATAGATGCATTGAAGTAAGGAAGAGAAAACAAAATTAACCCAGGCCATTGTCCAGCTTGGAATTGAAGAATCGTTGTAGATATATCCCCAGGGAGAGACCAGCTGTCCAGTGCTGGACAATCAACTTCATCACATCACCACCACCACAACAAACACAGGTGGACGTGGACACAGCACGCTTCCGGTGGAAACATGTTTATTTTTCTGGACATCGATTCTGTTGTGGAGAATAAACTTTTTGTGTGACATTTAATTAAAAAAAAATATGTCAACAAATAATTGACGAGTTATTGGGCGATTCACTTCTATAGAGAACAATAAAACCGTTATAGGCCTACAACTATATGCAAATATTTACAACTATAAACAACTATTTACTAATATTTACAACTAGTTACAGCTATTTAAAGTTATTTACAACTATATACAACTATTTACAGCTATTTACAGCTATTTACAACTATTTACAGCTATTTACAGCTATTTACAACTATTTACAGCTTTTTACAACAATGTACAACTATATACAACTATATACAACTATATACAACTTTTTACAGCTATTTACAGCTATTTAAAACTATATACACCTATGTACAACTATATACAACTATATGCAGCTATTTACACCTATTTACATCAATTTACAGCTATTTACAACTATATACAACTATATACAACTATATACTTCAAATGTTTTCTGATAAGCCACTTATCGTAATAAATAAATAACTTTTAAAGATGGACGTGTTGCTAATTTATAAGTAGGGCGCAAATTCTTTTCAAATTGTGTCTAACTGTGGTCTATTGCGAGGTTGTAAGACTGTTGCCACCATTCTATTGATCTCATATCTCCTAATTATTGGACAAGGGCTCCTGCTAGCGGTGTTATAGGGCAATTATAGCTAGTCGTATGGTTTCATTGTCTGTGAATGTTCCTCTCAGGTTTCATTGTTTGTGAATGTTCCTCTCAGGTTTCATTGGTGCACGTGACTAAAGGACTAACGTCCTTATGTTTTTTGATTTCGGAAATGTTTACTTCTATCTATCTGAATATCTAACTACCTGAATATCTATTAATCTGACTGTCTGTCTGTCTGAATTTGAAACAGTAAAATTTTCCTAATTGTGACATTTGAAAGTGTATGTGTGTATGTGTATGGATGCTTAAGATAATGAAATAAATAACGATATACAAATATCATCTTATCGATCACCTATAACGACCTGATCTAAAACCATCCCGCCATTGCCATACATCTTCATTTACCAAATAATGTCAGCAATTAAATTCAGATTGTTCAAGGCTTACTTTGCTTTTTAGAGCATTTTCGAAAAAAAATGCTCTATTGTCCCCGTTTTGTCTGTCTGTCTGTCTGTCTGTCCGTCATCACCCTAGATCTCAACAACCATAAGTCCTAGACCCATGATGTATTTATCATTTTGTAGGTCTTGGCCTGTCATGTGTGCAGCAAAAGTTCATTTCGCGATCTGACCTCTGAGGGCCGTAAAAGGGAGCTTATAAAGTACCGTTTTTTTACTATATAAGCTATATTAACAATGGAGCGCCCTATATCTCAGCAACCATAAGTCCTAGACCCATGATGTATATATCATTTTGTAGGTCTTGGCCTGCCAAGTGTACATCAAAAGTCCATTTCGCAATCTGACCTCTCAGAACCAAAATATAAGAGTTTCTTATATGCCGTTTTTGCTTATATTTTAAATATAAATAATAAAAGCTAATCAAAGGGGCGTAATCATTATTTATTTTTGTAATTGTCATTCAACGTGATTACCTCCTTCTCTAAATTTATCAAAATTCATGCGCGTGGAGCATAATTTATGGCTGTAACCCAGAAAAAAAAATACGGATTTCGTCCGGCGAAAATGCTCTAAAATGTCTATTGTCCGAAACGGAAAAGACTTAAATTGCTTGTTTTATTTCCCCACTGAAAGTTTCTGATTCTTTCATAATGGATAGCATACAATAAGTCACTTTGACAGAGCGATCATTATTTTTTGATCGAGTAACGGAAATCTTTGCTGCAGTTCGGTGTTTGTCAGCCTTACATTTTAAAACAATACTAGGTCCATGACTCAAAGCTAGACCAAGACTACTACGTTCATGACTCAATGTTAGACCAGGACTACTACGTTCATGACTCAAAGTTAGACCATGACTACTGCGTTCATGACTCAAGTGTAGAGCATGACTACTGCGTTCATGACTCAGCGTTAGACCAGGACTACTGCGTTCATGACTCAATGTTAGGCCATGCCTACTACGTTCATGACTCAATGTTAGACCAGGACTACTACGTTCATGACTCAATGTTAGACCATGACTTTTACGTTCATGACTCAAAGTTAGACCATGACTACTACGTTCATGACTCAATGTTAGACCAAACCTACTACGTTCATGACTCAGCGTTAGACCAAGACTTCTACGTTCCTGACTCAATGTTATACCAAACTTACTACGTCAATGACTCAATGCTAGAGATTCCAATAAATAAAACAACTCTTCTCTCCCCCTCCATTGTCAATACTGGTCGTGACCATGCATGCATGAGTGGTAAAAGCTCAAGGGTCACGTCAGAGTTAATGAAGCGTGGTCTTTGTCTTAGAAATCACTGCCGCCCCCTCCCCCCACACACACTCCTGCAGTCTCACTGGCACAAGGATCTTATGAACTCGTGGTGAGATTCTGCTCTCAAGCTGACCTGTTTACTTCATCAGATAGTAGAGAGAGAGAGAGAGAGAGAGAGAGAGAGAGAGAGATAGAGATAGAGACAGAGAGAGAGACAGAGAGAGAGACAGAGAGAGACAGAGAGACAGAGAGACAGACAGAGAGAGAGAGAGAGAGAGAGAGAGAGAGAGAGAAAGAGAGGAGAAATTATGCAAATATAGAATACAATTATACTGATATGGGAAAGAGTTAAGAGGCTAAACGCTGGATAAATAAAGTGCCTGACGGAGAATGGAATTTTAACGCATTTCACAAGAAGACGGTCTAGGTGGAAGGTTTATAGTGAATAGGACGAAAAAACAGAGTGTGGTCAAAATAGTGATACCAGCAGACAGGGGAGTCCGATGACAATAGAGTTCACCAATTTCTATAGCTACTAGTGAGTTGTGTGACTAGAACAAACGCCTGGACAGACGTCCTTTCATGGACGAATGTCACGGTGTTCGCTCAATGCTGGGCAGATTTTAGGACGACGTTAGGACTTGTTAACAACATAGGTCACTCACAGGTACCAGACTTCGGGCCCTTCTATCGGGCAACATACGACTGTTTCACGGTCAAGTGGTGGAAGAGGCAAACCCGATAAAAAAAAGTGGTGGCGGGAGAGGCAAATAAAGGCACCCATTGTGATGGTAGAGGGAAATGAAGGCGCCCATTGTGATGGTAGAGGCAAATAAAGGCACCCATTGTGATGGTAGAGGGAAATGAAGGCACCCATTGTGATGGTAGAGGGAAATGAAGGCACCCATTGTGATGGTAGAGGCAAATAAAGGCACCCATTGTGATGGTAGAGGCAAATAAAGGCACCCATTGTGGCGGTAGAGGCAAATAAAGGCACCCATTGTGATGGTAGAGGCAAATAAAGGCGCCCATTGTGATGGTAGAGGCAAATCAGGGTCCCTGTCATGATTATCTTTCTTAGAATTACCGATCTGTCACCATTATGGCATGGGCATCTTTTATGTAGTGCCATTTATGGTATGGTGTATATATTATTTATTTACTAGCTGTACCCTGAAAAACCTTTGCATAGAGTTATAGCCCCTTAGGTTTGATCGGTAGGATAGGTTATTTTTGGTTTCTGGCAGATCCGATTTTTCATAATTGTATTTTAAACTGGAATACTATTGTATTAATTCTTTACTTTCGATTTAACACAGAACCCAAATCGCTATTATTTATATAAATTATTACTGTGCTGTGGATCCTCTGGGAAGGTATAAATTAAATTGCAGAATTGACAGGCTTGCCAGTCTCTTAGGAGTTTGATTTATTTCTTATTATTATATTTCCACAGATATATGTGTGAGACGTTACACATACAACACAATAAAATTACTGAGCATAGTTGGCTAAAATATATACATGTTTATTTAAATACAAAATGTTTCTCTTACTGTATTCATTGAAATACTTTTTATAATTACACATAATATAGTTGGATGATTTGATGAGATTCATAAAATATAGAAATGTCTTCAAAGATACGCCCTTCCCTAATGAAATTCTGTGGTCGTCTGTCTTAACTACCGCCTGCTGAAATCTACTTCCTATAATTATTACAATCCCATTGTGGAGGGCTAGGCTTGATAAGCCCTCTGTTGCTGTTACGTGATGGGCTCAATTATAAAAATGGGTCGGCCTGATCAGTGCCTGGGCCGAGAGCCGTCAATTCTATAACAGCGTTTGCCATATGCGGCTTTTCGATGAGTTTTATGCGGCTCCCAATGAGCCATTCTTTTTTGTTGTTGCTATTTGACTTTTGGGCGCTAAGTTATTTTAATTGACAACTGTGCTGCTCTTTGAAATATTTTTTTCTGTAAAGTATAATACCCGGATTGCGGCCTCTCATAACTCTCATGCGTATCCAACCACTGTTCCGTACCCTACAAAGGATTCTTGGGCAACTCCCACAGTCACAGGGTCTGGGACAGTGTCTCCAGTAGTCAGAGCCGGGCATTGACTATTCTGGGACTTAGATGAAGACAGGTAGACATACAAGCAGACAGACAGACAGACAGCCAAACAGTGAGATGTGGCAATAGACAAGGAAGTGGTACCAGTTTCAAATAGAATGTTTTATTTCCTATTGCGTGTAACTGAAGCGGTTTACACTGCAGATAAAATATGTGTATTTATACATCCAGACTTTACTAGTCTAGTGGGCCGTAACTGTTGGTTGAGAAAAAAATGAATTATTTCCCCTTGAATGAATAAAACTATGCTGCGCAACTGACCGGTATTTGTGCCAAAATAATGAAAATATTTTTTGTCCAAGAATTACGGATTTATGTAAGCAAGTGCACGTACACGCGAATAAGTAAAAATATAAACATGGAACATTCACATTAATATTACATAAACATTATTTTTCATATACACTCGGCTGAAATCAGTTGTGGGAAGTTGGCAAGGGGACAGAATCGAGGAAACGTGATGCTTTTATATTTACATTTGTTTGTACCTAAGGAAATAACAATATAGTCTGGGCTATGCGAACTAGGGGGCGTGTCGGCTAGATGACAGTATTTTAGGTGTCAGCTAGAGATGATCGGACTGTTGGGTCATTTAGAGGGCAATGTGACATGACGCATCGAATGACAGTTAGGACACAACAGGTTTTTTTTTGGTGTCAGATGTTTGTCGGTGTCAATGATGGTCACAGTTATATATTACTGGTGTCAGCTAAATGACGAGAATCGGTGTGTGTTAGTTCATAATCTTTTAGATCAGACTGACTGAGATGACAGATGACAGACCGGGAGGTCAATTAATGACAAAGTTACCGATTAGATGACGGACTGACAGGCCAGTTAGATGACAGTCTGAGAGGTCAGTTAGATGACGGACTGAGAGGTCAGCTAAATGACAGACTGAGAGGTGGGTTAAATGACAGACTGAATGAACCAGTTAGATGATAGAGTGAGAGGTCAGTTAGATAACAGGCTGAGAGGTCACTTAGATGACATACTGACAGGTCAGTTAGATGACAGACTGAAAGGTCAGATGCTAGATGACAGGGCAGTTAGATGACAGACTGAGAGGTCAGTTAAATGACAGACTGACAGGTCAGTTATATGACAGACTGAAAGGTCAGATGTTAGATGACAGGTCAGCTAGATGACAGACTGAGAGGTCACTTAGATGACAGACTGAGAGGTCAGTTAAATGACAGACTGAGAGGTCAGTTAAATGACAGACTGACAGGTCAGTTAGAAAAGTGTTCCGCGGAATTAAATTCAATTTGAGTGTTCCTCAACTTTTAAAATATTACGACTGAGATCCACTGCTTCATAAAACTCTCCACAATCCCATCATAGAAACTTCTGGTATAGAAGACCCGTACAATGATCCAATGTGTTGACACAGTAAATGTCTTGAGGCTTGCTTTGACTTCCTGTGGTGAAAGAAGGACTGGTCTAATAGAGATAATGGAGATTTGGAAATTGATATGATATGTATTTTAGGATATACATTAAGACAAACATTGCCTTTTTTTTTTGGTATATTTTTTTTTTTGCTCTAAAGAAAAAATATTTGTGTACTTTTATCAAATTTTTCAGAAACCTAAGACATGGACAAAAATGAAAAGAAAATCTGAATTAATTTGAAAACATGAATAATTTCTTCTAGAGCTTGACATTTTGTCATGTAAATGTCTTTAAAATTCGTTAAGTCACAAGAGTAAATGCAGGTAGATAAGGTTACAACCTACCATTAAGTTGTTTTTCTTGTTTAGACAAATGGCATGTCTACAGCCTGACACCTCTAATTAGTCTGCAACCTGACACCTCTAATTAGTCTGCATTCTGAACCTCCATTCAATCTGCAATTCGACACCATTAGTTACTCTGCAATTCGATAATCTAATGCCGTCTGCGATCTGACCCCTACAATAATAAAGAAACATGCACAAAATCTGTTTATATTTTATAGATCTGTCAGTTGTTAACATTTTAAGAAGATAAACATATAAAAGTTGTTTCTACAGCCAATGATGACCTGTCCACTTCTGAATTAAATCCCAGCTGAATGTATTTATGTAAATATTTTTACACATTGCCTTTTAAAATACATATCATAGCATCGCAGTGACCTCCGTCTAGACACCAGGTGTTGGTCTAGTACGCATTGATGGATGTACACACCATCCGACGTACATTTTGTACACGAACATGCGTACTTGACTACACAATGTCGAAGTATAGAATAACAACAAGATAATCTGAATAGTTGAGTCAGGGTCTAGTCTAGGGTCTAGTCTAGGTTATATGAGTTTAGCAGGTGTTTGGGCAGAGGTATTTCAGATGTCGGGCAGAGGTATTTCAGATATTAGGGCAGATGTATTTCAGATGTTAGGGCATGGGTAGGTCAGATATTAGGGCAGAGGTATTTCAGATGTTAGGACATGGGTAGGTCAGATGTTAGGGCAGAGGTATTTCAGATGTTAGGGCATGGGTAGGTCAGATGTTAGGGCAGAGGTATTTCAGATGTTAGGACATGGGTAGGTCAGATGTTAGGGCAGAGGTATTTCAGATGTTAGGGCATGGGTAGGTCAGATGTTAGGGCATGGGTAGGTCAGATGTTAAGGAATGGGTAGGTCAGATGTTAGGGCATGGGTAGGTCAGATGTTAAGGAATGGGTAGGTCAGATGCTAGGACAGGAGTATGTCAGATGTTAGGACAGGTATTTCAGATATTAGGGCATGAATAGGTCAGATGTTATGCCAGTGTAGTCAAATGTTAGGGCAGGGTTAGGTCGGATGTCATAGCAGGGGTAGGTCAGATGTTAAGGCATGGGTAGGTCATATGTTATGCCACAGTAAGTTAAATGTTAGTGCAGGGGTAGGTCAAATGTCAGGGCAGGGGTAGGTCAGATGCTAGGACAGGGGTAAGCAAACTTTTTGTTTAAAACACTGACCACAATGGACAGAAAGGAAAGTCCATAAGCAGGTGAATGGACTATATGTATGAAATAAAAAAAAATGAATGTATGGGTCGCTGATGTAAACAAGGGGAGATGAGCACATCGGTGGTTGGACCAAGCAGCCAGGCGGGCCTTATGTGGTCCACGGGCAGTAGTCGTTCCGTTTTCTATGCACGGGTCTAGTCCAGCCATGGGTCAACTGTTTAATCCGGCTAGTCAGAGTGAATCTTATAGGTTATGACGTTTATATTTAGTTTTTATCAGGTCATGTCAACACTCGGTATATAAGTTCATGCACAACACTCGGTATATTAGTTCATGCACGACACTCCGTATATTAGTTCATGCACAACACTCCGTATATTAGTTCATGTCAACACTCCGTATATTAGTTCATCCAAAACACTCCGTATATTAGTTTATGTTAAAACTCCGTATATTAGTTCATATCGAAAATCCGCATGTGATTCATGTCAACACTCCGTCTATTAGTTCATGCACAACACTCCGTATATTAGTTCATGTCGACACTCCGTATATTTGCTCTAGTCTAATTAACGAACACAAAGAGGCCCGCGACACAGCATTTTTGCGCACCCATTGCCTAGTGCACTCATCGACAAAGTAGCCCCTGATTTGATTCCTATCAGTTCTGGCACTATCTCGGACCTGACACGTACTTTTGCCTTGCGGCCGTCACTTTTTCTGTCTCTTCCCTAGGATTGCCCCCCCCCCTTACATAGATCTAAAAGCGGATATCAGCAAAGTGTACAATACTCCTACTTAAGCTTAAATGGATCAAACGCCTCGACTTCCGGACTTGGACGAGACGACATGTCAGAAAGATCAGCACAGCTCAACTGCCTTGATCCACTGGTCAAGACTTCATTGTCCTGCTCACAATCGCTTTACGGTCGACTGACCTATTGCTAAAATATGACTTTTTTTTTTCGCAAGGGCCATCACTCCGAAATGAATGATTTGACAGTTAATTGTTTCCCTTTGTGATCCGCAAGTAGACAGTTTTCGGACCAGATGTCTTTTATTGCAAAGCTGGAATTTTCTTTTAATGTTTGGAATACGAAGATAAAGTACTTGAGGTGCGATTAACGTGATCGTGTTACTGGCATCATCTAGTAATTTCTTATCAGCGCTGGCCTTGTAACCTTTGAACTTATTCATTTTGAACTTATTTATATTTCGCATTATTAGCCTGGGAAAAATGTGCAGATGCTTTAGCTACGCTATTTCATAAATGCTTTTACTGAGGCCAAGCCCAGCCTGCCGATCGACTCAGAGTGAAGCACAACATTAGTCAATATGTTATGACGTTTACATTTTACTTATATTATTCTGCGTCAACACCCCTATCCATCTGTTCTTGACCTCGCTGGTCATATTTACGAAACCAACGTGACCCGCGACTCAAACAATTAGCCCACCCCTGGTCTGGTCCAACAAAAATGGAGCAGAAAAAAAACAAAGCCGTCGGTTCATTCTGTCTTGCGGCATTTTTTTTTCTCTGTACATTAATCAATATATTCACCCCCCCCCCTTTTCTTTGTACATGGGAGGCACACACCTCAATGTCCTATATGGGGGCCCTCACAAAATATGTCTATTTTGGGGTACACCTCAATTTTTTTATCCTGTCGAGGTTAAATGTCCCTGTCCTACATCTGCGGTGGCAGTATTTGCTAGTCAGACTGTCACGGGCTTAGGGTCCATGGCTTAATTAAGGGCGATACTAGCAACATTATTACTGGAAGTGGGGGGGGGCTACTTTGGGATAGGGCGCCCTAAGCCATTTTGTCTATTAGAACGGGCGGATCTGATAAATCTGTTTCAGCCTAAGGACACCGAGTTCGAAGAAATTAATTTATCTATGATACACGTTGCTATTGACATAGTGGAGGCAACAGAACAGGTTCAACACATCCACCATTACTGTTACACCCATTTAGGCTAACTTGCTTGGTCTGTGGTAGAGAGCTGCGCGGGATTGGAAATAAACTTATCGGGAGTTCCATGGGATAGGGTTTTGTTTTTGTGGGAGTCCCGTGGGTTTGGGTTTTTGTTTGAGTTGAGACTCTCGCAGACTTCTGATGAATCAATCAAATCGCACTGATGATCTTGGGATGATTTGTGATACACACCTATTTCAAGGCCTTTCCTTGACATTTTGATATTTAGGCCAAAACGCTAGAGTAGATTTAGAGACAGAGACTATCCCCTTCGACGTTTTAATATAATAGATATCTAAGAGTTAGGAGTAATACCAATAAGGGTGACAAGGTGACAGACGACTTAGGACAAGGTAGGGAAACTATAGAATAGTAGACAGCAAAGGTGTGAAGACCGAGAGGCGACGTCGGACAGGCTAGTCGGGTTAACAATGACGTCCAGGTGACGCTCCTAGAAAGATTAGATAGTTAGGAAAATACTGAAGGGATTGTGACGTACCTAGGGTAATTAGGGCACGGACGTTGGGGTATAAATAGGGGCTGGATTCGGACATTAGTTAATTAAGAGAAGTTAGGAGAAATTAGTAGTTATGGGGAGTTTTAGAGATCTCTAGTTAGTAAGAGTTGAGGCAGAGTGAATTATTGAAGTGTATTCATTTATGGACTTTTGTATTCTGATGAATTTCTGATGTAAATTTATGTTAATAAATCGTTGTACTAACAACGCCTCGAGTTTGATTGGTTGTTGAGTTGTCACAAAGGAGCGAGCAAATAAGAGTGAAACAGACAGACATACTTCTCTAATTATCTTTTTTAATTTTCAAATAATGGATAATAAAGCAAACATTCAAAAGTTAATTTACGCAAAAAAGCGAGCGTACTCAGTTTTACTTAAATAAAGGTGGTGAGAGCAATATTTGGGAAAGTTTCAATCGTTTCCGCTTGGATGGTGGAGATGTGCCATTCGCGGTATGTACAAGATGTGATACCATTATAACTTGGAATGCACGCGATGGTACGAATGGTATGTGGAAGCATCTCGAGTTTTATAAAAACAGATCACCATTTCCAAAAATTACATCAATGACCTGCTTCATTCCAAGTGAAGAGAAGGTTGTTAAACTGGTTCCAGTTCGGGTTAAAACAGAAATCACAAACACCATTGTTTCAATGTGCGCTAAAGACATCAGGTCCTTTCATTGGTCGAAGGCTCTGGTTTCCAAGAATCGGCTGCAAAGTTGATAAACATTGGTGCAAAATATGGAAATGTTCCTGTTAATGAGATTTTGCCTTATGCCACAACTGTTTTAGACATTTGGGTAATGTTGTGGAGAAAGAAAAAAATCTCCAGAAAGTGTTAATGACCTCTTATTTTTACAAGAACTTACACTGTAGAACTGTTTATTTTACTTATTATCTTAAATGTTTTTCATGTATGTTTATCGAGAGGATTTCTACAAACAAATTTTTAAACCATTTTTATAAGAATATTTTTTGACGGGAGTGGGTGGGGCTGGGAAAAATTTTCGCGGGAGCGGGTGGGATTGGGAAAAATTTTCGCGGGAGCGGGTGGGACTGGGGGGAATTTCTTTTGGGAGCGGATGGGACTGGTTTTGAAAACACGGGAGTGGGTGGGTCTGGGTGTGATTTTGACTCCCGTGCAGCTCTCTAGTCTGTGGGACATCCATTATGTAATTTTGTTTCCACGCCTCGCACACAAGGTCTCGCGTTACCTGACATTGCCTCCGTTTCCCTCCATGGGTTCCGTTGTATGCCCAAGTGCTCACTTACGTTCCGAGCTAGTGCCCAATGTATCTCCACAGAGCCATTCTTAGATATTAGACGCCTGGAGCAATGTCGTCTTTCAGAGACATTTGGGGAAGGGGGGGAGGCAAACAATGATATATTACGTGGGCCTACATAGAGTCATATTTTAAAGGTTTAATTTTTGTAATTGTGGGACTTAGTTTCCTATTTTGCCTATCCAAAGATCTGCTCAGTATCCCCATCTACATTACCTTTATTGAAATTTGGACATCTTGCTATCTGGACATCTTGACATCATGACATCTTGAAATCTTTAAATCTGTACATTTTGAAATCGTGACTTATTATAGTATTGTAAACTTGACATCTTGAAATCTGTACATTTAAAATCTTGAAATCCTAAAATTTGGACATCTTGAAATCTTGACATCATGAAATTTTCACACCTTGAAATCTGGACATTTGGATATTTTCACATTTTAACATCTTCAAATCTGTACATTTTTAAATATAAAAATCTTCACATCTTGACATTTTTAAAGCTTAATAATCGGACATCTTGAGATCAAGAAATCTTGAAATTTTGCTCTTTCCCAATAACTTCGTTTCAAGCCCTTCGAATAAAAAATTCCAACTCTTAAGTACAGCGCAACGAAATGAATGGTTGTAATGTCACCTTCATTATTTCTAACAGAGAAAACAGGTTAACAATTTGGTCTAAGAGAGTGTACGAAGAAAATCAACTCTCGTTTTATGCATTTTAAACTTGTACAAGAAATATTTCAAATGAACTTGATTAAACAAATCTCTTTATTTAAACCAATTATTAAAACTGATGATGCCATTTTTATAAAATTTCATAAATTGGTATTTGCTTTCGTTTGCTTATATAAGAAAAATAATTGACATGACAATTTCGATAACGCCCACACAAACACAGAAACCCACACAGAAAACACACATACACACACACACAACTTTAGCTTTCTGTTTTTTTCTATATTTCTGTGATCCAAATGTCTCTCCTCCCATTCACATGGCTATGCTAAGAACTACAATGATTTCCAAACGAGCCAAGCCTACAGAGGAGAGTAATGCAATCATGCCCGCCCCGGGGGGTCTTGTTTACATATTTCTAGATTCTTTATTTCTGTCTTCAGAAAATTTATTAAAAACAAAACAAAAAACAACATTTCTTAACACAATTTTTTAAATATAAAAAATGAACCAGACATGATGACAATTATCCCCCCCCCCCCAAAATTACTGCCCCTTTGTTGTTTTCTGTTTAAAAATAATTCTCAAAAAATTCAAAACATTCACAGAATACATCTATCCATGCATCCATCTATACATATATCCATACATCTAACCATACATCTATCCATACATCTATCCATACATCTATCCACGCATCTATCCATGCATCTATCCATGCATCTATCCATGCATATATCCATACATCTATCCATACATCTATCCATGCATCTATCCATGCATCTATCCATACATCTAACCATACATCTATCCATACATCTATCCATACATCTATCCACGCATCTATCCATGCATCTATCCATGCATCTATCCATGCATATATCCATACATCTATCCATACATCTATCCATGCATCTATCCATGCATCTATCCATGCATCTATCCATACATCTATCCATGCATCTATCCATACATCTATCCATACATCTATCCATACATCTATCCATGCATCTATCCATACATCTATCCATGCATCTATCCATGCATCTATCCATACATCTATCCACGCATCTATCCATGCATCTATCTATGCATCTATCCATGTATATATCTATACATCTATCCATATATCTATCCATGCATCTATCCCTACATCTATCCATGCATCTATCCATGCATCTATCCATACATCTATCCATGCATCTATCCATACATCTATCCATGCATCTATCTTACGGTTGGATTTTTAAATAAAAAATTTCATGTTTTATTCATTTCAGTATTAATTATGAATTAAACTTTTAACACCCGTCAAGCTTTCTATGAAAGCAAATCAAAGGTCATAAATTAAATGAATGACTGCTGAACGAACATAATAAATTACATCTAATTATTCTGCTAAGAAATCCATTTATTTAAAAACAATAATTTGTAGCTTCCATAAAATAATATTTTTTTATTTGCCAGTTAAGAAATAAGAAACGATCATGTTATTAAACATATTTTTAATAAACCATTATCTCAACTCCTTCAATTTTTTGTACAAAATAAAGGCTACATATTTCGTTTTACGTCTATAAATAAAATGTGTCTGATGTAGAAATACATATAATTGACGCCTTGCTAACGTCTAGTGTAATTATGAACAAAATCAAAACAGAACTGCACTCGGTTTGTTCCTTGAAAACATTCTGTGTCAACATTGCTTCCTATTTATGCATCTGAAAACCTTTTATTCGGCATTGAAAGCTCTTTGATTCCCGTGCTTGCAGAGTTAAAACATCTAATATCGTACTTTGCTGCATTCATGGAGGGTTCTAAATAAGTTGTGCAGTGACCCAAAATGGGCGTTTTTTTTCTATTTCAAAGTCGTAAAGACGCAGACCGACACAAAGTCTTCATTATACAGTTGGACCTGGTAGTAGGCCCAAGATCGCAGTATAACCATATACTATCTATCTATCTATCTATCTATCTATCTATCTATCTATCTATCTATCTATCTATCTATCTATCTATCTATCTATCTATCTATCTATCTATCTATCTATCTATCTATCTATCTATCTATCTATCTATCTATCTATCTATCTATCTATCTATCTATCTATCTATCTATCTATCTATCTATCTATCTATCTATCTATCTATCTATCTATCTATCTATCTATCTATCTATCTATCTATCTATCTATCTATCTATCTATCTATCTATCTATCTATCTATCTATCTATCTATCTATCTATCTATCTATCTATCTATCTATCTATCTATCTATCTATCTATCTATCTATCTATCTATCTATCTAGCCTTACATACATTCGTAAATACACACACAATCACACACACTCACACATACACACACACACAAACACACACACAAACACACACACTAACACATACACACACACACACACACATATATATATATATATATATATATATATATATATATATATATATATATATATATATTAGAGCTGCTGTTCGATTAAAAAAATTGATCAAAATTAACGCATGATTAAAAATTTTAATCGCAAATTAACGCACATTTTAATCGACACAATATAATACAATTGTTTGTATTCAAACTAATATGTCATAATATCAAAGCATAATATTGGCATAATAAACAAGTCATTTTAATTTACGAAAGAGGTATAATGAATTATAACATATTTATTAAGCATTAGCATATATGTCTATTGAATTAGTTATTGAGACCAGTTTATGGACATGTATCAATTACGCCAATGATGCGAATTGTTTTCTTTTTATTTAACAACAATGTCTAACCTTTTTTTATCGTACCATAGTTCAGAACTAATGACGTATGTCCCTCCCTCCCTGTCATATTTTTCTTCACTTCGCCCACACCTAAATCTGTTTACCCTACCCTCCACTTCCCATTCCAAAAAAAAAAAAAAATACACACGTCATTTATATCTCATGTAACTTTTCTTTCATAAAATAATAGTGTAGCCAGAAAATTGTCGCTCACTTATTATTAACGCGTTTTTTTCTTTATTCCACCCCCCCCCCCCTTTCCCCATCAAGTCACATTTTTAACACACTCTCTCTCCACTTAAAGATGTCCCAAAACAAGTTGATTTACTTTTGATCTTCCTTTGAAGTTTTTGCGCGTCGGTGTCTATAAATGTTACTCTTATATTCTTTCATTTATTTGCTTTCTTACTATCAACTATTTGTTCAATGTTTTAGTGAACAACAGAAAAGAAAAAAAATTATATGTCTGTCAGTTAAATTAATAAAAACGTATCTTGTAAAATGACACTCTTTAATGTTACCGTTTCAAACGTTCAAAGCAAAATTTTGATAGGTCGGCTTTCATTTTTGATCTTCTCTTGTTCTTTCGTGTGTCAACATTAACAATTCTTTCTTTCGTTTCATTTTGGTTATAGCAACAGTTGTATCCGAATGTTTGCCGGTCTAACTCTTGGAGAAAAATCTTTTGATGTTTTTATTGTTATATACAAAGAACAATCGAAAATATGCCTTTCTTTCCATCATATCGACACCGCTAGTTTCAGAACGTTAATAAATATAAAATATTAAATTTAGCTCAGTAAGACAATAATTCTGAAAAATACTTACAGTGTCTCGTGTACTGGTGTTTGCATAGCATAGTCTAGACCATGTGTAGACATTGATTTCAAGTGTCATGAAACTGTTAGTGCAGCTGATGCAAGACGCTGTATTTTCAAATGCGATAAAAAATTGGGCGCAAAAAATGGTGATACAAAATTTCTAACATCTCGTTTTTTTGACCTAATTATAACAGAGTTCACCAAACACTTGTCGTTCTTTTACCTCCACCAGTACACTACAGTACCTCACCAATACACTACAGTATATAATGTAAACTAGTAAATGAAACTTTTTTTCTTTTTACATCGACCGGGAAGGGAGCAGGAGGTTCATTTGTCGACAGGCTACATAACAAAACATCACCATTTTATATTACAAGTGGGGCTTTTGTCCACGTACCTGGGGGTGAGGGTGTGTGTAAATTGTGACAGTGTAGGAGTAGATCTACTTAATAAGTGAACGGACTTTAACTTCAAATTGTTGCGTGAAATTCCGTTATTTATCGATTTGGTGAACTTTCAGCATTTTGGTCAAATTAACGCATTTAGGTGTTGCGTTAAAAATTTTAATCGCAAATTTTTTTTGACGCGTTAATCGCAAATTAACGCAGTTTAATCAGCAGCCCTAATATATATATATATATATATATATATATATATATATATATATATATATATTTAGTTTTTTTTAAATCTAAGACAATTACTGAATATTATCAAATGTTAAAAAAATCTGGCAACCTCTTTAGCCAAAAAGATAAACATAGACATGTTGCAAAGATGGGTTGCTTGGTACTTCTTTTACAAAGTACCTGTACTGCTCGAGTACATTTCAGGAGTACTCGTATGCGTACTTGCACCTTTAGTACTCGTACTTGGATGTGAGTACTTGGGACATCTCTGCAATGTAGAGATAGTATATTATTATTATAATCTAACGCAGATTGATCCTTCATAGAAGTAAGTTGCACATCATCTGTGGCATGTTATTTAACAAGGGAAAGTCAACCTCTCATCAACACATTCCTAAACCAATCCATGTTTAAGAACAGAGGTGACATTGTGTGATTCATTTCATATCTATTATTAATACTATACAAATATAAATGGACTTGCTCGGTGATTAATTTGTGTATGTATTGTGCGTCTCCCCCCCTCCCCCTCACTCTCTCTCTCACACACACACAAACATTTACACTCAGACACACCCACACCCATATATCTATCTGCATCATGACAAGAGAGACCACAGTAAAATCGTATTATTAAATTTAATCTCTCAAGAGACTGGACTGACAGTGAATGTCAAAGGTACCAACACCGATTCTATTCTGAACATTATTTCACAACATAACCCATACGTCTTAACACGAAGTACAAAAGGCAGACAATGCCTAACATATGCCAGAAATATTATTCAAATACAATATAATGAGTTTTAATAACTATTCCAATGTACTCTTTTAGTAAAGGAAATATGTGTGACCTACTTTCAAGTTAATTAATATAAGTGTACGTCGTCTGGAATATGCCGTCAAAGCCATTGTTTTCATTTTGTATGTTTTATGTGTTATTTTAAGAACCTTCCACCCTGACAATATCAATACATGAGGGAAAAAAAATTCTTACTAAGATCGAACGGCTAAACAGAGATTGTGTTGACACAACCTTCACTTACACACAGTACACTAGGGAAAGAAGGGTGGTAGCTCTACATTGAGACTGACACTAGCAATTTTATCTCACCTCCTATCATTATATATATATATATATATTCTCTCAATCGTTTCCTCTTATAACTTGTTGAAGTATTGAATGGGAGGCAGTTTCAGTAGTTAACTTGTTGAAGTGTCGAGTTGGAGGCTGTACCAGCAGTTAACTTGTTGAAGTGTTGAGTTGAAGGCTGTACCAGCAGTTAACTTGTTAAAGTGTTGAGTTGGAGGCTATACCAGCAGTTAACTTGTTGAAGTGTTGAGTTGGAGGCTATACCAGCAGTTAACTTGTTGAAGTATTGGAGTCTGTGAGTTGGAAGCTGTATCAGCAGTTAACTTGTTGAAGTGTTGAGTTGGAGGCTATACCAGCAGTTAACTTGTTGAAGTGTTGAGTTGGAGGCTATACCAGCAGTTAACTTGTTGAAGTGTTGAGTTGGAGGCTGTATCAGCAGTTAACTTGTTGAAGTGTTGAGTTGGAGGCTGTATCAGCAGTTAACTTGTTGAAGTGTTGAGTTGGAGGCTATACCAGCAGTTAACTTGTTGAAGTGTTGAGTTGGAGTCTGTGAGTTGGAGGCTGTATCAGCAGTTAACTTGTTGAAGTGTTGAGTTGGAGGCTATACCAGCAGTTAACTTGTTGAAGTGTTGAATTGGAGTCTGTGAGTTGGAGGCTGTATCAGCAGTTAACTTGTTAAAGTGTTGAGTTGGAGTCTGTGAGTTGGAGGCTATACCAGCAATTTACTTGTTGAAGTGTTGAGTTGGAGGCTGTACCAGCAGCTAATTTATTGCAGTGTTGAGTTGGAGGCAGTATCAACAGTTAACTTGTTGAAGTGTTGAGTTGGAGTCTGTGAGTTGGAGGCAGTATCAGCAGTTAAGTTGTTGAAGTGTTGAGTTGAAGGCTGTACCAGCAGCTAACTTATTGCAGTGTTGAGTTGGAGGATGTATCAGGAATTAACTAATTTTACTTGATTAGGTTAATTTCAAATTAAAGAAATGGAAGCTAACTCTTCTTGACGTCTATACAGAGTTATCGAACATGTCTTATATTTTCAATACATCGCTAACACATTATTGCCTCCTGTTTGTCTTTCTTGACTTTTGAGAACATTTAACAACAACATAAAAAAATAAACAAACCCTAATCTTCCGATAAACTAACTCCATGGATTTTTAAGTAGGCCTATACCTTTTCCTTCCCCTCTCGCTTGATTTAATTTATGTAAATATATTTGTATGACGGCCAATTTTCGCCAACCAATTTTCCAGTTACATTGTGTGCGACCTGCCATAGCTAGAAATATAGCTACATCAGCAGCTTATATTGAATAAAACAACAAACAACTAACAGCTATATTTATAGCTATAGCTGAAATTACTCCTAAAACTACAACTTCCACGACAGCTATAGCTATAACTTTAGCAAAAAACTACAATAATAACAATATCATCACATAATGCCACGGTGACCTATATATCACTGACTTCCTGTTTCAACGCAATTCTTTTTTTTCTCCTTCTCGAAATTACACAGCATGTTTATTTTTCACTCCGACACATTCAGCAGAGAAAAAGAATTAGATTTCTGTACACAATGGAACCAGTTTCGTGTTTTTTTCTTATCTGTGTATCCTACCAAAGCCGCGATTACCTGGCAAGTATGTATCCTGCGAACACTGCCAGGTGTCTTTGTTTCACATTCTTTGTGCCAGAAAAAAAACAAAAATCGTCAGATCTAGATCCTTGCTGATTATCGAAATCCATAAATCGATGAAGTGAGATTTGGTCTGCATTGTTCCTAATGCTGGGGTAAGGATGCATAGAATGGTTCTTTGTCAATAACTGGAAGTTGTGACATTGAAAAAATCCTTTAAACCCCTACCAGCTATTATATTATTATTATTTCAGTGTTTGGGCAAGAACTTCATCAAACGGAAGTACAAGAATTGGCAACTTAGTCCCATTTCAAATGATATGAAGTTATTATCTTTTTTTTAAACATCTTAAATTTTAAAAGATCAAAGTAGTTATTCTTGTAACATTTTTGTACCACAAACAGCTTCCATTCAAAAAGAGAAAATGTTGAAATATCTAATAAATGAAGAGAGTAAAATAAGCGCTGATCGATTGATCTATCGATTGAGATTATTCCGATTGGTTCCGGTTCTTTTTCCCTTCAGAAATATTCTTCTGATGCAAGTTATTTTGTCCCCCAGACAGAATGTATGCTGTGGTACTGAATAGTTTCAAAAAAACTTATCAAAGAAAAAGAAAAGATAATCCTGTTAGATTAATGGATTTTACTTTAGTACATTTCATGTACAAGTTTCGATTTTCAAATATTGGAATTCCCCCCCCCCCAACCGTATCTTTCGGTGTAAAGAAAAAAAAAACACTTAACGTTTTTTCTCTTGCGTTGGATAGGATATTCCTAAGATATACTAGATATAGTGTCATTTGGGGTATGTTCGACATGATTTACATTTGATATAATAGACATAGTGTCATTTGAGGTATGTTGGACATGATATACATTTGATAGAATAGACATAGTGTCATTTGAGGTATGTTGGACATGATATACATTTGATATAATGGGCATAGTGTCATTTGAGGTATGTTGGACATGATACACATTTGATATAAGGGCATAGTGTCATTTGAGGTATGTTGGACATGATATACATTTGATAGAATAGACATAGTGTAATTTGAGGTATGTTGGGCATAATATACATTTGATACAATTGACATAGTGTCATTTGAGGTATGTTGGGCATAATATAGATTTGATATAATGGGCATTGTCATTTGAGGTATGTTTGGCATGATATACATTTGATATAATAGACATAGTGTCATTTGAGGTATGTTGGACATGATTTACTTTTGATATAATGGGCATTGTCAATTGAGGTATGTTGGGCATGATTTACATTTGATATAATGGGCATTGTCAATTGAGGTATGTTGGACATGATTTATATTTGATATAATGAGCATTGTCAATTAAGGTATGTTGGACATGATTTACATTTGATATAATGGGCATTGTCAATTGAAGTACGTTGGACATGATTTACATTTGATATAATGGGCATTGTCATTTGAGGTATGTTGGACATGATTTACATTTGATATAATGGGCATTGTCAATTGAGGTATGTTGGACATGATTTACATTTGATATAATGGGCATTGTCAATTGAGGTATGTTGGACATGATTTACATTTGATATAATGGGCATTGTCAATTGAGGTATGTTGGACATGATCTACATTTGATATGATGGGCATTGTCAATTGAGGTATGTTGGGCATGATATACATTTGATATAATGGGCATTGTCATTTGAGGTATGTTGGGCATGATATACATTTGATATAATTGGCATTGTCATTTGAGGTATGTTGGGCATGATATACATTTGATAAAATGGGAGTTGTCAATTGAGGTATGTTGGGCATGATTTACATTTGATATAATGGGCATTGTCAATTGAGGTATGTTGGACATGATTTACATTTGATATAATGGGCATTGTCAATTGAGGTATGTTGGACATGATTTACATTTGATATAATGGGCATTGTCAATTGAGGTATGTTGGGCATGATATACATTTGATATAATGGGCATTGTCAATTAAGGTATGTTGGACATGATTTACATTTGATATAATGGGCATTGTCAATTGAGGTATGTTGGACATGATTTACATTTGATATAATGGGCATTGTCAATTGAGGTATGTTGGGCATGATTTACATTTGATATAACGGGCATTGTCAATTGAGGTATGTTGGGCATGATATACATTTGATATAATGGGCATTGTCAATTGTGGTATGTTGGACATGATTTACATTTGATATGATGGGCATTGTCAATTGAGGTATGTTGGGCATGATATACATTTGATATAATTGGCATTGTCATTTGAGGTATGTTGGGCATGATATACATTTGATATAATGGGAATTGTCAATTGAGGTATGTTGGGCATGATTTACATTTGATATAATGGGCATTGTCAATTGAGGTATGTTGGACATGATTTACATTTGATATAATGGGCATTGTCAATTGAGGTATGTTGGACATGATTTACATTTGATATAATGGGCATTGTCAATTGAGGTATGTTGGGCATGATATACATTTGATATAATGGGCATTGTCAATTAAGGTATGTTGGACATGATTTACATTTGATATAATGGGCATTGTCAATTGAGGTATGTTGGACATGATTTACATTTGATATAATGGGCATTGTCAATTGAGGTATGTTGGGCATGATTTACATTTGATATAACGGGCATTGTCAATTGAGGTATGTTTGGCATGATATACATTTGATATAATGGGCATTGTCAATTGAGGTATGTTGGGCATGATTTACATTTGATATAATGGGTATTGTCAATTGAGGTATGTTGGGCATGATTTACATTTGATATAATGGGCATTGTCAATTGAGGTATGTTGGACATGATTTACATTTGATATAATGGGCATTGTCAATTGAGGTATTTTGGGCATGATATACATTTGATATAATGGGCATTGTCAATTAAGGTATTTTGGGCATGATATACATTTGATATAATGGGCACTGTCAATTGAGGTATGTTGGGCATGATATACATTTGATATAATGGGCATTGTCAATTGAGGTATTTATGAGGATGTGTAATGATAGCGACATTCTCATCATAGTCAATGCTGCAATGGCCACAGGTCACTTAGATTTGAATTTGCGACTTTCACAGCTCTGATGAGTATCATGCACCATTTCTGGCGAATCGCCACTTGCCAGAATGATATATTATGATCCGCGCATTATCTACATAGGTAGGCATATTGAAACCTGTCTGAAGTCTGTTGAATCCTGTCTAAAGTCTATTGAATCCTGTCTAAAGTCTATTGAATGCTGTGTGAAGTCTATTGAATCCTGTCTGAAGTCTTTTACATTTTTTCATTGCTTAGAAACCATTTCCCAATAAGAATATCTGAAATTAGCGTCAATATAAAAATTAAAATAGAGAATTTAAATTATTTAAAGTGGATAGCTAACAACATCCGGGTAATGACTTACAATTTAAGTTTCTCCTATCATGTTGTGTAAAATCAATTAACTTCCCTTAGCACTAAAAGGGCTTTCGGAACAAATGAAATGTAGAATTAATCTATTTCTGTAACTTGTGCATATAAAGGGATTGTGTGGTTAGCACCACGCCCATCTATCTTTACGTCCCCAACTTAAGTCAGGTACCCATTTAAAGATGGGTGGAGTTGTGGGACTTGAAATAACTTTCACCAGGACATGGACGATTTCCCCAAGTTCTCACCAAGGATCGAAGCCAGGACTATCAGGTAGACAGTCGAGCATGTCCAGCACTCGGCCATCCGTCCCACTAAGGTCGACAGTCGAGCATGTCCAGCACTTGGCCATCCGTACCACTAAGGTAGACAGTCGAGCATGTCCAGCACTCGGACATCCGTCGCATTACGTGCTTTGTTGTGCACACTAGACTAAATCATTCTGAAGTAAAATTTCTACACAAGATTTTCCTGTTATGTTGTGTACACGAGACAAAATCTGAGGAAAAGTAAAAATAAAAACTTGTGTAATCAAATCTTGTACTTATAGATCACTGAGCATCAAAAGTCTGAAGTCTACCTTTGAGTCTGACAATTTTTACCTGAGTTTCTTGTGTCTGCTGACTGCGATCCATTACATCTAAAAAAAAAGGCGGATTATCTCAAATGACGAGACTTACGTCAAGTTACATGGCTCGTAATTATATATCGTTGACATTATTGTAATGTTCCAGACATTTCTGTATAAAACAAAATACACATATATATTAATTTAAAAAACAACTACTGATTTTATCGAGGCTTAGGGTAGTTTCTTTGTGGGGATAGGGAGAGAGAGAGAGAGAGAGAGAGAGAGAGAGAGAGTGAGAGAGAGAGAGGGAGAGAGAGGGGGGAAGGAGGAGGAGGAGGAGGAGAGAGAGAGAGAGAGGGTGAGAGAACAGAAGAGAAACGAAGGCACTGACAGAAAAATAGGAGTGAACAACTTATTCTCAGTAAATTGTCCCACGAGATTTTCAACAAATCAGATAACATTTACAGAAATATCTGTTTGTTGTTTGTTTAGAAGAAATTTAATTAATGTCAAGCTAATTTAAGATTTTTACATACAAATGAATTATTGCTGATGAAATTTTTTATACTAATTCATAATACTTCGCACATGACAAGAGGATTTAAATAAATGCCTTTTACATGTAGATGTCATCTACTAGATGTCCCTGAGTTGATTAAAAAATCTAAAGGGCAATTCATCATACGCATACTGATGTCGCAATATTTCACAGAGCAGCTATTTATCAATGAATGACATCTAAACAGTAAATGTCACTAGACATATTAAAACTAGTATATAGATATATTAACTATTAGATATATAAAAACTAGTAGATGTAATACAACGTCCACGCGATAGATGCATATTTCAATTTTTAAAGTTTGAAAATGAAATGTCATATGACAGGTAGCTGCTCGATAGTTGAAATAAATAAACAAATAGTCATATGTCAATTTTTTCGCCAGAGGAATTTTAATGTCAAAAACAAAATGTTAGCCGTTAATAGCAGGTCCATTCATAGATTTGTTGGGGCAATAGGCAAAAAGACTTTTCAAGACATTTTGGGGGCGCTATGCAAAGAGACTTTTAGAGATATTTTGGAGGCGCTAGGAAAGGATACTTTTAGATATTTTGGAAGGCGCTAGGAAAAGAGACTTTTGGATATTCTGGGGGCGCTAGGCAAAAAGACTTTTAGATATTTTGGTCACTTTATTTGTCCGTTGATAAGTTTGCCTCAGTTCACCAGTGACTCCATGATTGAGACTGAAATGACTAACAGAATGTAACAATCGAAAAGTTCAACACAAAAATGTGACTGGTAAATCTCTGATTGTTTTTGGCATATTACTTTGATCGAAATAACAACAACAACAAAACAACCAATAATACGACACATAATACGTCACATAATACCAACTGCAACATACAACGAACTTCAGTTATATAAGAAGCTCAGAATTTTTATAACTTAAAAAATATGTCGCCATTTAATATTCATGTCTTTTTATTATTGGAGACGATATCGTTAAATATTTACTTTTTATATGTTGTTGTTTTTTTAGTTGATAAAAATGAAAGTCTTACACAATTTAAATGTCATCTGATTAGATGTCATTCAATAATGTCATTTGATTAAATGTTATTTAATAAAGTCATCCCCAAAGTTTACAGTGTCACGTTACAATGAAACATTTCATTAATTGTTACTGTTCTACCACACTTAAATGTCACGTAAAGTATTTATATATAAACAGGTCAGTTCACCCCGTTTATATATGGACGTTTAAGTCGTCAGGCAATGACCAGCGACTATTATAACGGCCACAACATTGCGATGACCAATATATATATATATATATATATATATATATATATATATATAAACTGTACTTACAAACACACATTTCTAGAAGGAAGATGACTCTATACTGGTGTTCGATTTTGCTTGTAACATAACCCCCAGGATGCAGGATGTGAGACTGTTACGGGTCCTTATAATGAAGATATTTGTAGAAGGTGTATTAATTCAGACAACACAAATCACGAAGTAACTCCAGTGAAGTAACATCAAACAATCATTTAATACTTGAATATAAACTGACATAAAGGTGAAATCAGGAGGAGTACAAAAGCAAACTGTAAATATGCACCCATCTACATAGATGCCCAAAGCTAGACTAACTATAAAACAAAGCATGTGCTCCCAACTGTCGGTTAATATACGTCATTTGTACTAAATGACTTATACACTAAAGCTCCCAATATTTACACTCAAGATGGCGGAATGACGCCATAGATACTGCGGTGGGCGGACCCTAGCGAATTGCGTCATCAAACTTAGACTATATTATTTCTCCACATTTCTCCCCTCTACCTAAGCATGATGTAATCATGTAAAACCCAATACTAATACCGACAAAAGGAAGCCACATGAAACAAAGTTCAATCATAGAACATATCCCAAATCATCATAACAACAAAATAAATTATCCAATGATTAATCAAATCAATATTGCATGGAAGCATAAATCAATACGTGCAAACAATATAATAAATATCATCAATTATATATGCATAAACATATTGAATTAAATTCAAATTTCTCATCATTTTTCTTTTTCGTCACTGATATTTATTATTTTATTATCTTTTTTTTTTCTATGTGACTTGTTTACTTTTTTTTTTTATGTCACTTGTTATTCCATTCAATATTTATTTTTCATGTGACTTTTGTTTATTTTTTTTTTTATGTCACTAGTTATTCTTCATTATTTTTTTTTCAGTGACTTCTCTTTTTTTGTATCATAATCATCAATTAATATTAAATATCATTATGTCATCATATAAACATATACGTGCAAACATGTCATCATATAAACATATAATACATGTAACATAGACATTATGGTACACAGGATTTCTTACTGCCAGGACATAGGTTTGTTGAGAACTTAAGCTCATTTCAAATGCAACGTGATAACGTGTCAGCAATAACGTTCTCTTTACCAGGTATAGCTTGGACGATAAAATTAAAATCCTGCAGTAGGAGTGACCATCTGGCTACTTTATTATTCCCTAGCTTTTTGGAATTTATAAATGCCAGCGGCGCATGGTCAATCCGAAGAATAAATTGGGCACCTAACAAATACCTTGCCAATTTTGTAATGCACCATGTGATGGCTAATCCCTCCCTCTCTATTGTGGCATATCTTGTCTCTGGTGAGGTCAATTTACGACTGACATATAGCACTGGGTGTAACACACCATTGTGGCTCTGTAACAGGGCCCCCCCTATCGCAACGGCCGAGGCATCTGTGGCCAGAACGAATTGTTTACCTATGTCAGGTAACTTTAATATGGGCCCCTGAGCGAAGGCGGTTTTAATAATCTCCAGGGCCCGTTGACATTCATCAGACCAGATGATTTTGTTTGGCTCTCCCTTTTTAGTTAGATTAGCCAGAGGTTCCATTATATGAGCGAAATTCGGAATAAACTTCCGATAGAAATTGCATAAGCCCAAAAGACTGCGCACCTGTTTCTTTGATGACGGTTTTTCAATATTTAATATCTTTGACACTGATTCACCTATGGGTTTTATTATATTATTTCCCACTTTATGTCCTAGGAAAGTTACTTCCGTCAGTCCTATCTCTACCTTAGTCGGTCTCACGGTTAAATTATGTCTCTAAAACTGTAAAAATTTCTCTTAGACTCCTAACATGTTTATCCCAGTCCTCATGAAAAATACTAATGTCATCCAGGTAGCAAACAGTGTCTTGTCTATGGGAAAATAATTTGGCCATCATCCTATTGAAGGTGGCTGGTGCATTTACTAGCCCAAAACTCATGAAATTCCATTGGAACAACCCAAATGGAGTTATAAATGCAGTCAATGGTTTGGCTTCAGGGGTCAGTGGTATTTGCCAATACCCTCTTGCTAAATCCAGTTTAGAAAAATATTTAGCTCTGGCTAGCCTGGTCATTAACTCCTCAGGATTGGGCATGGGATACGAGTCCATAATGGTTATTTTATTTAACTGTCTATTGTCTACACACAGTCTGATGTCACCTGTCTTTTTCTTAACTAACACTATGGGAGCTGCATATGGTGACTCTGATGGTTCTATGACACCCTGTTTCTGTAACCCTTCTAACTCTTTCTTGATATAGTCGCGGTGATGTAATGAGAGGGTGTATGGTCTCAGACGGATAACCTTGTTTTCTGACAGCTTTATGTCATGTTGTATTATATCAGTTTTACCCGGTCTATCAGAAAAAATATCTGTAAAGTCACCCAAAAGTGTCTTAATACTAACCACTTTGTCATGAGTTAGGTTATTTAATGCTATATCCTCCCATGTTTCCTTGTTTCCAACCTCAGGTCCCTCACATGTCTGAATGTCAGCGTCAGGTACATCTTCCTCCCTTAACATGAAACAATTTTGAACCTGTCTCTCAGCGGTCTGAACTAATTCAATTGGTCTATTATAGTATACTTTCAACATGTTTATATGAAAGACCTTAAACCTATTTCTAATATTAATTTCATAATCCACGTCTGTCACCTTTCTAGTAACCTTAAAAGGTCCTTGCCACTTAATAAATAATCTATTGGTCTTGTCAGGTAATAAAACAAGTACATCCTCACCTGGCCTAATATGTCTGAGTTTCCTGTTCCTATTAACCCTCAATAATGTGCTTTTATTTTTGGTTAAAACATTTGATCTAGCCACATCACAGGCCTTTATCAGTCTCTGTCTTGTATCAATCACTAGCTCATAGGCAGTTCTTACGTCAGGGGATAAATCTTTCCTTATCATTAAGTTCTTAAGTAGGGACAGTGGACCCCTTGGATTCGCACTGTACACCATTTCAAAAGGTGAAAATCCTGTTGTTTCCTGTGGAATTTCCCTATACGCAAACAACACACAGGGTAACATGAGATCCCAGTCTCCTGGATTGTCATCAGACACTTTACTGATCATTTTTTTTATACTGCCGTTCAGTCGCTCACAAATTCCATTACTTTGGGGATGGTATGGCGATGTAAAGATTTGTTTGATCCCCAATACAGAGGTAAAATGGTTGGTTAATTCAGATACAAACTGAGTACCTCTGTCAGATAAAATAACATCTGGGAAGCCTGTCCTACAAAAAATAGTCATTAGTGCCTGTGCTATGTCCTCAGCCCTTATGAATTTAAGAGGCACCGCCTCTGGCCATCTGGAACATACATCCACCACCGTTAAGATAAAGCGATGCCCTCTATTGGACAGCACTGGCATAGGTCCAGTTATATCAATAGCTAATTTTGTGAACGGTCTGTCAACTACATCGGTTGTTTGTAATGGGGCTTCCCCCCTGGTACATTTGGGCCCCTTTGATTGACACAGGTCACACGTCCTAACATATCTCTTTACGTCTCACGTAACCCCGGGCCAAAAGAATTTTCCTAAGATCCTATACTTGGTTCTAGTAACCCCCAAATGACCCGCTAAAGGTGAATCGTGGGCTGTCCTAAGAACTAATTTCCTATACTTCATTGGGACTATAAGTTGATTCACCGTTTTATTCATGTACTGTGTCTTTCTAACCCAAACACCTTTTTCTAACTGAATGATTTCCCTATCTCTAAATGATTTTTTTTCCCGGTTGATTAATTTTGATAATGACACGTCATTATGCTGTTCGGTAAAAAAGTTCTCTCCATCTATGGTGACCCTGTCAGACATCTCACCCACGGGAATGTCACTAGATTTAACATTGCCAGTCATGTGTGGATTAGGAAAGTTGACTACATTCTCTTCCCTTTGTATATTTTTACTTCCTGAGTATTAATTAAGCAGTTATCTGTACTACTAATTGATGACTGATTATGGAGGTTTTCCTCCTTAGCCTGAGCCCTTGTCACAGCATTACAGTTTCTAGTAGGATCATTAAGTTTTTTCCATTTATCCAATTCCATGGGATCACACTCTATTACGCCCTCAATATTGCCCACTAAAACGTCGTAAGTTGGTTTCTCGATAACTAATGCTTCAACTAGCCCTGTGTAAAATGGACTTCTAAGATTAATAGTGGCTATGGGTAACTCATGTACCGTCCCATCAAATGACGCACATAGAGCCATTCTTCCCGTGAATTCACTTTCTTTCACCAATGATCTACGGACACACACGCACGTTGCCCCATTGTCACGTAGCACCTTCACAGGTACATCACCAACGAACCCAGGGTAAAAATGTAAACCATTACCTCCCCCTGAACTAACATTGCCTGTTGTACCCTATCTCTTTGTCTCTGTCTGGTCTTGTCCATGGTTCTGGTCTGTTGTCCTTTTCTCCCCTGACTATTTCCCTGGGACCAAGTGCAGTTCCTAGCATAATGTCCCCTCCCGTTACACAGATAGCATAAACTATCACTACCTCCATTTCCCCTTTTGCAGTCTCGCGATCTATGTCCGGCTCTCCCACATGAGAAACATAATTTGTCCCCGTCATGTCGGTCACTGGATCTATTTCTGTTCCCAGGACTTAAGCTACGGCCACGGTTAGGATATGGTACAGCTTTAGCAAAGCACAGCACATCCTGGTTATGGTCTGGTTCTAACTTAGATATGGGTTTTTCTGGATGTGCAGACTTATACTTTCTCAATAAATCAGTGACATCTTCTAAAGTTTTTGGCCCTTTTTCTTTCAAGAATGCCACTAAATCTTTATGGCACACATTAATTGCCCTATCTACTAAAATCAGTTCCCTTAAATCATGGTACTCTTGTTTCGCCCCAGACAGAGCCACCCATCTATCAAAAAAACAAACTAAGGTTGGTGATAAATAAATTGGGGTCTTCCTCTCGTGATGGGCGAATATTATTAAATTTTTCCCTGTAACCATCACATGTGTTACCATAAATCTTCATTAATGATTCTTTCACAACATCATAATTTTTTATTTCATTTTCATTTAGTTTCAAACATACATCCAGAGCTTTGCCTCTTATGAATCCTAAAATTGACGCGGCCCATGTATTCTTCGGCATACCCGCGCTAGTAGCTAGCATTTCAAACCTAGACAAGTATGTGTCCATACTGTCAACGCCCTCTGTAAAATAAGGTAATTTAAGTGATGTGGTCACTCTATTACCCGCCCCGTTAACTCCGGGGTTAGCTGACTGTCTATTGTTCTCAGACTCTAACCGCGCTCTTTCGTTCGCGATTTCTTCCTTCCTCATTTCCCGTGCTGCGGCTCTTTCTTCCCTCTCTCTCTGTTTTTCTTCCCTCTCTCTCTCTGTTTTTCTTCCATCTCTTTCTTTTCCTTTTCCTTTCTTTCTTCCCTCTCTCTCTGTTTTTCTTCCATCTCTTTCTTTTCCTTTCTTTCTTCCCTCTCTGTTTTTCTTCCATCTCTTTCTTTTCCTTTTCCTTTCTTTCTTCCCTCTCTCTCTGTTTTTCTTCCCTCTCTCTCTGTTTTTCTTCCATCTCTTTCTTTTCCACCCTTTCTCTCTCTACAGATACCCAGGTTTGTAACTCCTGGCCTGTGAGGCCAAGTGCTTTACCAGCTTCAACAATATTTAAAATTGATGACATGGCAGTAACCAAAACCACTTATAACTAATAAGTGAAAATGTTTGATACTATATATCATACACAAAAAAAATATTCTATTATGTCATCAACATACAAGTACTAACAAAATAAATACAATATTACTTTTCAAAAACCAGCAAATTAAATGTTTTGGCTGCTGCGGGTGGACCCTATTTTAACCTCTACTGTATTAAATACAGAATTCCACCAAGAACAACAAACAAATAATTACACCAGATTTCAATATTCTAGTAATAAATATATATAAAAAAAAATATGCCAACTTACATATAAAGAAATACACATTGTAAATTCTGTTCCTTGACTTCGATGGTTGATCCTCGGTGATCCCGGTCCGCGATGTTCGATGTTGGGTTGACTAACACACGGGTTGATCCTTGGTGATCCCTGTCCACGATGTTCGATGATCCCTTGTTGATCCTCGGTGATCCTATGGTGGGGTCCTCTGACGATGAGGAGGTGATTCCCAGCCACACGGTAACGTCGGCCCCGTCAGTACACAGCGACTCTGGCCACTTTAAGCAGTAAAGTTGGCCACTTCAGCAACAGTAGGGTTGGCCTCTTCAGCAAACAGCAAGGTTGGCCTCTTCAGCAAACGGCAAGGTTGGCCTCTTCAGCAAACAGTAGGGTTGGCCTCTTCAGCAGCAGCAAGGTAGGCCTCTTCAGCAAACGGCTAGGTTGGCCACCTCAGCAAACAGTAACGTTGGCAACTTCAGCAAACAATAGGGTTGGCCACTTCAGCAAACAGTAACGTCGGCCACTTCAGCAAACAATAGGGTTGGCCTCTTCAGCAAACAGTAACGTTGGCCACTTCAGCAAACAATAGGGTTGGCCACTTCAGAGAACAGTAACGTCGGCCACTTCAGCAAACAATAGGGTTGGCCACTTCAGCAAACAGTAACGTCGGCCACTTCAGCAAACAATAGGGTTGGCCACTTCAGCAAACAGTAACGTTGGTCACTTCAGTAAACAACAACGCTGGCCACTACAGAACACAGTTTTCACGGCGCACACACAGGGTGGTGGCCGCCACGTAATTCACCGATGAATACTTAACCGGTAATTACAACGAGTCTTAATGTACTCACTCCGCTGCTCCTGAATCCAGCTAAGTCAGTCAGTTCGACGTCGGAGGTGCCAAATATATGTTACGGGTCCTTATAATGAAGATATTTGTAGAAGGTGTATTAATTCAGACAACACAAATCACGAAGTAACTCCAGTGAAGTAACATCAAACAATCATTTAATACTTGAACATAAACTGACATAAAGGTGAAATCAGGAGGAGCACAAAAGCAAACTGTAAATATGCATCCATCTACATAGATGCCCAAAGCTAGACTAACTATAAAACAAAGCATGTGCTCCCAACTGTTGGTTAATATACGTCATTTGTACCAAATGACGTATACACTAAAGCTCCCAATATGTATACTCAAGATGGCGGAATGACGCCATAGATACTGCGGTGGGCGGAGCCTAGCGAATTGCGTCATCAAACTTAGACTATATTATTTCTCCACAGAGACCAATAAACAGTCTAGTAGTTGGAGACCATTAGAACATAAAATAAACATTTCCTTTGATCTCCTAGACATGGTATCCCCACCCAACCCCTCCCCGCAACCCCACCTCAAACGAGTGCACATATAACTCACAACTTGAGACCAGATAATTTGAACATTTTCACAAGGATAACCCCCCCTCACCCCCACCATTGCTGGACAAATAAACAAAAAATTAAATCGAAATCAAATGAGATTGTAAAATTGAATATATCTATATAAATAATAGTGGTCTGGGTTCTGCGTTAAATCGAAAGTAAAAAATGAATACAACAGTATTCCAGTTTAAAATCGTCAAACGTAAACAATAGTAATAAAAATCATGAAAAAATCGGATCTACTAGCCTACTGATCAAACCTAGGGGATATTAAAGATAAAGAATTTCATTAAAATTGCAGTTTTCGCAAGATAGTAAGCTCATGGTCACATGACATACATCTAAAAATAAAACTTGTCGCTGTACAAAGTAAAAGGAAAAATAATATATATATATATATATATATATATATATATATATATATATATATATATATATATATATTTAATCAGAGTCAGTCCTCAACAACCAGGCTGGCCACGACCTTCACCTTTGTATCATAATCTGTCCCAGACAACACTTGAAAACTACACTTTCCTCACCGACTTTGAAACTTTTTTTTGTATCATCTCGACCCCGGGGGGGGGGGGTCGATATTTGATGAAAGGAGCAGACAGTTACTTGACCCACTCATCATTGGGTGGGTGGGGATGAGGGGGTACTCACTCCTAGCTCCCCCCCTCCCCCTTCACTCTCTCAGCCTGCACTCATTCCTCTCTCCTTCCCTGTCCGTTCTTTCGTCATGTCTGTCAACTTGTAACACTCTCTCGGCGTCCGGTTAGAATAATTTGTATCTGTTTACACTTATTTCCCCAAACTACCTTGGGATATATATTAGACCTCTACGGGTACAACCACTTAAAATAATATACAGGACGCGAGACATTATGTAGTACGGTCAGATTTCGAGGTTTCGTTGAGTACACACGCTGTGGTGAACTGTTAAAAGACAATAGATATCCCATGATGATTTTGGCATGTGGTTTACTGGAGCAAGACTCTTTGATTCTGTAAGTTGTGTCCCCCTGTTTGAGTACGTATGTTTGTCTATGTTTCACAAACACCACAATGCTATTGATTTTAAGACGGATACTGTGAGACTTGGAATTTTATCATACAGATAACTTTTATAACGTGGGATGGATTTTAGAGTGGTGTAGATACTCAACTGTAATCCTGAGAGTCCTGGGTTCGATCCTCGGTCAGGGAAGTAAAAGCGGCTGGGCGTTGTGCTAACCACACAATCCCTTCGTATGCCGAGGTTATAGACACAGATGAATTCTACACTTCATCTGCCCGATGGCCCGTTAGGGCTAAGGGAACTTTTCTTTAACTTTTATAACACAGTAATACGCAAAATTCAGTTTATGATACTATTAATTAATGCATTCAAGTGAATCATCAGAGTCCATTGCCTTTACCTAATAACTAAACTTGGCAGCTATATACTCTGACAATGCCCTATTTATGTTTACATGTATACCTATAAGGTAATATTCTACTTACTTTGTCATGTACATTTATAAGGCAATGTCATGTCATACATCTTCATGTCATAATCTTCATGTCATACATCTTCATATCATACATCTTCATGTCATACATCTTCATGTCATACATCTTCATTGATGTGTACAACAGTAAAGGGAATATCATGCTTAAAACCTCATTGATGTCTACATCTATCTGTACGACAATGTTATACTTACGTCTACATCTGTAAGTGAATGTACTACTTACAATTACTTGGACGCGTACATCTCTAAGTGAATGCACTACTTACAATTACTTGGACGCGTACATCTCTAAGGGAATGTACTACTTACAATTACTTGGACGCATACATCTCTAAGTGATTGTACTACTTACAATTACTTGGACGCGTACATCTCTAAGGGAATGTACTAATTATAATTACTTGGACGCGTACATCTATAAAGGAATGTACTACTTACAATTACTTGGACGCGTACATCTATAAAGGAATGTACTACTTAGTGCCACAATGGCCATTGTAACCTTTTCAAGTATGTGGTGGGTGCACGACTCCATTTGTCACTACTGGGGTAAAATGTCCGGTAGTGGATCACGAGCCAGACATGTCAGCTCAACAATGACATCACATGTCAGCTCAACAATGACATCATATGTCAGCTCAACAATGACATCAAATGTCAGCTCTACAATGACATCACATGTCAGCTCAACAATGACATCACATGTCAGCTCAACAATGACACCACATGTCAGCTCTACAATGACATCACATGTCAGATTACAATGACATCACATGTCAGCTCAACAATGACATCACATGTCAGCTCAACAATGACATCACATGTCAGCTCAACAATGACACCACATGTCAGCTCTACAATGACATCACATGTCAGATTACAATGACATCACATGTCAGCTCAACAATGACATCACATGTCAGCTCAACAATGACATCACATGTCAGCTCAACAATGACACCACATGTCAGCTCTACAATGACATCACATGTCAGATTACAATGACATCACATGTCAGCTCAACAATGACATCACATGTCAGCTCAACAATGACATCACATGTCAGCTCAACAACGACACCACATGCCAGCTCAACAATGACACCACATGTCAGCTCTACAATGACATCACATGTCAGCTCAACAATGACATCACATGTCAGCTCAACAATGACATCACATGTCAGCTCTACAAAGACATCAATGTCAGCTCAACAATGACATCACATGTCAGCTCAACAATGACATCACATGTCAGCTCAACAATGACATCACATATCAGCTCTACAATGCCATCACATGATGTTTAAATTATGGAGGGAGTGACAATGATTTATTTAACGAAATTGTTTCACCCCGTTGGGTGGGGCCGACATACAGCGCCATGTTGTGATAATTATTTTTGGTTTCTTCACGTTACAAGAATCAATAAATACAATCTGACAATTTTAAAGTTTTCAACCGATCAATTATTGAATCGATCTATTGAGTTACAGCTTCAGGTAATCAACAAACCTTATTCTTTTGTTGATAGTAATTAAATTGATTGGTTTTTCAAACTTAATCAACGTACATGGTATTTGTCTTAATAATTTTGCATGGTATCTTTATCATTTTTGGTCTTCAGTGCTAATCAATAAAGTGTCTTACGTAAGTCTGTAAAATTATACAAACCATGTCATAGATGTGTTAAGTAAACCTGTAAACTAATACAAACCATGTTATGGATGTGTTAAAGTAAACTTGTAAACTAATACAAACCATGTCATAGATGTGTTAAAGTAAACCTGTAAACTAATACAAACCATGTTATAGATGTGTTAAAGTAAACCTGTAAACTAATACAAACCATGTCATAGATGTGTTAAAGTAAACCTGTAAACTAATACAAACCATGTTATAAATGTGTTAAAGTAAACCTGTAAACTAATACAAACCATGTCATAGATGTGTTAAAGTAAACCTGTAAACTAATACAAACCATGTTATAGATGTGTTAAAGTAAACCTGTAAACTAATACAAACCATGTCATAGATGTGTTAAAGTAAAACTGTGTACACCCCAGGCCCGTAGCGTGCGGGGCGGCAGGGGGCCGTCCCCCTGCATTTTGTCTGGCCCCCTTCTGCTTGTTTGCTCTACTTAGTAACATTTATTTCCTGCCCCCCCCCCCCCCGCTATCGGCCTGCCCCCTGCTGTAGAATTTTCACGCTACTGGCTGGTACGCCACTGGCCTTCTGAACATGTGGGTGATCGACAAACGGAGACATCTCACTCAAATACAAGTACCAAGATGACTGCGGTGTGTGTAATGAACATCTCGCCGTTTTAGGTATGATGTAATGAGAGCCACACCACAACGTTTAAACTGTGTTTACATCAACACAACATCATCATAACATCAACATTGGCATCAATATCAGCATCGATATCAGCATCACTATTAGCATCAATATCAGCATCAATATCAGCATCAATATCAGCATCAATATCAGCATCAATATTAGCATCAACATTAGCATCAATATCAGCATCAACATCAGCATCAATATCAGCATCAACATCAGCATCAACATCAGCATCAACATCAGCATCAATATCAGCATCAATAACAGCATCAATATCAGCATCAATATCACATCAACATTAGCGTCAATATCAGCATCAATATCAGCATCAACATTAGCATCAATATTAACATAAACATCAACTCGCCATCAAATGATCGTATATGGAGACAGAAATAGACTAAAATTTTTATTTTAATGGCAGCTAAAAAATATTTCAAGATCGAGGCTAATACAAACGTATTAGTTTTTTTTTTTAAATATATTTTTTTATGTGGCAAAGCATACTTTAACTATAAAACTTGGCGAAACGAATGTCTACCAGGTTCACAATTATGTCCCCTAGTAACAAGATGTGTTGTAACATATTCAGTTTTTTTTTTCTCAGAACATTTGTAATATTTTCTGAGACTTGTTTTTATATATTTATTTGTTCGCCTTATCAAATTCAGGTCGTGTTATTAGAAATAGTGACTTTAGTTCACGTAAATCTTACTTTTATAATGGTCATTTTGTAAGTAGTTTAAATTAAACACAAATGTATGGTTGTTGTGTCTTCACATTCTAAATTGAAAACTTGTATTTTGTCTATTGCCAATATTGTGCTTTTATTTTTTTTTTTGTTGCTGTCGAAATTGGCAAATTGTTTATTTCCATTCCCATCCAGAATGTTTTAATGGATTCTTTGCTCAATGGCTGTATTGTAGCCAGTTAATTAAAATGGCTAATCCTTATATTCAATAATTTTTCTACCGAAATTTTCGAATAATAGTGTGCAGAAATTCAGTTTCTTAAAAATAATTTCTCTAATTGACTGCTAGAAGGTTGGAAATAACTTATTTGTTTTTTTTTCAAAAATAAATTAATTAACAGTTTATAAAATTAAAACGTACTTTTATGATGTTTATTTTTGTTGTTAATGTGCATCATGTCTAATTTTATAAAACAAAAATGGTCACTATGTTTTAAAATAGAATATTGTATGTGTGTGTGTGTGTGTGTGCAAAAGTTGAATTTTTCTTCGCCACCCTGCCTCCCAATGTCAGCCAGTCGAAATTCCCTTATATTATTCTTTGATTATGTGGAGAGTATACAGACATTCCAAGGCTGCTACTATTGACATAATATATCATATGATTAGCTATATGTTTTCACATATATGTTCAGAAAGCAGATGTGTGCACACTGCATGGAGTAGTCATGTTATATAACCATTGCAAATTAACTGGTAATCCGAGGATTCGATAACAGTCACATTCGCCACAATTAAGTGGCTGAGGTCAGAGGATTTGATGGATAATTTCTAAGATCTAATGTCCTGGTATTATGTATTGGTGACACTTCAGTGAATTACTGGGCATGCGGGTGTGCGTGGTAATGACAGGGTCGAGTTCCTAAAGAGGTCGATCAATGACTAGAGATGCATCTCGTAGGTTTTCAAAGTAACTCACTGGAGGGCGCTATCGCCAAAAGATACGTAGGCTTGAACAAAATCTGTGTTTCTTGTGATGGAAAACGGGGCGACAGGCAGAAATGTCTGGAATAATTGGAATGGCCGTTGTGGGGGGCTTCGGGGAGACGTGCAGGTAATCTGTCACTGGGAATTGTCAGCTACGTTCGTAGCTTGGGAGGTTGGGGCCACAATGTCGACTCTTGTTGCCGCCGCTGTAGGGAAGCTGAGGATCTCGTGGAACACGTGATTTGTGATTGACCCAGGTTGGCAGACCACAGGGTGGCCAGTGGTAACTCGCGAGTCACTGACCTATTTGGCAGTCCTCAGTTGTCAAGGAACGCGGCGAGTTTAACCTCACGGGCTCTAAGAGATTAAATCTCATCTCGCAGATGAACTGAAATAGTTAAAAAAAAGACATGCTTTGATATGCTAATATAGAAAGGTGTGACCGAGGTTAGAGGTCATTTTTAGAGCAATAATTATGAGGGTTTTGACGTACCCTTCACTGTTGGCAATTTACAGAAATAACGTTATGCAACTGATGTCCTTTTCTTACACATGGCCAAGTAGATAAACTTGGCAGATTGTTGCTGTGAATTTATCATTCTAACCAGTGTTGTGTTAAGTCTCGGATTCAAATCTGGGAATGGGTAAACATTTGATATGACCCTATTACTAATGGCGACACCCGTTGTGCCTCCGTGACATTGGTGGTTTGATTACGGTGAGGAGAGTTGGGATTACACTCACCGAAACTTAATTGTTCTACTCAAATAACGAGATTTATTGAATTAAATCTGTTATTTGTGTGTGTGTGTGTGTGTAATGGCCTTGTCTTTAACGGAAAAATAACATGCAAGAAAAAGCCGCGCATACTCAACCCGTCAATGAATATAGATGTCTGATGGTTCAGTCCGACGTTTCCCTTGGTGTCATTTACTGTCCACTGAGCTGGGCACGTGACTGGAGCGTGACTTCATTGACGCTATCCATCATTGGCAGTGAAACATTTTGAGCCAACACCGTGGATCATCATGTGCCTTGGACTCGTTATGCGGTGTCTCAAAGCTGAGTGATGAAACGATGTGTCTCAAAGCTGCTGCGTCTTATGTCCATCTTTCACACTTCCGGACGTGCTGGTCAGTCAGAAGGGAGGTGGGGGTGGGGGGTGGGGCGGGGTAGGTGGTGATTTTGGTGATGGTGATGATGATGATTATGATGATGTTTATGATGGTGATGTTGATAATGATGATGATGATGGTGATGATGATGATGATTATTATGATGATTATGGTGATGTTGATGATGATGATAGTGATGATGGTGATGATGGTGATGATGATTATGGTGATGGTGATGTTGATGATGATGATGATCTTGATGGTGATGATGATTATGGTGATGGTGTTGAAGATGATGATGGTGATGATGATTATGGTGATGGTGATGTTGATGATGATGATGATAAGTGAAGATGATGACGTTCCGGTATATTTTATAAGATTTGACGGGTATTTTGTAATGAATGGACTGTAGATTGATTTGTAAACATTTGGGTAGGTGGCGGGAATGGTAACACATTTCTTTATCCTAACAAGAAGGATAATGATATCGGGTATATTATAAAAGTTTCAAGTGTTGCGTAACACTCCGATTTCCTCACGCAGCGCCGGGTACAGTCCGAGTACTTAATATCCCTTACATCGTCATGAATGTATAATAATGACTTTATTCTTATACACTCTAATTGATCATAAACATTTGATTATCATTTTTTTTTGTCTGAAAATAAATCAATATTTAATCAGATTTGTACTGGCATGGGGTTTCTTTGTACTGGCATGGGGTTTCTTTGTACTGGCATGGGGTTTCTTTGTACTGGCATGGGGTTTCTTTGTACTGGCATGGGGTTTCTTTGTACTGGCATGGGGTTTCTTTGTACTGGCATGGGGTTTCTTTGTACGTGTCATTTATGGCTATCGTATAGTTGGCCTACCCAAGTATGAACGGGTTTTGGGTTAGATACAGAAAGATTTATTTCAGGTCGACCTCTTTATTTTAAACCAGAATCGAAACGCATTGCACTATCAATATGTTCACAACTTGCTACAACTATATATACATACACATACTGAAACAAGTAGCACACACTGATAACTGAAATCACTTAGGGGTGCACTAACATATATCAACACAGACACACACAAATCACACTATCAGCACAACACATATCACACAAAACAGACATACAGACGTACAAATCGCCCGGAGTCAATGTTTCCCTCCAATTTACGACCCATCGTACCATTTTGTTTTTCAAAACGCTCCTGACAGGATCATTGTGGCGACTGATGACGATAATGGGACGGATGGTCGTGCGGTAAATCGCACAATTGTTGAACTGAGAATCCCTGGTTCGATCTCCTGTCAGGACCAAATGATATTTCAGGTCTTTCAGGCTTAAGTCTTTCGAGGGTAGATTGCATTATCGGCTAGGGTAGGGATGAAAGAAGCGCACTGCAAAAACCATCTCAATAGTGGTTTATACAGGATCTAAGAGATTTCATCTCATCCTTACAGGGACTTCACACACCCACACACATACTGATGAAGACCGATCTAATAGTTTCAAATCATATAATATCTTTGTAAGCGACATCAATAGACTGATGTTAATGATGTGTGTATAACATCTCATTGTGGAATGATATCAGCTGCTGAATGTGTCCCTAACTTACATCTCTTTGTTAGATGATGTATCCATAACATCTCTTTGAAAAGATGTGCCCATAACATCTCATTGTGAAAAGATGTGTCCATAACATCTCATTGTGAAATGTTGTGTCCATAACATCTCATTTTGGAATGATAAGCACATAATACCTCTTATAAAATCTATTTGTTGATGTGTAAAAATTTAAAGCACACACAAGAAGAAAATGTAAAAAGAATCTCTGAGATAAGATGACGCGATGAGATGAACTACAGCTCTTATCTATTATATAAGTCTACCCCATGTCCTGTAAGAGTCTAACATTAAGATAACGATTTTAATTATTTTCTTTCTAAATGCCAAGAAGAAGAAGAAAAAAAAACATCACCAAAACAATTTTTTTCGGACAGTGGTTTACAAAGCTGATTTGTAATGGGTCGCGTACAATTTGAATAATTAGTTCATTGAGAATAAATACAAACATATCTTCTATTCTTGTTTTATCTTTTTTTTTTAATTTTTTTTACAGTGGGGGAGGAAAACCAAGAAAGTTTTTTTTAGTGCGTCACGGAATCGTTTTTAAAAATGTTTTATGGATAAATAAATATTTGATAAAAATGGAAAGAAAAATAAATAGTTTTGCTAAGTAAAGATATTTTTTGTTTTAGTTTCTTGAAAGTTCTTAGAGAATTTGATTCTATACAATAACCATAAGACAATTGAACAAGATCATGTTTTAAAATCTGATTTAGTTTTCTTTATATGGAAGCGGAACGTAATTGTGGAAGAGTGATTTACATTGCTTATTAATGTTATATGTAGCTGCATCATTTCTTCCTGTTGTCTAATGAATTTATCTTGTTGATCTATATTCCCTGATTAACTGATTGATTCATTTAACACATTCATTATTTATAGACCACAAAAAGCTGTTTAATTGATTTAAAGGGAATTTCAGAGTGTCCTGATACATACAAAATTGTATTACAGAGGACTTTCTGAAACAATAGCAGATAAAAATAAACCCACCTCAAAATCCTTCCCCCCCCGCTCCCGCCCGCCTCCAAATGTTTCTTTTAGACATTAGAAAATTAAATGTAAGTTATTTTATTTTCACAAATGACGTAGTCAATAATGTGTCTAGTGTGCTTGAAGAAAAAACCGAAACAACAACCACAAACTACAAACACAAACAACAAACAAAAACAACAAACAAAAACAACAAAAACAAACAAACACAAACAACAAACACAAACTACAAACACAAACAACAAACACAAACAACAAAGACAAACAACAAACACAAACAACAAACACAAACAACAAACACAAACAACAAACACAAACAACAAACACAAACAACAAACACAAACAACAAACGCAAACAACAAACACAAACAACAACCACAAACTACAAACACAAAACAACAACCACAGACAACAAACACAAACAACAAACACAAACAACAAACACAAACAACAACCACAAACAACAAACACAAACAACAATCACAAACAACAAACACAAACAACAACCACAAACTACAAACACAAAACAACAACCACAAACAACAAACACAAACAACAAACACAAACAACAAACACAAACAACAACCACAAACAACAAACACAAACAATAATCACAAACAACAAACACAAACTACAAACACAAACAACAAACACAAACAACAAAGACAAACAACAAACACAAACAACAAACACAAACAACAAACACAAACAACAAACACAAACAACAAACACAAACAACAACCACAAACAACAAACGCAAACAACAAACACAAACAACAACCACAAACTACAAACACAAAACAACAACCACAGACAACAAACACAAACAACAAACACAAACAACAAACACAAACAACAACCACAAACAACAATCACAAACAACAAACACAAACAACAAACACAAACAACAACCACAAACTACAAACACAAAACAACAACCACAAACAACAAACACAAACAACAAACACAAACAACAAACACAAACAACAACCACAAACAACAAACACAAACAACAATCACAAACAACAAACATAAACAACAAACACAAACAACAAACACAAACAACAAACACAAACTAGTCTAGATATCTCTGGAATAATTTTAGTTCTATTTCGTTTGCGGATAAAATTGCAAAGTGTCTACTTTTGACTTTCGTGGCTCAAAGAGGAGAAATAGAATTTGGAAATTAGAATGTTGATATCTAGTTTTCAGATAATCTCATTGCTCACTTACTTTTTGTATTAATAACATAGAAGTTACAAAAAAAAAAGATATTCCCTGTAAACTTAATTATTTAATTTAGACAAAGGACCATGAGAGCGCTCTTGGGTTATATAAATAGTACATGACCCTATAATGGTCCTTGAGAAATAGTACATGACCCTATAATGGTCCTTGAGAAATAGTACATGACCCTATAATGGTCCTTGAGAAATAGTACATGACCCTATAATGGTCCTTGAGAAATAGTACATGACCCTATAATGGTCCTTGAGAGATAGACAATTTAATATGGTTTATCTCTGTCCCTCTCTGTATCTCTCTGTATCTCTCTGCCCCACTCTGTCCTCTCTGTCCCTCTCTGTCTCTCTTTGTCCCTCTCTGTCCCGCTCTGTCCCTCTTTGTCCCTATCTGTATCTCTCTGTCACTCTCTGTCCCGCTCTGTATCTCTGTTCCTCTTTGTCTCTCTTTGTCCCTCTCTGTTCCTCTCTGTATCTCTCTGTCCCTCTTTGTCCCTCTCTGTATTTCTCTATATCTGTCTTGTTCTCCCCTCCCCACCTCTGTATTTCTCTCTCACTCTCCAAACTATCAAATAAATAAAACATCTCACAAAGATGGTATTAGTAGGCTCAGGATTCACTGTATGGTGAATGATCATCTTGATATCGTGACACTTGTTAATATCAGAGCAGAATAACAGCAGCTCTTGTCACCAGCTGCGCATGAAGAGGTAAGCTCTGGACGTGAGCACATAACAACTCCAATATCAGACTAGAACATCATCACATCATCACATCATCACAAAGTCACCCAGGTGTGTGGAGACAAAGTGCATATAAAATGTCAGAAATAATTTCTCTATCTTTTTATAGTAGTGTCGGCAAAAATGCATACCACAGCTACGCTTCATTTAATATTTACAAGTGAAATAATGAACTTATTAATAGAAAAAACTTTTCTGATCCCTGGCAAAGCAGTCTTCGTAATGGTTTTAAGCTACCATATCTAGTGTTGAAACTATTCTATAGGTATAAATGTACTGGTGTTGAGGTCTATCTATAGGTATAAGTGTACTGGTGTTGAAGTCTATCTATAGATAAAAGTGTACTGGTGTTGTCTATCTATCGGTATAAATGTATTGGTGTTGAAGTCTATCTATAGGTATAAGTGTACTGGTGTTGTCTATCTATCGGTATAAATGTATTGGTTGAAGTCTATCTATAGGTATAAGTGTACTGGTGTTGTCTATCTATCGGTATAAATGTATTGGTTGAAGTCTATCTATAGGTATAAGTGTACTGGTGTTGTCTATCTATAGGTATAAATGTACTGGTGTTGACGTCTATCTAGAGGTATAAGTGTACTGGTGTTGTCTATCTATCGGTATAAATGTATTGGTGTTGAAGTCTATCTATAGGTATAAGTGTACTGGTGTTGTCTATCTATCGGTATAAATGTATTGGTTGAAGTCTATCTATAGGTATAAGTGTACTGGTGTTGTCTATCTATAGGTATAAATGTACTGGTGTTGACGTCTATCTAGAGGTATAAGTGTACTGGTGTTGAAGTCTATCTATAGGTATAAATGTACTGGTGTTGTCTATCTATAGGTATAAGTGTACTGGTGTTGAAGTCTATCTATAGGTAAAAGTGTACTGGTGTTGAAGTCTATCTATAGGTATAAGTGTACTGGTGTTGAAGTCTATCTAGAGGTATAAATGTATTGGTGTTGAAGTCTATCTATAGGTATAAGTGTATTGGTGTTGTCTATCTATAGGTATCAATGTACTGGTGTTGACGTCTATCTAGAGGTATAAGTGTACTGGTGTTGAAGTCTATCTATAGGTATAAATGTACTGGTGTTGAAGTCTATCTATAGGTATAAGTGTACTGGTGTTGAAGTCTATCTATAGGTATCAGCAGTGCTTTTTTTCAGTGGGCACTCATGGGAGCTGAGTTCCCATACCTTTTTTTTTTTATAGACTATTATAGTATTTTCTGACATAAGTTAAAAAACAGATGTGAAATGAGTTCCCAAACATTTTTCGCTAGAAAAAAAGCACTGGGTATCAGTGTACTGGTGTTGAAGTCTATCTAGAGGTATAAGTGTACTGGTGTTAAAGTCTATCTATAGGTATTAGTGTACTTGTGATGAAGTCTATCTATAGGTATAAGTGTACTGGTGTTGAAGTCTATCTATAGGTATTAGTGTACTGGTGTTGAAGTCTATCTAGAGGTATAAGTGTACTGGTGTTGAAGTCTATCTATAGGTATAAGTGTACTGGTGTTGAAGTCTATCTAGAGGTATAAGTTTACTGGTGTTGTAGTGGCATGACTTATGGGTGTGTCAACCAGAACGAAACATCCAGGCTTACATCAATAGTTTCCCGCTCATAATACGGCCCTGCTTAAAGAGGTTCGCATATGACATTGACCCAGCATGTGACATTCGCAACAGACTGGGCGCACTGATACGGACAACCCTAACGTGAGGACCACTAATTTAAAAACAATAATGACATAACTTTTTTCCCACCAATCAACTAACCCTAGCTACAAAGCCGTAGCCAGAATTTTGTTTTGGAGGGGGGGGGGTGGGGCTGTGCGGAGAGTTTTATATAAGAAAAAATTGGAACACAATGATAAAGAAGTATATTTTATAATTAAATTTGATTTTTAGTATTAATTTGGGGGGGGGGGGTGGTAGGCTATAAGCCCCCCCCCCTAGCGCCCCCCCCGGCTACGGCCTTGCCTAGCTAATATTTCGTGCGATTTAACGAATAGATTTTTTTCTTTTTAAGATTCGACATTTTCAAAATATAAACTTACGAAAAAACAACATCTCAACCCCATCTTTGTTCCGAAAGTGCTGTCTTTGTGTGTTTTAAAGTATACGGGGGATTGGGGGGGGGGGGGAACATCGTGGTAATCTCCCTTATACAGCAGGCGGGAGAGATCACCCATTGAACAATAAATATGTACCCAGGTCTTCAATCAATTGGATAATCGCCCCTGGAGTAGACAATGCAAAGATGTTTTTCTGGTCTCGGGAAAATTGAATGACCTTCCTCTCCAAGGCCTTCGCGGTCAGTGTTTACCTAAATTTTCCTACCGCCCCCCACCCCCCCTCCCGTAAATTAAATTCAGCCCAAGGGGAAAGTTATTTTAAAGGGGAGAAGACTGAGTACGCTATCGTGGTAGAAAATTGAATTACTTCCCCTGTCAGAAAAGAAAAAGAACCGGAAAAAAGATATATATATATATATAAATTGGCGTATAAAGTTTGCAAATCCCGACTACTGATTGTGCATCAATCACTGTGCATCAATCATTGTGCCATCACATTTTTTTGTTGTTGTTGTTGTTTATGGTTTGAATGGAGAACTTTCCATTGTGTATGATTTTGAAGAAATACGTCACAGAACGACATGTCATGTTCTACCAATGTCAGAGTTATATGGTACTTATTTGGGTTGTATTCATCCGTCATATCGTCATTTTGTTATTAATAAAATAACAGGGCTGGTGTGAACTCTGTGAGAGATATATCGCACAGATTCTGTTTTCTTACTACTTTGGCTGTTCTTTATGCTGTTGAAAGAATGCGATGTCAATCTAAAAAGATCATATTAACTAAAAATGAGAAGGTTTCTGTATTGGCCTTCTTTCATCCCTACCGTTGCCAATAATACAAATACCTTTGAGACACCGCTGTAGAGATAGGGGAGAATTTTCCACGTGACCTGAAAAATCCCTGGGGCTCTGAACGGAGATCAAGGCCGGGTCACTGAGCGACAGTCGCAGACTTTCAATTGCAGGAACACCCCTCCCCTCGGATATTTATAGAAACATACATTGTCTGTGTTTTTATATCGTGTTTAATAGAATAACAAACACTGAAGACGTTCATTCAAAGGTTTACATGCGAGGAAATTTGTTGATGTGTAAAAATTGAAAGCACACACAAGATTTAGAATTTAGAATTTGTTTCTTCTGATATTGTGATATCAGCAAATTGACAAATGATGAGTGTGTTTGATTAATGAGACTATCCATCTACCTGTCCCTTTGTCGGTCTGTCTGTTTATCTATCTGCCTGCTTATCAACTAAAATAAGTCAAACTGCTTGTCTGTTTTCTGTCTATCAGTTCGATGTTTGTCTGTGACAGACTGAGCGCAGGAGTCTGCCAGACATTCTGTACTGCAGTGAGGACAGTAAATACTGTAGTTGTTTCCTCTTCACGCAGGCTACACAACAAAACAATCCTTTTCTCTGGTTTTGTTTTTTTCTATGTATTTTTTGAAATCTTTTAGTTTTTTTAAAAACAAACAAAACTTTCTTCTTAAACATAACACATTCTGCGGGGGGGGGGGGGGGGGTATCAATTTTCCTGTGCAGCGGCTACTTCCATTTGTTAATGCCTCAACTTATTTCTTTGATTTCAATTTGGTTTAGTCGATATGAAATCGCTTTGATGGACGATGATGACCTGTTCTAGATAAAATGGCTATCCGGCTAACTCGGGACTATTGCATAAGACACAAAAAGAAATGTATGGTCTGTATCCTGTAGGTCATACAGAGGTCAAAACCTTTACTCCCTCGCCTGTCGAAATGTCTTTTTCTGGTTCACTTTTTAGTCATCGGAGATTTAAACAAATAGATGATACATCAGAGCTAATGGCATTCTGGGAGAATGCTGGGACTATCGATCAAACCACCAAAATGGCTTCTATTAAAACAAAAAAACTGAACAAAGAAATATAATAAAAAAAATTGCCTTGAGTTTAACGATGCAAGCATCTATAACTACACTTTGGTTTTTACGGTCAGATGTCTTTTAAATAAGATGTCTCTCAATAAATGTCTTACGTAAGATGTCTCGTATGTAAAAACAAGCAATTTAAGCCTGTTCCATACTGGACACAGGACGTGTTGGCGCATTTTCGTGTATGTATCAGTACGTATGCTATATTTCAGTAAATATTTGTCAATTTCGGAAATGTTTATAAATTCAATTGTGTAATGCATATATCTGAAAAAAGATATTAAAAAGACGTTTCTTTATATTTGAAAAATAATTATTTTCTCTTAAATCTAACTACAAGTGGTTTGTGGTCACTGAAATAGGACTCATAATTGAAACATTCTAAATTGTAGTTATTTAATCGTCCGAAAACTCCGTCAATTGTTGTTTGATAAATTGTTGTTGCCAATCTTTGTGAAAGTAGTTGAATGTTGAAGTTTGATTCGAAGAAATTTTCAATTTCTGCCCCGGGCTCTTTGAAATCTTGATTGAAGTCCCAACAAATGATGACTTTTGGTTGATTGAGCTGTGCTGCAAAGTTGTCATTGATTATGGGTTTTATAAAAAGTAAGGGAAGTAAGACATGTTGAATAACTGTTACAAAAATAAATAATGATTTCGCCCCTTTGTTTAGCTTATAATCTATATATAATATATAAGCTCCTTAGGAGCCCTAAAGCCCGGCCCTGAGAGGTCCTATAGCGAAATGAACTTTTGATGTACACATGGCAGGCCAAGACCTACAAAATGATATATACATCATGGGTCTAGGACTTATGGTTGTTGAGATCTAGGGTGATGACGGACAGACAGACAAAACAAGGACAATAGAGAATTTTGTTTGAAAATGCTCTAAAAATATAACTATAGAAAAAAAAAACAATTTTATTCCGATTAGTTCAAAATAGTTGAGGAATGGAGGGGGGGGGGTTGTAAATAAAATCTTTTATTAACTGAGTCAGCTGTTGAACATTATACGTTAAAATATGAATAAAACAAACATATGTATCCAGCTATTGGTAAAGCTGTGTAGGTCTATAAGCTGTGCTCTTTTACTCGATGTGTGCTATAATTAAAAATGCACCCCTCTATTGTTATAGCCGTGAAATTGTATAAACTGCGTACACAGAAAAAAACAACACTCCATCGTGGCTAGTTAGAGTGACTTTAAGGACTTTACAGACAGACTTTATAGACTTTACAGACAAACTTTACAGACAGACTTTACAGACAGACTTTACAGACAGACTTTACAGACTTTACACAACTACATGCAAATAGTGGGCGAAGTGTGGCATCATTTTGGTTAAGATTCAGTGAAGATTCGACTAAGTGACATAAGTGATGATTTCATTTGACCATCAGGTCATTCATATGCAGTTAAATGTCTTCAATAATTACATGCATGTGTTGCTGACTAGACATTGAATAATGACATCAATAAATCTAATACTATCTATGATAATCGTTTTAAATATCAAATTTAAGCCATTGTATGAGATGTTCAGTCAGCAAGTTTTCATCGATAAAATGCCACTCACAAAACTGATCGTGAAGATGTTTATCCTAACATCGATACAACACTTGGATTGTTATTCACTATCACAGTAACTGTTGATACATCTCATCGCTGTTACAACATACAAAAACTATTACAGATTTTTTAATCATCCATGTCACAAGACCAACTGTCTGTCCTGGTGTCAGTAAAACAGGAAACAGCATCTGTTATTCATTATGATGAATTTTATCAATATATTAGCATATCTAAGTAAGTCAAGTCACTTTGTGAATTTCTTTAACTCAAAAGATGCGTTGTTACCAGAGATGTACCAAGTACTGACTATGCCAATGTCGAGTTACAATATTTTTTTATTAGAACTGATTTTTTTGTTCCTATTTTTGTGAACAATTTACACTTTAAAAAATGTGTTTTTCAAGAAATTAGTTGCATTTAGAATGAAGAGATCGAGGTCAATCAAACCTTGACAAACCTAAAATGTTTTTTTTCAAATGTTGCATGGTTGAAATATGGACAATGATAAGCTTCAAAATGAACAATAACTCGGTTTATGACGCACTCTCCCGGATGTTTTAAACGTTACAAGTTTGATTTGAATGTGTAGCTAGTACTGGAGCGGTGTTGTGGTTGGGGCTGCAGGGTAGTTTGGCGATCAGTCAAAACAGTTTTACATACAAGTGATTATATATATATATATATATATATATATATATATATATATATAAGCAATATTTGAAACTTTTTATAATGAATATGAATGGCTGAATGTAATATCTGGCTGTAAGTAATATCTTATAGATTGTTAGCAATACATCAATAGCTGTAAGTAATATCTTCAAAGATGTAAGCAAGAGTCAGATAGATGAAAGCAAAATATTAATGGCTGTAAGCAATATTTTAACGGAATTAAGCAATATACTAATTACAGTATGCTCCCGGCAGTATGTGAATTGTTTACAATGTCTTTGATGGACTGTCCGTTGAATCATTTTAGAACTATGTAAAAATGTTTCATCTAAGATTTTGTTAACTTTGTTTTATCTCCTTCTAACAGACCATATGACTCCAGGCAACACTTGAATTCATTACAATGGTTGAGGCCAACTCTTGGGGGAAAAAAAAAGAAATGACCATTACAAGGTTAGGACCGCCTTGTCTGGCTATTACTAGACATGCAAATTGCTGACCAGTCCTGTGGCCAATGAACAAGTTGGAGGTTACTCTGGTGATTACATTCTACTGGCTATCAGAGAGGAAAAATAGATTTTGTTTCACTACATTTTATTTTTGTTTGTTTTCATTTCTGTGTTTGGAAAAAAAACAAAAGTAAACAATCTCTATTTGTTTTCAAAAGTTACTTTCAAATAAAGGAAGCGATGTCTTAGATATTGGCATTGTTTGACGTGCTAAAAGACATAACATGCCGGGGAGTATATTGGCATTGTCTGACGTTCTAAATGACATAACATGCCGGGGTGTATGGTGTCCTATAAAACACTGTCTTACTTTAAAATGAAAAACAAATACTGCTTATGAAGAAGCTGAATAAATTAAAGTCTTTTGTCTGTATAGAGTAACGTCTCTATATTAAATTATGATTTTGATACAAATAATACACTAAATATAGTTAATTCTGTTATTTATACAGATAACCACAATACACTAAAATCTATGGTCTATACAGTTTTATACAGATAACCACAATACACTAAAATCTATGGTCTATACATAGTACCACTATATATTACAGTCTATGAAGAGTACTGATGAATTAATTACATAGAATACACTTCGTCAATTTAAATTGATTTTTCCACCGAAAGACTCCATCTTTGTTATTACGCAATGTGCATCAATTTTTTGGCGCTACACTGTTAAAAAGGAAAATAAAAAAAAAATGGTGGTATACATTTTTTAGTCATTTCCAGAGGGATTTTTAAATAGGATGTATCAATTTGTATGATATATATATATATATATATATATATATATATATATCATATCATGCAGAGTACTGGAATCCGAAATTGGGCAGTCTTTTCAGTCTCTGACAGTTTACATTGACACCAACATTTCTGACAGTTGATTGACACGTCTCTGTGATGTCATATTGATTGATTATTTATTTTTTAAGAATACTACCTAAGTTGTAAGTTTAATATTTAAACTATCTGCACTTGCCAGATTGGCGTTAAAGAAAAAAAACTCAACGAATATATAGGCCTGGGTACACACACGGGCCAATTACGGCCCGCAGGCCCAGTACGGCCAGTTTTGTCTGTATGATCATCAGGCCCGCACTCTTCTCGTCTCCTAATGTCGTTTAAAAATTAATTCGTATTAGTTTACATGAACACTCCACCCATCAGCTGTCTGTGCGGCCCTTCTCTAACATTTAGGAACCCATCGAAGCCCGCGAGTCATGTTTCTACATAACTTTTAACTACTGTTTCCGTTTCGCTGTTTTGATTTATCATGTTATCGGTGTTCAAAGATAGCCGTGCAATAGCAGTCGTCATTTCGTCTCATTAATTTTTTTTTAAATTTCTTATGAGTGCGTGTGTGTGTGTGTGTGTATGTGTGTCAATTTAGTAATATTTATTTCACCTGTACTTCGTTTTGACTAAATGTCTTTACTGTATTGTACTCAACAATTTAATTTAATTTTTTTTTACAAAGCACTATCAAACTTCTTTATATATTTTTAAAAAAAAATCAACTATCCTTAACTATGTCACTAAGAAATTTTTTTTAAAAAGGGGGGGGGGATATTCTTCAAAGAAGAAGTCAATTTACGTTATCACTATGAGTTGGCTTGTACTGTTGATGATCACAAGACGTCATATGTGTGTGTGTAAGTGTTTTTGTATGTGTGTGCGCGCGTGTGTGTGCATAATATGTGTGTGTAGGTGTTTGTATATGTCTATGTGTAACAGAAGGAGTTAACAAGATACAGGCGTTGAATGGCGGTTGAAAAAAGCTAATTTTCTGAATTTGTTTTTTTTTTTCATTAAGAGATGGAACTTTGATGATCATTTTAAATAAAAACTTAATATGGAAACGTTTTATAACCATGAGGAAATGCGATATTCATTTATGAAATCTATTCAGAATTTGATTTATTGTTTTATTAAACATACACATCGGGACAGTGCAATGACCATGGAGGAACCACGGAGTGCGATGATGATTGTAGTCATTAGGGCTCGAAACTGCACCAAAGGGATCAAAAGTTCCTTCTGCACAACATTGATTGGTGCTCACAACCGAAGCACCACAGAATCACACGGGAGCACCTGTAAGGGTGTGTGACGGTCTTGTAAAGATGTGTGACGGCCCTGTAAAGATGTGTGGCGGCCCTGTAAAGATGTGTGACGGACCTGTAAAAATGTGTTATGGACCTGTCAGGATGTGTGACGGCCCTGTAAAGATGTGTGACGGCCCTGTAAAGATGTGTGACGGCCCTGTAAAGATGTGTGACGAACCTGTAAAGATATTGACGGACTTGTAAAGATGTGTGACGGCCCTGTAAAGATGTGTGACGGCCCTGTAAAGATGTGTGACGGACCTGTAAAGATATGTGACGGACCTGTCAGGATGTGTGGCGGCCCTGTAAAGATGTCTGACGGACCTGTAAAGATGTCTGACGGACCTGTAAAGATATGTGACGGCCCTGCAAAGATTGTGGCGGACCTTCAGGATGTGTGATAGCCCTGTAAAAATATGTGACGGCCCTGTAAAGATGTGTGATGGCCCTGTAAAGATGTGTAAAGGACCTGTCAGGATGAATGACGCACCTGTAAAGATGTGTGACGGCCCTGTAAAGATGTGTGACGGATCTGTCAGGATGTGTGACGGCCCTGTAAGGTATGTGGCGGCCCTGTAAAGATGTGTGACGGCCCTATAAAGATGTGTGATGGACTTGTCAGGATGTGTGACGGACCTGTCAGGATGTTTGACGGACCTGTAAAGATGTGTGACGGCCCTGTAAAGATGTGTGACGGACCTGTAAAGATATGTGACGGACCTGTAAAGATGTGTGATGGACCTGTCAGGATGTGTGACGGCCCTGTAAAGATGTGTGACGGACCTGTAAAGATGTGTGACGGACCTGTAAAGATATGTGACGGCCCTGCAAAGATTGTGGCGGACCTTCAGGATGTGTGATAGCCCTGTAAAAATATGTGACGGCCCTGTAAAGATGTGTGATGGCCCTGTAAAGATGTGTGAAGGACCTGTCAGGATGAATGACGCACCTGTAAAGATGTATGACGGTCCTGTAAAGATGTGTGACGGATCTGTCAGGATGTGTGACGGCCCTGTAAAGATGTGTGACGGCCCTGTAAAGATATGTGACGGACCTGTAAAGATGTGTGATGCACCTGTCAGGATGTGTGACGGCCCTGTAAAGATGTGTGACGGACCTGTAAAGATGTGTGACGGACCTGTAAAGATATGTGACGGCCCTGCAAAGATTGTGGCGGACCTTCAGGATGTGTGATAGCCCTGTAAAAATATGTGACGGCCCTGTAAAGATGTGTGATCGCCCTGTAAAGATGTGTGAAGGACCTGTCAGGATGAATGACGCACCTGTAAAGATGTGTGACAGTCCTGTAAAGATGTGTGACGGATCTGTCAGGATGTGTGACGGCCCTGTACAGGTATGTGACGGCCCTGTAAAGATGTGTGACGGCTCTATAAAGATGTGTGATGGGCTTGTCAGGATGTGTGACGGACATGTCAGGATGTGTGACGGCCCTGTAAAGATGTGTGACGGCCCTGTAAAGATGTGTGACGTATCTGTCAGGATGTGTGACGGCCCTGTAAAGATGTGTGACGGCCCTGTAAAGATGTGTGACGGACTTGTCAGGATGTGTTATGGACCTGTCAGGATGTGTGACGGCCCTGTACAGGTATGTGACGCCCAGTAAAGATGTGTGACGGCCCTATAAAGATGTGTGACGGTCCTGTAAAGATGTGTGACGGATCTGTCAGGATGTGTGACGGCCCTGTAGAGATGTGTGACGGCCCTGTAAAGATGTGTGACGGCCCTGTAAAGATGTGAGAAGGCCCTGTAAAGATGTGTGACGGACCTGTAAAATGCGTGACGGCCCTGTAAAGATGTGTGACGGACCTGTAAAGATGTGTGATGGCCCTGTCAGGATGTGTGACGGCCCTGTAAAGATGTGTGACGAACCTGTAAAGATATTGACGGACTTGTAAAGATGTGTGATGGACCTGTCAGGATGTGTGACGGCCCTGTAAAGATGTGTGACGGACCTGTAAAGATGTGTGACGGACCTGTAAAGATATGTGACGGCCCTGCAAAGATTGTGGCGGACCTTCAGGATGTGTGATAGCCCTGTAAAAATATGTGACGGCCCTGTAAAGATGTGTGATGGCCCTGTAAAGATGTGTGAAGGACCTGTCAGGATGAATGACGCACCTGTAAAGATGTGTGACGGTCCTGTAAAGATGTGTGACGGATCTGTCAGGATGTGTGACGGCCCTGTACAGGTATGTGACGGCCCTGTACAGATGTGTGACGGCCCTATAAAGATATGTGATGGGCTTGTCAGGATGTGTGACGGACCTGTCAGGATGTGTGACGGCCCTGTAAAGATGTGTGACGGCCCTGTAAAGATGTGTGACGGATCTGTCAGGATGTGTGACGGCCCTGTAAAGATGTGTGACGGCCCTGTAAAGATGTGTGACGGACTTGTCAGGATGTGTGACGGCCCTGTCAGGATGTGTGACGGCCCTATACAGATATGTGACGGCCCTGTAAAGATGTGTGACGGCCCTGTAAAGATGTGAGACGGCCCCTGTAAAGATGTGTGACGGACCTGTAAAATGTGTGACGGCCCTGTAAAGATGTGTGACGGACCTGTAAAGATGTGTGATGGCCCTGTCAGGATGTGTGACGGCCCTGTAAAGATGTGTGACGAACCTGTAAAGATATTGACGGACTTGTAAAGATGTGTGACGGCCCTGTAAAGATGTGTGACAGCCCTGTAAAGATGTGTGACGGACCTGTCAGGATGTGTGACGGACCTGTAAAGATGTGTGACGGACCTGTAAAGATCTGTGACGGCCCTGTAAAGATGTGTGACGGACCTTTCAGTATGTGTGACGGCCCTATAAAGATGTTTGACGGACTTGTCAGTATGTGTAACGGCCCTTCAAGATGTGTGACGGACCTGTAAAGATGTGTGACGGACCTTTAAGGATGTGTGACGGACCTGTAAATATGTGTGACGGCCTGTTAAGATTTGTGACGGACCTGTCAGTATGTGTGACGGCCCTTAAAAATGTGTGACGGACATATCAGGATGTGTGACGGACCTATGAGGATGAGATGTTTATTGGGTGTATCCCACAGATATCAATTATTTTATCTCCATCTTAAACGTTTAGCGAAGCGGCCACGGAATCAAAACCGAAAACAAACGTAGGTGACTAAAACAACGTCAGGTACTCATTTAGACTGTGTGTATTTGGGTACTGTCACCATGACTTGAAAAACCCAGAGTCCTTCTGTAAGCCTCGAACCCGGGACCTTCCGATCGATTGTCGAACACCTACACCACGCGACCTTCTGTCTATAATGTTCATGTGGGGGAGGATACAGTTATCTCTTAGTGACGGTTTCTAAGGTTCCCCTTTTTCTCATCAACACCATTGCCGGGAGTATAATGGCATTGGAGGCACTACGGGAGACATAGTACCATTCGATATTCGGACCGGTACCTGTGCCCGGCCCAGGGGTTTGGGACCACTGGTCTAGTAAATTGAAATATTTGTCATCTAGTAGATTGAAACATGTGTCATTAAGTGGAATGAAAAAAAAAAGTGTCATTAAGTAGAATGAAAAAAATTGTGTCATTAAGTAAAATGACCATGACCTGAAAAAAATCAGTTAGTTCTCACTGGAGATCGAACACACTCGACCACCCCGTCCCCTGGTCCGAATCCAAATCAGAATACAGTCAGGATGTTAATGTTACATTTTAAAAAAAAACCGTTAACGATGTTCATTACAACACAGCTCCAGTTTACTGCCATTAATTTAACCTTCACAAGTTGATTTTCTTTTCCCCCGTCCTTAAACAGAAAAATGCCAATCACCAAGTTTTCTCGGACGTTGCAATTCATCGTCACAAACGTTGTCATCTTAAACTTGTCTAGTTTGATTTAGTTGAGTAGTTCATGCACCTTAAGTCTGCACTCTCAACAAAACACCAGAGTAAGGGAAAAAAAAACCCAACTTCGCCCGGGGTGTTTCGTGAAAGGTGTTTTATTTTTTTTCAGACTCGGTGAAGAAGATTGAATCAACCGGAAAGATTGAGTTGCAGATTCAAGTCAATAGATAAAGAGGGGATTTTAAGAATGACTATAGAGTGAAGAGTTGTTTACTTGAGCTCTGCATTACTGACATTTAATAAATAACCTGTTAACCACTTTAGTGTCCACATATCTTCTTACTTTGGTATCTGCTAACGTACCTACTTCAAATTTAAGTTATCATACAGTGATGGAGAGATTAATCGGAAAATCGGAGCTATTTGGGGCTTTTAAGTCTGCAAGCTCTAAATTAAGTCTATTAGTTCGATATCGAGTCTTTTATTGCTATATTAAATCTCTCAGTTTTATTACATGTTTAGGTCTATTAGTTCTATATTAAATTTGTTAATTTTATATTAAGTCTGTTCTATATTAAGTCTGTCAGTTCAATAATAAGTGTTTCAGTTTTATATTAAGTCTGTCAGTTCTATAATAAGTGTTTCAGTTCTATATTAAATATGTTAGTTCCACCGGCATACAATGTTTTATGCCGCCCTAGGTGGATTCCAGAAATGCCATCTTCCTTTTTAAAAAGTCCAAACAACTTGAAAACCGAACTAAACATATTAAAATTATTCAAGATCTTCCAAGTAATCTATTCAAGCTAAATAGATCTTCCAAGTAATCTATTTAAGCTAAAGAGATCTTCCAAGTAAACTATTCAAGCTAAAGACATATTCCAAGTAATTTATTCAAGCTAGAGAGATTTTCCAAGTAATCCATTCAAGCTAAAGATATCTTCCAAGTAAACTATTTAAGCTAAACAGATATTCCAAGTAAACTATTTAAGCTAAACAGATCTTCTAAGTAAACTATTCAAGCTAAACATATCTTCCACGTAAGCTATATGAAAGTGTAACTAGAAAGTAACTAATGACACTGTTTGTGTTACGACCCAGTCACTGGAGGGCTGGCTGGCTAATTTATCGTATCAGAATAATAAATGAATGTCTGGGGGTCAAACTCTTGTAGGGGGGTGGGGGGATGTGGGGCTAGACTTTAAGGTTTGAAGTTCATCTAAAACTGTGTTAATGTGTCTTTTATCAGTTAGCCATTATGAGCAACATGGGGCTGTTTCGGGGCGGGGGGGGGGGGGTTATATCGATATCTACATATTGTGACTGGAATAAATTTGAATTACACTTAAAATATCATTTATGTCCATCTGTACATTGTAAACGATGTAAGTTAGCAGATCTATCAGATCGATATTACACGCTGTTTACCTTCAAAATATAAAAAAAAATCCTTCTATAATATTTCCTATTGAATAATGTTGTATTTGAGTTTTATTAAATTAGGAATCCAATAAACAAAATAAACAAGTGCGTGATTGCGAGTGTGTGTGTGTGTGTACAATAATTGTGGATATCCGCTAGTAAACAATGGACGAAAACAGAATCAATTACACACATTATCATATGAATTAATGCAAATCTAATTATTTGGTTCTTGATAATACAAAATATATATCAAAAGACATATCATAGAGAACAAGTTATATATATATATATATATATATATATATATATATATATAATAACACCAAACCCCATTAAGATAATACCAATATAAAAGACTAATGTAAATAATAAATAATAATCTTAGCCTACTTTGTGGCACATGGAAGATGGTGTGGAGCAAGAGGAGCAGACTGTGTTGTTCTTGAGGGAATCCCAAACTCCCGCAAGGATCTGCATTTTTCTAAAATCAGTAGCATCGATACTGGAAAATATTGAAGTAATCGTTGATTACCAAAACACATATAAAAACTTTATGCAAAAAACTACATATCAACTTTTGTAAAGACATAATACATATTATTTAGTTCAGTAGGTTGGTATCCCTCAAACTTATAACTTTTACAAAGATAATTTATATACATACTTGTATGAAAGATTTTTTTTTTACTTTTCAGTGCATTTTAAAAAAGTTTTTTTATAAGCTTTTTAAAAAATATTTTTTTTAAAATTTCATACTTTCAATTTGTGTAAGAAATAAACCTTCCATTGTTGCACACTTCCGCTTTTTTTCGACAAGTCTATATAAGACTAAAATAATCACATTGTCTTGCGAATGTTTACACTGGTGCTGTAATACACAGGTGCTGTAATACACTGGTGCTGTAATACAGTGGTGCTGTAATACACTGATGCTGTAATACACTGATGCTGTAATACACGGGTGCTGTAATACACTAGTGATGTAATACACTGGTGCTGTAATACACTGGTGCTGTAATACACTGGTGCTGTAGTAAACTGGTGCTGTAATTCACTGGTGCTGTAGTACACTGGTGCTGTAATACACTGGTGCTGTAGTACACTGGTGGTGTATTACACTGGTGCTGTAGTACACTAGTGCTGTAGTACACTGGTGGTGTAATACACTGGTGCTATAGTACACTGGTGCTGTAGTACACTGGTGCTGTAATAAACTGGTGCTGTAATACACTGGTGCTGTATTTCTTTTTTCTTTCGTCAATGATAACATCAGTGCAAATTTTATTTCCATCATAAAGTTACTAAAAATAGTTAACTCACAAAACTCAAATTTCATGGACTCAAAATGATTAAAATCGTGTACACATACTGTCAAGTAGAAGCTAAACGCATGGCAATTCTCATCAGATTAGAACAGGTCCAAAAGTGAGTTACACGATTTAAGGACAAACCCACAGAAGGTGAAGCAAATTAAAGGATTTTAACCTTAGCCGTATAATTAAAAGAGACCAAAAAACTATGGGCTATACAATTAATAGAATGAGAAAATCTGGTCTTCTACCTTTTTCACGAAACGGACCGTCAGCATTTGATAATTTCACCGCGGCCCGATGGAAGGGATAAATATACCACTGTACATAAAAAGGAATTAATTTAATGTTTCTTGGGCGGCCCAGTACCATTCGATATTCGGACCGGTACATGTCCCCGGCCCAGGGGTTTGAGACCACTGGTCTAGTAAATTGAAATATTTGTCATCTAGTAGATTGAAACATGTGTCATTAAGTGTAATGAAAAAATGTGTCATTTAGTAGAATGAGAAAATTGTATCATTAAGTAAATTTTAAAAAATGCGTCATTTAGTAGAATGAAGAAATGTGTCATTTAGTAGAATGACGAAATGTGTCATTTAGTAGAATGAAAAAATTGTATCATTAAGTAAAATAAAAAATGCGTCATTTAGTAGAATGAAGAAATGTGTCATTTAGTAGAATGAAGAAATGTGTCATTTAGTAGAATGAAGAAATGTGTCATTTAGTAGAATGAAGAAATGTGTCATTTAGTAGAATGAAGAAGAGTGTCATTTAGTAGAATGAAGAAAAGTGTCATTTAGTAGAATGAAGAAATGTGTCATTTAGTAGAATGAAGAAATGTGTTATTTAGTAAAACGAAGAAATGTGTCATTTAGTTGAATGAAAAAAGTGTCATTTGGTAGAATGAAGAAATGTGTCATTTAGTAGAATGAAGAAATGTGTCATTTAGTAGAATGAAGAAATGTGTCATTTAGTAGAATGAAGAAAAGTGTCATTTAGTAGAATGAAGAAATGTGTTATTTAGTAGAATGAAGAAATGGGTTAGTTAGTAGAATGAAGAAATGTGTCATTTAGTAGAATGAAGAAATGTGTCATTTAGTAGAATGAAGAAGAGTGTCATTTAGTAGAATGAAGAAAAGTGTCATTTAGTAGAATGAAGAAATGTGTTATTTTCCCTAGTTCCCTGCCAGTCATTATCTCCACCCACCGAGGTTAACCTACGGCTATATTGTGTCAAACATATTTTTATTTCGGTCATTAAAACTTACCTTTTTTTTGACTTTCCCAATTTGGCACGAAAAAAAAACCGCCACATTATTTTATGCATTTTTTCCCCGAAATCTTTCAGATGGTCAAACACCAACGGATGTGGAGAGTGCTGGAGGCATGAGAGCAATAGCTGGTGGAATGCAATGAAGTATATTTAGCACAAAATGCTCTATTGTAATAATGTAAAGATCAGTATAGAGAAAAACAAACGAATCACTATTACTGTATACTGAACAAATAAAAAAAAACCTACATCGCTTGAAGGTAATTTTGAGATAACTCTGTCCAGAAATGAGAGATTTCTAATTAAAAGGAAACTGTTATAGTGATTATAGTTCTAGTAATGGAAGCCGTTAAATATAAATTTAGTTTGTTAATGAAGTGCAGGGTTACTCCCACACAATCAGTTGACTTTTGGAATTTCATGTGAATAAATTTATTGTTTATTTATAGACTACATTTGGGAGATCTCAGACATATGAGGTCAATACTAAGTTCACATTTTATCTTATGAACTAGGAACTTAGCTGTATCTGCTGTAATGGGCAGTTTACAGTGATGATTTTTTACTATTGCTAACACGTCCAGAGTTACGGTGGTCACGTAAGTCCAGTTTATGAAAGGTTATTATTGATAGGTGCTGGGATTAAAACACCAAGCTGTTTTATTTAATGAGTGTGTGTGTGGGGGGGGGGAGGCGAGTGGGCAAAAGTCACTTGCAGATAATTTGGTCAAGTTATTTTTTTATGCCGTGAGTCGACGAATAAGTACTCACCATTCTGTAGACTATACAAGTGCATTGCATTACTTGCATGTTTAGTCACTGTAAAAAAATGACAGCTTGAATTTTATGTGACGACTTGTTTGGTTTGTATTTAAAATGTTTATATTTAGAATTTTTAATCTAATCTATTAGAGAGCAGCACAATAAAGACTTAGCTCCGTTATCATCAAATGGTCCAAACATGATCCTCACACTGTGGTAACGACAGGCTCAAACATGAGCCTCACACTATGGTAACGACAGGCCCAAACATGAGCCTCACACAGTGGTAACGACAGGCCCAAACATGAGCCTCACACAGTGGTAATGACAGGCCCAAACATGAGCCTCACACTATGGTAACGACAGGCCCAAACATGTGCCTCACACAGTGGTAACGACAGGCCCAAACATGTGCCTCACACAGTGGTAACGACAGGCCCAAACATGTGCCTCACACAGTGGTAACGACAGGCCCAAACATGAACCTCACACAGTGGTAACGACAGGCCCAAACATGTGCCTCACACTGTGGTAACGACAGGCCCAAACATGTGCCTCACACTGTGGTAACAAAAGAGTTTAGTTTATTTATATCACTGGGTTTGAATACAAAGGACTGGTCAGGCCAAGGCCAGATTGAAATACTAGGCTCACAACCACAAAGCCACCCAGTCAACTTAATGGTCAACTTAATGGTCAACTTAATGGTCAACTTAGAATCTGAACCACTACCCATTCCCCCTTTTTTTAAAAATATCTTCGACATGTTTCTGAATATTATAAATTTCTGAAGAATAGAGTTAAATGTTGTTTTTTAAAATAGAATTATAAACAATTATAAACGACAACTAATCACTGGTATTTTTTTTTAATAAATAGCAGAGCCGTAGCTAGCGATTCTGGCGCCCTGTACAAGTTACATTTTTGGCGCCCTTTTCTCGAAAAAGTTCAAAAATATTAAACTGCGCTCTTCCGGCGCGCCTTCCTAGCTCGGCCCCCTGTGCGGCGGCATAACCCTTCCTACGCTACTGATAAATAGTAAACATAAATTAAAATCAACTTGATCCATCTTTAACGTTCATGAAACCGCAAGTCTGTATTTCAATGTCCACTCATTACATTCATCCTGATAGTCATCAGTTGTTTTTTTTTAAATGTTTATTAGTGAGTCAAATACGTTAAATATATACATATCGCTCAAATTAATGAGATTTTAGTATTTGACATTGCTGTTCGTTCTTTTAATTGGATACATAGATAAGGTTGAGCACATTTAGGTCAGTTGAATGTAATGGTGTCGCTGACGTATTTAACACAGTGCACACTTGCTGGATCTCATTCCACCATGTCATGGGTGATGATTGAAATAGTCTAGATCAGATAAAGTGATTGACAGGTCGAACTGTGACGTGACCAGCTTTAAAAAAAAATAAATGAATCTTTGGGCATTCAATGAAGTCTGGCAACATGTCAAGTGCCATCACACAGCTCTTTTTGTTTTAGTTTGACAACTGCCAAATATAAGTATATCTGGCTCGGGGATTTCATTAGCCTGGGATGAGGACATAAGACAGTGTTTCGGACATAAGGCTGTGTTACTGACAGACGGCTGTGTTACTGACATAAGGCTGTGTTACTGACATAAGACTGTGTTCCTGACATAAGGCTGTGTTACTGACATAAGACTGTGTTACTGACAGACGGCTGTGTTACTAACATATGAAGGTTTTATTGACATAGGACTGTGTTCCTTGTCATAAGACTGTGTTCCTGACATAAGGCTGTGTTCCTGACATAAGAATGTGTTCCTGACATAAGAATGTGTTCCTGACACAACACCGTGTTTCTAACATAAGACTATGTTTCGGACATAAAGATGTGTAACTTGGGGCAGTACCCCACTGCAGTTGGGGCCCTCTGAGACCGCCTGGTTGGCCTCTTCTTTTTCCTTCGGCTCTACAGCCCATTTAGGGCCCTGGCCTGCCATACTAATCTTCTCCAAGTGTTGATTTTTTTTAAACATACCAAAGTCAAAGAAAGCAGAAATATTCAGAAACTACAGACAAGTGTAAAGTTCTAGGAGAGCTGATCCAATAAGGTCATTTGAAAAGATCTGCGTCCCAGAAGCCTTGAGGTCAACACAAACTCTGTTAAATCCAATCTGTGGTTTATGAAGCCAGATTCTCTGGGACCGCACACACGATACAACGTTCGAAATCAGGAAGTTGTTTAGACGTCTGCTGGACGTCTGCTAATGTAAACAACGATGTGTCGTTGTTATGTAGGTCACATTTTTTAATAAATCATAAATTTTTTTTTCCAGATTTTTTTCAGGATTAGGGTTAGGAATAGGATTAGGGTTAGGGATAGGATTAGGGATAGGATTAGGGTTAGGGATAGGATTAGGGATAGAGTTAGGGATAGGATTAGGGATAGGATTAGGGATAGGGTTAGGGTTAGGGATAGGATTAGGGATAGGATTAGGGATAGGGTTAGGGATAGGGTTAGGATTAGGGATATGGTTAGGATTAGAGATAGGGTCAGGGATAGGATTAGGGATAGGGTTAGGGATAGGGTTAGGGTGTGGAGCAATATCTATTTATGGTCCCCGAAAAAAAAAATATCTCCGATTTTTAACAGTAAATAACGTCATCAACGTCTGCAGTAAATAAGAGTTCTCATTCATTCTGTTTACTCTTTAAATGTGTTAAAACGATCGCCGATTTTGAGCACCATCATTGTGTAAGTAATAATATCATAATATAAACTGCATTTATAACTTTACATCATAAGAGTTCATTCTGTTGACGGAAGCGGTAAAAAAAAGATACCGGCCCCGTCATATGACGGAACCGGAGCCAGTGCGTTCGCAATATTGAAATTAAAATATCATGAAAATGTAAAGATCTGATCTTTAAACATATTGAACATGGTAATGCGAGTATTTCTCATATTATAGAGTTGAGATTTGAATGAATGATTTCAGTAATACAAGGAGAATTTTTTTTTATTTGAGATGATTAGAAAATTTATTTTGGTAGGCCTACATCTGTATATTTGTACATCCGTATATTTGTACATCCGTATATTTGTACATCCGTATATTTGTACATCTGTCTATTTGTACATCTGTATATTTTGTACATCTGTATATTTGTACATCTGTATATTCTGTACATCTGTATATTTGTATATCCGTATATTTGTATATCCGTATATTTGTACATCCGTATATTTGTACATGTGTATATTTGTACATCTGTATATTTGTACATCTGTATATTTTGTACACCTGTATATTTGTACATCTGTATATTTGTACATCTGTATATTTTGTACATCTGTATATTTTGTACATCTGTATATTTGTACATCTGTATATTTGTACATCTGTATATTTTGTACATCTGCATATTTGTACATCTGTATATTCTGTATATTTGTACATCTGTATATTTGTACATCTGTATATTTTGTACATCTGTATATTTGTACATCTGTATATTTTGTACATCTGTATATTTGTATATCCGTATATTTGTACATCCGTATATTTGTACATTTGTATATTTATACATCTGTATATTTGTACATCTGTTTATTTCTGTTTTATTTACTTACATTCCATACATGTAATTTATTTACGACAATAACACATACACACACATATTAACATGCCTACAAACTGACATGGGTTTCAGACATTTACATTTACATAAATATCGAGTCAAAATACACACATACACACACTTACACGTGCAAACACACACACAAACGTGAAAACATATACATGCTTAAACGTACACACACACACACACACTTACACACACACACACGCGCACATAATACTACAATAATTCATGTATTTTACACACGTAAACAAACCGAAATAATATTTCATCTCATGTATATTTTTACAACATGGATTCGTTAAGATATTCTGTATCTGAATGTTTTCTTTTTCTAAGTCCGGCGCCATGTATATATAAGTATGTTGGCCATGGTAAACAAAATAGACATTTAAAAGAAATGTTAACTTTGATTGAAAAGAATTTAAGTTTATGATATCTCAGTGTTTGCATTATTTTCAAAATTACTGTTAACTTGACTGCTTTTTTTTTTATAAGATTATTGTGATAGTCGGCGGACATTGAGTGGGTGGATATACCGGACATTGAGTGGGTAGATATACCGGACATTAAGCGGGGGTGGATATACCGGACATTGAGAGGTTGGATATACTGGACATTAAGCGGGGGTGGATATACTGGACATTGAGTGGGTGGATATACCGGACATTGAGTGGGTGGATATACCGGACATTGAGCGGGGGTGGATATATTGTATTATATCATCTATTGACTTATACGTAATATAAACGTCATTGTTGTGAACAAGGGGGAGGGGAGCGGAGAGCGGGCTTAAGGACCCCAGTCACATACGTGGTGCCTCCATGGCCATTGCACTAGCTGCTAGGGTGGGGTCGATAGATGGGCACTGTCAAAAAAAAAAAACAAAAAACAAAAACAAACTTGTCTTTAGTTGTTTATAGGATCTAAGATATAAAGATCTCATCATTACATTGACTTTAGTTGTTTATAGGATCTAAGATATAAACATCTCATCATTACATTGACTTTAGTTGTTTATAGGATCTAAGATATAAACATCTCATCATTACATTGTCTTTAGTTGTTTATAGGATCTAAGATATAAACATCTCATCATTACATTGACTTTAGTTGTTTATAGGATCTAAGATATAAACATCTCATCATTACATTGACTTTAGTTGTTTATAGGATCTAAGATATAAACATCTCATCATTACATTGACTTTAGTTGTTTATAGGATCTAAGATATAAACATCTCATCATTACATTGACTTGCAATATTTACAATTATGAGGCGGACTGGTTGTTCGGATGCCAAGAAATCGTGAATTTTTTTTACAATATGTATAGCCAACAGAGTACTATTCAATATGTGTAGCCTACAGAGTACTTTTTAATATGTATAGCCAACAGAGAACTATTCAATATGTTTAGCCTACAGAGTACTAATCATATGTGTAGCCTACAGAGAACTATTCAAGCTAAAAGCCAAAACAATCATTACACTCTTACGGGGGGGGGGGGGCATTCGATTCCTTGTCATTCAGTTGCGGAGTAACACAGACTAGATTTTGGGCTTCATAAGGAGGGTCCAGGTATGATGGTCCAGGTTTGAGAGTTCAGGTATGAGGGTACAGGTATGAAGGTACAAGTATGAAGGTACAGGTATGAGGGGGCAGGTATGAGGGTACAGCTATGAGGGTACATGTATGAGGGTACAGCTGTGAGGGTACAGGTTTGAGGGTACAGGTATAACACGAGTATCTAAATCTAAACTGACGAGTTTCAAATAAACACGGATAAACACACACACTGATAAACACACATACATAGACACACATACACACAGATAGACACACACACACATAGATAAACACATACATAGACACACACACACACTTTACCACACATTTCGACTCCAGTAATAGAGACAATAACTCACATAAAATGAAATCTTCCCCCCCCCTCCCCCTTCATGCCAGCCAATCTAGGGTGAGTACACCGTAGAGAAAGTTCATTAAATCAATCAATTTGTGAGCACACATTATGCTCCGTATCACTGAACCGGCATGCAATATTCCAGTTTTCCCCTTCACCTTACTCACGTAAAAGAAGCAATGTTTGTTTTTTTTTGTCTGTGTGCACCAGTTTCTCGTACGTATTAACTCAGTGCACATATACAACATAAGATATAGTGTACTTTTAACGAACAAGTTAGCCGAAATTTAAAAATAAAATTATCCTGTTTTTCTGTTTAAGAAGAATTATCATACTCATATTCTGTTTACAGCCGAACATTAAAGCTTTTAATAACAATCAAAAATAAACATCATTATAAACAAACCAATTAGATATAGTCTCAAATTCTACTTTTAAATATTTAAAAAAAATATGGAAATATAGAAATATCTAAATAAGACATGAGACCCACAAAATCATCAAAAGAATACATAAAAATGATTTTTAGTAAAAATATTCTTCAAATTATACTTCAAGGAAAATAAAATAAAACCAATTTGTTTTAAAAATAGCTTAGCCAGTCTTTTTGTTGTTTTTTAATGAGCTTTGAATTAACTTTACTTTCTGTTTCTGTGTTTGGTTGTGAGTCAGCTAATGACAATACACTTTAAAATGATACATAATTTCCAGTTTTTAAAGTGACATCTTGTAGAATTATACGAAGCTAATTACTTTAAGGTAATGTTTATTATTGGATAAAAATATAACTGGACATTATGAACTGGACATTGTGAACTGGACATTGTGAACTGGACATTATGAACTGGACATTATGAACTGGACATTGTGAACTGGACATTATGAACTGGACATTGTGAACTGGACATTGTGAACTGGACATTATGAACT
>JAGDYQ010000018.1:10448848-10473935 GCA_021962125.1 Bulinus truncatus | reverse complement strand
ATCCACTAACTCACTCTCCAAATCGCTCCTCCTTGCCTCACTGATCTCCCCTTTCCTTTCCACGCGATGGACGCATTGGTTGCGTACAGAGGCCTGCCCCGTGAGGATCCCCTGCCCACCCCCTCTGCAGACTTTAAGTCGAATCTCAAACACCAATAATCTCCTTTTATTTGGGTCGATGGTAAACAAACTATTTACATCCAACCAGCGACGATCTAGAACAATGTTTTCGACTGCACTTCAGCTTATAAACATCTATTTTTAGATATGACGTCCTTAGGTTTCCGCTCCTTTACCCAACAAGTTATTTAAACAGTTTGATCATAAATTGTTTACATGTGGGTTCGACATGTCGAAATTTCCTGAAACTGTTTGTAGTAATTTTTTTTTGTAAACTGTCAGATTTAGTTTACTACTAAAGTTAAATGTTATTTCTCATCTATTGGGTACCCAAATGCGCTTAGAACACATAACGCAACAGTGGGCCCTAGCTTGAAACAGTGGGTCGTAGCTTGAAACTAGTGGGTCGTGACTTGAAACAGTGGGCTCTAGCTTGAAGCTAGTAGGTCATAGTTGAAGCAGTGGGCTCTAGCTTGAAACAGTGGGTCTTAGCTTGAAGCAGTGGGCTCTAGCTTGAAACAGTGGGTGTAGCTTGAATCAGTGGGCACTAGCTTGAAGCTGTGGGCTCTAAAACGCTTGAAACAATGGGTCTTAGCTTGAACAGTGGGCCCTAACTTGAAACAGTGGGTTAGCTTGAGAGCAGTGAGGTCCCAACTTGAAACAGTGGGCTCTAACTAAAACAGTGGGTCGTAAAGCCCCGAAACGGTGGGCTCTTGCCGAAACAGTGGGTCCTAGCTTGAAGCAGTGGGTCCTGGCTTGAAACAGTGGGTCCTAGCTTGAAACATTGGGGTCCTAGCTTGAAACATTGGGTCCTAAGCTTGGAAGCAGTAGCCGTAGCTTGAAAGCATTGGATCCTAGCTTGAAACGATGGGTCTTAACTCGAAACATTGGGTCCTAGCTTGAAACAGTAGGTCCTAGCTTGAAACAGTGGGTCCTAGCTTGAAACAGTGGGTCCTAGCTTGGAAACAGTCAGGCGTAGCTTGAAACAGTGGAGTACTAGCTTGAAGTAGTGGGTCCTAACTTGGAAGCTTGTAGCTTAAGTCAGCCCGAAACAGATGGCCGTAGCTTGAAACAGTGTGTCCTAGCTTGAAGCAGTCACCTTATTTTTAAGGCAGTTATGACGTAAGGCCGTTTACAGAGCGGCCAGCCAGCTTAAGAGGTTGTGTGTACTGACTTTCTGGTAGATGGTTTCATTATATTAAGTGTACGGGTGAATCGTGTCAAACTTTTAGAAAGATACATGGCACACACTATGGTATAAAATAGATGTCATCAGCCGTTCTATTTAGAGAAAAAATAAATAAAACAATCACACAGTTTGAATGGAACAATAGTGGAAGCCTGGATTGACTACCGTACCAACCCCGTGACATCCATTTTTGCCCAAACTATTCTATAATTTATATTTTTGGTTTAATATCTCCCACATCGTACACAGATTTACCACCGCTTCAACTATGTTGATCTTTCCCATTGTCTCTCTACGGTACAGCTTAAAAATGCTTCTGAATTGTATTTACTATATCAATGTCAATAAATGTCACATCTCTATTATTTTCTATTTCTATTTCTCTCTCTCTCTCTCTCTTATACTTTATATACAAATATATATATATATATATGTGTGTGTGTGTGTGTGTGTGTGTGTGTGTGTGTGTGTGTGTGTGTGTGTGGTTTACTGACAATTGTAAATGATTTTTCTAAAGCACAAAAATATCTGTCATTGAATTGCAGAAGCCAGGGAAACACATAATGAAAAAAAAAAGTCAAAAAGATTTTGAAGACAGAGAATCAACAACTTCTCCAAATTCTCTGTGAAATCTTTCTCAAGTTAACCCCTCAGCGCTAAAGCCTAAGCCGTATCAAGTTCCAGAAGATGAAGGAGACGACAAAAATATATATGTCAGTGGCCGGGGATGGATAGATTCCAGCTAAGTGAGTCAACCTTTGTTCTATCCCACTCCTGAACATAACCTCTCCCCTCAACAACCCAAGCTGAACCCTTGCTCCACAATTTTCTTTTTTCACTCCCAAATTTTTCAATTCTCAAGACCTTGGTAGTATTATCCAAAATAGTCACAGTATAAATGGATACAAGAGACAGACGTGTGTTTGTGTAGAGACAGGTTCCATGCGAAACGGTCGACTGTCAGAACATGACGTACTCGACTAATGGCTAATTTGATGGACGGAACTCCCGTCTCTCCGGATACCACCATTCGACGTCATAATTATTCTTTGCCTGAAGCGGTGGTTCCCCCCCCCACCCCTCTCCCTTTTTCAGTCTCCACTGCCAGTTCACATTCTCCCCCCACACACCCCCCCCGCCTCTTTCCCCTCGCCTTCCCCCGTTCTCCCTTCTTACTCTCCCTTTCCCCTTTAACTTGTCTCCTATTTGTATCTCATTTGCTAATGTAAAATCAAGCCAATTGAGAACTTCCGGTTTTTGTGAAACTATTTCCAGCATTTTCTTTTTTTTACTTGGTAGGAATTGTGGAAAACTGATATTATTAATTTTTTAGTGGGATATTAATGCGCTTATGAGTATCCCCCCTTTGTCATGCCGGATTAACAGATTTCCCACCCCCCTTCCCCCTCCTCCCCCCCACCCCATCCCCCGAATCCTTTATTCACTTAGCTTGAAATTAGAAGACCGGTGTTGCCAATTTATAGACTTTTGTTGGCCTTACGAGATTTTACAGTTGTGTTTTTTTTTTTTAATATTACATTCAAATGCGTATATTGATGAACAATTAGAATGCCTAAAACTTCATTTTTTTTTTTATTCTTCTTTTTTTATTTGAAAATTTTTATAAAAGTCCAATTTTTTTTAAAATGTAAATGTGGACAAAATCAAATTTTCTTTTAAAACGAAAAGAAAAACAAACTTAATCATGCTTACTTTCTGGCATTAAATATTAATGTTGGTTAACCTCAAAGATTTATTTGACGAAACACACATTTTATTTAAGTAGGGGTTTTTAAAAAATTATTTTTGCAAGTATTGAAAATAATTTTTTCATCTATTTCTGGATAATATTTTTTTTTTAGAGTTGGCATCTTGGTTTAGTAATGCCATTTCATGGAGGTCAGAAGAATGTGGTACTGATGCCTTAATGAGACGGCTTTCAGCGGCCAATATGCTGAAAAGGAAACAACCTTTGACCCTGAAAAAAGATATTGACTCTCGTATATCAGTTTATCACACATGCCTGCAATGTTTTACCCCAGCCGTAGCTAGTTGTAGTGGCGCCCGGTGTTATGTTTTACCCACAGCCGTAGCTAGTTGTAGTGGCGCCGGTGTTATGTTTTACCCATAGCCGTAACTAGTTGTAAGGGCGCCCTGTGCTATGTTTTACCCACAGCCGTAGCTAGTTAGCCTAGTGGCGTCCGGTGCAAGTTAAATTTTTGGCACTCACATGGGAGAAAAGAAAAAAAGGACTCAAACATTTTTACAAAGCTATTTCAGCGCCCCCTCTCCCCCTTTTCTGGTTCAGGGTGCCCTGTGTGGCGGCACAGTCCTTCCTACGTTCCTGGGTTAAACTATCATTTCATATTAAATCTTTGGCCCCTCTATTTTCTTATAAGCAAATTGGGAGGACTACAGTGACCTAGCTCACGGCTCTGCTTACCCAGGCAGGCTCGTAGCGTCGCATGGGGATGCCTAGGGGGAGCCAGGCCCCTTTATGTTTTGTCAGGCTCTTTACCTCTACTTATTTGCTCTATTTAGTAATATGTATGTACCTACACCCCTGCTAATGTCTGGCCCCTGCTGTAGATTTTTCCCGCTACAGGGCTGGTTATAGTGGATGATCAGGATGAGAATTTCATCAATGTTTTGCTGTGACAGCGTCGAACCAAAATGTCCTTCAACTGAAACAAAAAAGAATTAAAAAAATCCCCAAACTAGGACCGTTAAGCTAGGGCCGTCAAACTAGGGCCGTCAGACTAGGACCGTCCAAACTAGGACCGATCAAAACCTATAACCTAGACCGTCAAATTAGGACCGTCAAGCTAGGACCGTCAAACTAGAACCTAGACCGTCAAACTTGGACTGTCAAACTAGGACCGTCAAACCTAGGACCGTCAAACATTCAGTGGAGCCTTTTTTTTTGGCCTTTTTTTGTAATAGAAAAAAGTAATTACAAGAAATTGTCCAATGATAAATAATGACATTGAGTTACTCTTTTTTATTTTTAAACCAGATTTACAGAGCCACAGAAAGTGAAATTAATGACAGTTTATTAAAAAGTGTATTGAACTTAACAAAACAGAAATAAATAAATTAATACTTTTTTTTAATATTTACATTCTAGTTAGATTAGTTTATTAAAGGGTGATAACTATTTCTCACGAGATTTTAAATTCATAATTTTTTTTTTCTTAAATCAGACAAAAGCAATAAACTTAATTATTTATAAATCATATTTTTAAAAAAAATGTTATTTATTTTATATTACTTTGAATTATTTTTATTATTTATTTGTTAAGAAAACTTAAATTGAAGTAATATAACAACAACGCAGTCACACCATAATAATTGCTGAACGTAAAGTTATATTTAATATTAAGTAAAGAACTATGATGTCTGGTACCAGTACAATCTTGACATCCTAAAGGTTATTGTGTATCGCACTACGCACCTTTCGTAAGCCTAACAATAACATCACTGACTTTTTGAAGTGTCCCGAGATACTCTTTGAAATACTCCCTTTGAGCCCTGAAAAGACTTTCATCTGCTTCTGCACATAATGATATATATTTATTAGTTTTCGTGTGTGTGTGCGTATGTTAAGACTATATTGGTGCAGCGATTTTGGTCTAACCAAAAAACAAAATTTCAGTCACACATATCTAAACTGGCCACTGGCTGCAATATCGAGAGCGATGCAGATAAAAAAAAAAAAGACAAGAACTTGAAAAAAATCTGACATTCTTGTACGTGGACAATTTGTCCCAATATCTCGACCCGGCGTCGAAGTTGCTCACTGCACAAAACTGTGTGTTGAGTGTGTTGATGGGATACCGCACCTGTAGATACCAGGGATGAGAGGAGGGGGGGGGTGGAGAAGGGAAAGGGTGACCCTCTATCTCTATCTAGCCGAGTGACCCCCGTGATGATAAGATGTTGAGAAAACAAACAAACATCGCTCCTAACTCACCCTCCCCCTCTCGCTACTATTAACATCCAACTTAACATCAATATTTACTCACTCAACGCCGTTTAACTATTGGGCCGTGCCTGGATGTGTCGGGAAACTTGACAGGGGGTAAGGGGCGGAGGGAGGGCCCCCCTACAGACGATGTTTCATAACCCCCTTCTTTCCACCCTCTTCAGATGCCAACTTAAGTCCAAGCGAGATAAGCGCTTAAAGCTTTCCGTACTCGGCTACCTGAACAGTGTGTGTGTGTGCGTGCTTGCGCACGTGTGTGTGTGCGTGTGTGTAAGTTTAGGTGTGTGCTCTATGTATGTAATATGTGCTCTGTTATGTAATACTAGATCAAAGGCCCGGTACCCGGACCGGCTATTAGACACGCAGTTGGAGTTGAAAATGGTGATGCGCTCACAACACCATATCATTGACTAATCTTAATTCATTCATAAGATTTTAAAGGACTCTTTCTCAACAGTTCTTTTTTTTATAATTTATCAATTCTCTTTCACTTAGCTCCACACCCATCCTACACTCCCTCTCCCGCCCGCCACCCCCCTTTCAATCAAGACATGCTCGAATCGCAGTGGGTTTCAATGGGCATTTAGTATAACTGCATGTTCTTAGAACATGTATTATTTTAATTTTCTTCTATTTCATTTTTATTCCAACTTTACTTAATTTGCGCACACTACTCCTAATCATTTAAAAATCTTAATTCATTAATAAGAAATCCTTGTTGTGTTTAGAATTCCCTAGCATTTCATTTTTATTCAAGAAAGAGTCATTTGATGAACAAAATGCGCACCAAACATACTCTCAGTTAGTAAGTCGTCTCTTTTCAATTTCCATAATTTTGGAATTCCCCAGACTATGTTTATTCTGACGGTCGACGCGCGCTGTTTTTGTTTTACTCCGCGAATGTGTGACGTAGAATCTCTTTTAGTTTTTAGCGATTTCATCTCGTGCGGTGCCGTGTATTTGTAACGTGCAGACATGTGGCTTTAATTGCCATGATATCAAATACACCGCACGGTGTAAAGGTCTGTCGAACGTACGGTCGAACGGTGTACCGTCTATGTTAGCCGATTATGTATGTAGATGTGCTCTATGTTATGTTTATGTTCTCTATGCATGTAATATATGCTCTATGTATGTAATATATGCTCTATGTATGTAATATGTGCTCTATGTATGTATTGTGTGTGTTAAATGTGTGCTCGTATATCCACATGTATGTTGCTTTACAGTTCCATGTGTTCTTTGAGCATGCACCGCCAGTACGTGTGAGGGTCCATTACATGTGCCTCTCGTCTCACTCCCTGCCGCCTGAAAGATTCAATCGAAAGAACTGGGGATAAATCTGAGACTTTGCACAGACAAAAAAAAAATGGGAAGGGTAGTGGCGTCTTGGTCATTCATCCCCGGCTCCCAACCCCCTTTCCCCCCCACCCCACAGGCATACGACACGTACTTGTGCATAGTGCTAGATCCGCCCACGATAGCCACAGTAGCTTGAGCCAAAAAGGGGTAGGGGGGAGGGAGGAGAGAGAACGGGGAAGTCCTACAATCACCTCAAATAGTCTTTAAGTTTCTGGAAGCTGCATATTGATAACAGCTGTTGTTGTTGTTTTCAGTCAAGGAGAGTTGTAACCAGGGCCAGCCCTTACGATTGGCGGGGCCCAATTTAACGGATGCTTGCGAGGCCCCTCTTCTAATTTTTTTTTACTATAACAACTATTAGTATTGATGCTAATTGTAATTTTAGGGGGGGGGGCGGTCCCCTGGCAGGTTCGGTCCCAATTTGGAGCAAACGGTCAAATCGGTCTAAGGCCGGCCATGGTTGTAACTGTCGGGTCACGGAGATTCTCACTGTAAAAGGATGACACCCACTTTAAACGACGACATGACGGCCTACTTAGCTAGACTCTGTTGTAATGTGTGTCCATTAGGGTGATAACTATTTTCATTTTTTTTCGTAACGAACATGAAACCCCTTACATTCGAGGAACAATTATATGTAGATGACAGTAGCAAAATTAATTTTTTTTTAAATTGAAAAAAGTTCCCCCACCTTTTCATTTTTGTTTTCGCATATCGCGCAGTTTGACTATTTAAAACTGAATTTTTACATGACTTACCAGACTGCTTTTAAGCACATTCCAGTCAGTTAATTCCATTTGTTTATAAGCAAGGCATCTACCCTCATCTTCTAAACAGATTAGGGATCCGAGAGTTCCATCTGTTGAAAAGCTAATCAATCTCACAAGGATGCCCACAAACCGTCAAATTCTTGGAAACTTCACTTTTCTCTTCAATAGCCAGAAACGGCGACTGGATCGAATCAAAATTTATGATAACGGATCGAGAATTGCTCTTGAGGGAATCTCTAGACTTTCCACGATTATCCAGCGCACTAATCAGCAAGAAACTCAATTGTCTGCTTGATTTATATGACAAAAACTAAAAGAAACCGTCTGATAAATTTACTACAACACTTTCTAAGTTATTTGATGTCACCAACGTTAATGGAAAATGGAAAAGGAGGATAAAGAGCTCTACCAGAGGCAAGTTAAGAGTGGAGGAAAGATTGGTTATTCAATGGTCAAACAAGCCCCTTTAGAATAAATCCACCCAAGAAAACGAATCCGACTATCCAAAGCTCAATCTCAAGCCAGCTCTTCTCAATCGCAACCTACACAATCACATACAACTGTCTCACAAACTACACAAACACATACAACTGTCTCAGAATCTTCGGATTCTGAAACCTCTGCTTCTTCACCCGACTCGACAACCTATTCTTCCACGTCATTTTCTCCTGAATGCAAACCAAAATACCAAAGAGCAAACACTACAACAGCGGGTTTGCTATGACTAAAAAACAACATTTCTACACATAAAGCATATGACGTTCTTGCAACCATTGCTGAACAGGGTCATGATGAGCCAGTTCCAAGTTAGGCGGGTGTTTGGAAACGAGTAATCACTGAAGGACGGAAAATGAAAACCAAAATTTTTCAAAAATTTCAAAGCAAAGAACCCTATTGTCTCCAGTTTGATGGTAAAATAATGTAAGGGGAAGAGTATCAAGTATTCTGCTGAAAATATGACAACCGAAATAAAACTCGATACTCTTAAATGTGAGAGTTGTTCTGCCGCGGCCATTCAAAAGGAGCTACATCAGCTAATTGATGAATATGATGCTTGGAAAAATATTTGCGTGATAATATGCGACACGACCACAATAAATACTGGTCGATTGTAAAGCTCATACAGGATGATGTCTTGAACAAGGGCTTTCAGAAGCCACAATATATTGGCTATCAGCACCATGTACTCGACCTCTTTCTGAAACGTCTTGCATTTTCTTATTCCAGAGCCAACGAGCAAACCAGAGCTCAACTATTCACTCATTGACAAATTAACACACAACTATGCCACTCTTCAGGCTGATTACCACCTCATTGTGACAGATGATGTTTGCACAGGCGAGAACCCTGGATGGCGAGATGATTTCAAGTTCGTTTTCTGAATTATGTCAGGCGTATCTTCATTACAAAACAACTTCACGTTGGCCTCGCATCAGCTGGAAGAAACTACCAAATTTACACTAGGCAAGATGGAACTCACATGCGATATATACTATTATAACATTATTTCTGATACCAGAGTGGCGCAACATCCTCGCTCCTGCTTGCAACTTCATCTCCTACGAATGGGCAAATGCTTGGTTCCATTCGCAACACTAGAATAAAGCGTCCGTCAATGAACTGTTTACCTCACTCATCAGGATAAATGCAAGAAGGCAATTAAGTGTTTAAAGACGCATTGGTCATTCGGGAGATCATTAATTGACATTCCCAGATCTAACCAAATTGCTGAACGTGCTGAGAAACTGATAAAGGAACTTCATGCGAAATTGAGAAAATTTGAATTTTTTAATCTGAAGTTCATAGGAAAAATATGTTTTACACATTTCTTGTACATTATGTACATATTACTAACTGATCTGTATTTTATTTGTTAATAAAAGTTGATTGGTTATTATTATTATTATAGTCTTTTGAATTAAGCTAAAAAAAAACGTCCTTTTTTTTGAAAAAAAAATATTTTTTCACTTTTTTCTTCCGAAAAAGGGGGAGGTGCGGAAAGTTTTTAAAAAAAAAATCAAAAATGCAATTGATATTCTTAAATTACACATAAAAGTTCCTCGATTGCAAGTGGTTTCATACAAATATTTTTTTTATCACCCTAGTGTCCATGCTCTATGGCGATTTATGCGCGCGTGCATAGCTTAAAAGATTTTTACACACATATTTGAATACTTTCCTTTCGTAATACTTAAGGTGATACTTATTTTTATAATTACTATAATACTTTTTGTAAAACTTACTTTTATAATCCTCTTGAAAGCCCTGTTCTTGTTTGTTTGTCAGCCATTATACCGGGAAAAAATATAAAACGAAAAATTCATGATATTGAAATGATTAAAAATAAAACATTGACTGAAGTCTGTAAATGTCACAGATCTAATGAATAGATAATATAGGTAGGTTGTAAATAGATAACGTAATTTTTTTAAAATAAACAACCTCTAATTGAAGTCATTAATTAAAATTAATTGTCAAGCAAATGAACACTGGAGGACGTCAGGAAACCATTTTGTTTAGTCTGTGGTGGGAAGGGGGGGGGGAGGACAACTAGTTGGGACTTCACAGATAAACATTTCACAGATAAACATTTCACAGATAAACATTTCACAGATAAACATTTCACAGATAAACATTTCACAGATAAACATTTCACAGATAAACATTTCACAGATAAACATTTCACAGATCACTGGAAGTAATGTGCAGGACGGGAAGAAAGCGTTTGAGACTGATAGATTTTCAAAGCGTATTTGTTTATTTTTAAGTGTAGTATAGTAGAAATGAAGAATAAATGATCAGTTTAGCGGGAATAATGTATTAATATTTGGTGGATCAGTGTGATGGATGAAGAGGGAGAGAGAGAGGAAGAGGGAGAGAGAGAGGGAGAGGAAGAGAGAAAGAGAGAAAGAAGAGAGAGAGGAAGAGAGAGAGAGAGAGAGAGAGAGAGAGAGAGAGAGATGTAAAGTAATTAAGTCTGTCATTGAAAGTGGGATCAGAAGAAAAGGAAAGACAGGAAGGTATTTATTTAGAAGTCGTATTGTTGATAGATCGACTGTCAAATATTTTGATTAAAATTTAGAAAGTGTAGATATATTGTCGAAACTAATGTTATTATAGATATTAGTTACATCGATTACAGATTTTTTAAATAGTGTCGTATATTTATATACTCAGATCGATAAACTACAGGTGAATCTTTATTTTTTTAGGCAGGTAGGTACATCTTTGATCAGTATTGTATGCGATATATATGTAAGGTTGAGGAGACTTTTATTTAGGAGATGATTTGATAATAATAGTAGAAAGCTAATGAAATAGTTCCAATGAAGAGAGATAAAAATAAATAGTATGTAGATATTGAACTATATAGAATTTGGATGCATCAAGAGAAATCTAAATAGAGGGAGAGAACTCATGCAGTAATTCTAAGACGGAGTAGAGGAGTAGATAAACAATATCTATCTATGTGCCCCTCCATTAGTAACCTCCTTGTCGATCTTATTAAGTCATGACCCCCCCTTGCTGTCCACTTCCTGTCCTCTGAGTCTCTCTCTCTGTACTTACTGATAAATCTCCCTCTATCTCATTTTACTGGCCCATTTATTTAACCACTTACACAAGTTCCACAGTAATGTCTACCTCTCCTCCCTCCGTAACGTACCATGCCCCGTTGTATCTCAAACGCATCTCAGGCGGGGCCCGCACTGACGTGTCACGTGAACAAACAAACAAGGTGTGTGGTGGTGGTGGGGGTGGTGAAATTTACTGGGAGTGGGGGCGTGGCACTAATTGGAGTCATTGGGTGCTACCACTTTATTTTTTGTATAATTTTTTTCTTTAAGCGGGCGAGCCCCTATGTCGCTGTCGCCCCTCCCCCTTACACACACACCCTCTTCCCATCTAAAAAAAACCAGGCGTTAAACCCCTTCCCCAACCCCCCCCCGCTTTCCTGTCGTCATTGTTTACATTATGCTGCATGTTTGTTGTAAAGTCTAAAAAGTTTGGATGACAAGTGTGTAAATGGGTGCAATTTTCCCCCTATTCACAGGGGCGCTGAAACAAGGGGAGCGGGGGGGGGGAGAGATAGGCAAAAAGAGTGCTGATTGGTTGTCTACCGCTCTCCGCCCACAACTTTCCCCATACCCACCATTCTACACGCCGTTCTGCCATCGTGTCTATACAATGTCACTGTCAAAACAAAAACAAAACTGTCCGAACTCCGAAAGTCTACGGTCACAAAATTCTGAGATTAAATCAGCGGGAAGGGGGGGGGGGAATAAAATAACAAGTTCCAAATATTTTTTAATTAGGAAAACCTGTTCGAGGTTCGCCTCCCACCCCCCTCCCCAAAACCAGCTTTGTGTATCTGTCGACAGAGGTGGAAGAGAGAGTGAGACAGAAATACATAAAAATATGGATAAAAATAGAGTTAAGAAAGAAGTAAACCGTCAGAAATGTATGGATATCGTAGTATGTAAAGTAGGTAGATGTTTACGTTTCGGGATTTCCCGACTATGCTTTTAAGGGAAATGCCGATAAAGCTGATCACAGATTAAGTGCGGTTGTTACATTCAAACCGCATTTCTAAGCATACCGACACTTTTTTCTGTGATGTTTTTAATTTGCGTCGTCAATCAATTTAATTATTTTTTTGTTTTTCAAGTCTCTGAATGAGGTTTTTAACTTATAGATCATATAAACCACTAATTGGGGACGATTTTTGCAGTGCCCTTCTTTCACATCCCCATCATAGTTGTTAGAGCAATGGCCATTTAGGCACCACGGGAGACATATTTGTGTGACTGGTGACTCGCTAGGAGTCGAACCCGTAACCCACAGCATTCAGGGCCGTGCTGCAGCATGAAGATCCGGTTACCAAAGTGACTCTCAGTGACATTTCTTTGATGCGATCTTGTTCAGTAGAATAGTTTTGTGATGCCACAATAAAAATCACAAACTATCCAACGTTGGATTTCTACAGGACAAATGTTTCTCTGTCTTTCTCCGCCCTTTCTCACTCTTTCTCTCTCTCTCTTTTTTTCTTACTCTCTCTTTCTCTCTCTCTCTCTCTCTCTCTCTCTCTCTCTCTCTCTCTCTCTCTCTCTCTCTCTCTCACTCTCTCGCCTCCTGAGTAGTAAGATAATGAAGCCCTAGTCAAGCTGATAATCACAAGTTGTCGAAATGAGCACTTTGATTTCCGATTATTTTCACCCCCCGTTCATCGTACTTCCAAAGTTGGAAGCTGTTTACCTGTATCTCACCAGTGAACAGGCACATCGATAGAAAATATGGGCCCCGATAAAAAAGAAGTCTTCGAGGGCCCATGTACAAAATCTCTCCAAACATCAACGTGTAGATTGTAGTAGATTGTATTAAAGTATTCAATTTCTCGCAATTAAACATTAGGCAGGTACATTTAGATGTATTTAGCCGAAATATGAAACCCAATTCGGTTTCATAGCCCCTCCATCGCCCCATTCGCCCTCCATCGCCCCATACCACCACCACCACCCCCCACACAACAAAGGCTCTACATGGGTCCCCTGAGGGATGTACCGGCCGCATGCTCCTCTTCCAGAACTGCATCTGAAGGAATTGCTATCTTGGCGCTCAAAACAAAACAATTCACAGATTTACTCACATCTTTTTCTACCTTCACATAAAAATTGAGTCATCGCTCTTATGGATAGGCAAATTATGTCAACGGCTAATCAGCCATCTTCAGTAACCATTTCTATCTTGTGAGTGACTAAATGCCTCCCCCCCCCCACCCCCTTTTCAGGTTCTTTATCCCAGGGAGCCTGGAAATGTTTCTAGAAGTCTCTGCCCTACGGCAACCAAGGGGACATAATGAGCGGATTGTATTCAAATTAAAATATTGAAACTATTTAAAAGAAACAAAAACAAAAAAATCACTAAATGACGGACCGGAAAAAAAAAACTAAGAAAACAAATAAAAAACCCAGAGAGACCATTGCTTATAATATAAATGTACAACTAATAATATTATAGAACATTTAAAAAAAAAAACAGGGGTGGTTGAGGCATCGGTTTAGAAATCCTGGTTTCACGGGGTGAAATAAGTCAAGCACTTGAAGGAGTTCAACGGATTTGTTGAAAGAAAAAACAGATCTTAAAAAAAAAAGAGCAACTGCTCTCTCTCTCTCTCTCTCTCTCTCTCTCTCTCTCTCTCTCTCTCTTTCTGACACCAGTAAGGCAAACAGCTGGGGGTGTTGTAGGTAATCTCCTGCATCCATGCCTGTCAATCATCGACCAAAAGTTGTAACTCAACGCAACATGAGAGTTTATAGAATTTCACACAAACTTTACAGTCAGATAAAAAAAATAGTTTTAAGACGAAAAAAAAAAACACAAAAAAAAACCCAGCTCCTCAGTAAGATGGCTATTTAAGTTTAAATCTGTATGACAGACACTAATAATCTAGCCGTCAGTGTCTGTGTTCTATTGAAGTCTGTTTTCTGATGCCTGTTTGTTTCATCCTTACTTAAACTCCCCCCCCCCCTTTTCCATTTCACCCATCATAACCATCCAGTCCCTCAATATGTTTGGTTAGTGCTTAGTGTGTGTGTTGATATGTATTTTAGTATTGTCATTTTATTTATTTTGGTTCATTCTATCTATCTATCTATCTATCTATCTATCTATCTATCTATCTATCTATCTATCTATCTATCTATCTATCTATCTATCTATCTATCTATCTATCTATCTATCTATCTATCTATCTATCTATCTATCTATCTATCTATCTATCTATCTATCTATCTATCTATCTATCTATCTGTATATCTGTCTGTCTGTCTGTCTGTCTATCTATCTATCTATCTATCTAGATGCCTGTTTGTCTGTTCGTCCGTCCTTCAGCCCGTGTGTATGTCTGGCTTAATATCTGTCTGTTTGTCCTTTTAGCTAAACAGCAGCCATTCTGTCTAATCGGTCTATCTGTCCAGTCTGACTATAATCTACAAATCTTTTTATCTATCTATCTATCATATATATCTATCTCATTATCTATCTGTCTGACTGACTGACAGTCTGTTCAACCGTCCGTCTATATAAGGACGAGTAGGCCGCACATTTTTCTTCAACTTGTTTGACATGTCTACGTCACAAAGTATGGCGTGGACAGAACATACTTTGACATGTCTACGTCACAAAGTATAGCGTGGACAAGAACATACTTTGACATGTCCCTACGTCACAAAAGTATGGCGTGGACGAGTACATACTTTCTGACATAATCTACGTCATAAAGTACGGCGTGGACACAACATACTTTAAAATGTCTACGTCACAAAGTAAGGCGTGGACAGAACATACTTTGACATGTCTACGTCACAAAGTATGGCGTGGACAGAACATACTTTGACATGTCTACGTCACAAAGTATGGCGTGGACAGTACATACTTTGACATGTCTACGTCACAAAGTACGGCGTGGACACAACATACTTTGAAATGTCTACGTCACAAAGTAAGGCGTGGACAGAACATACTTTGACATGTCTACGTCACAAAGTATGGCGTGGACAGAACATACTTTGACATGTCTACGTCACAAAGTATGGCGTGGACAGCACATACTTTTGACATGTCTACGTCACTTAAAGTACGGCGTGGACACAACATACTTTGCAAATGTCTACGTCACAAAGTAAGGCGTGGACAGAACATACTTTGACGATGTCTACGTCACAAAGTATGGCTTGGACGGGGATTATGCAAACCATGTCTACGTCACAAAGTATGGCGTGGACAGTACATACTTTGACATGTCTACACGTCACAAAGTACGGCGTGGACACAACATACTTGAAATATCTACGTCTAAAAGTAAGGCGTGGACAGAACATACTTTGACATGTCTACGTCACAAAGTATGGCGTGGACAGAACATACTTTGACATGTCTACGTCACAAAGTATGGCGTGGACAGTACATACTTTGACATGTCTACGTCACAAAGTACGGCGTGGACACAACATACTTTGAAATGTCTACGTCACAAAGTAAGGCGTGGACAGAACATACTTTGACATGTCTACGTCACAAAGTATGGCGTGGACAGAACATACTTTGACATGTCTACGTCACAAAGTAAGGCGTGGACAGAACATACTTTGACATGTCTACGTCACAAAGTACGGCGTGGACACAACATACTTTGAAATGTCTACGTCACAAAGTAAGGCGTGGACAGAACATACTTTGACATGTCGTCACAAAGTACGGCGTGGACAGAACATACTTTGACATGTCTACGTCACAAAGTACGGCGTGGACAGAACATGCTTTGACATGTCTACGTCACAAAGTACGGCGTGGACAGAACATACTTTGACATGTCTACGTCACAAAGTACGGCGTGGACAGAACATACTTTGACATGTCTACGTCACAAAGTATGGCGTGGACAGAACATACTTTGACATGTCTACGTCACAAAGTATGGCGTGGACAGTACATACTTTGACATGTCTACGTCACAAAGTACGGCGTGGACACAACATACTTTGAAATGTCTACGTCACAAAGTAAGGCGTGGACAGAACATACTTTGACATGTCTACGTCACAAAGTATGGCGTGGACAGAACATACTTTGACATGTCTACGTCACAAAGTATGGCGTGGACAGAACATACTTTGACATGTCTACGTCACAAAGTACGGCGTGGACACAACATACTTTTAAATGTCTACGTCACAAAAGTAAGGCGTGGACAGAACATACTTTGACATGTCTACGTCACAAAGTATGGCGTGGACAGAACATACTTTGACATGTCTACGTCACAAAGTATGGCGTGGACAGTACATACTGACATGTCTACGTCACAAAGTACGGCGTGGACACAACACCCTTTGAAAATGTCTACGTCACAAAGTAAGGCGTGGACAGAACATACTGCTGACATGTCTACGTCACAAAGTATGGCGTGAACAGAACATACTTTGACATGTCTACGTCACAAAGTATGGCGTGGACAGTACATACTTTGACATGTCTACGTCACAAAGTACGGCGTGGACACAACATACTTTGAAATGTCTACGTCACAAAGTAAGGCGTGGACAGAACATACTTTGACATGTCTACGTCACAAAGTATGGCGTGGACAGAACATACTTTGACATGTCTACGTCACAAAGTAAGGCGTGGACAGAACATACTTTGACATGTCTACGTCACAAAGTACGGCGTGGACACAACATACTTTGAAATGTCTACGTCACAAAGTAAGGCGTGGACAGAACATACTTTGACATGTCTACGTCACAAAGTACGGCGTGGACAGAACATACTTTGACATGTCTACGTCACAAAGTACGGCGTGGACAGAACATACTTTGACATGTCTACGTCACAAAGTACGGCGTGGACAGAACATACTTTGACATGTCTACGTCACAAAGTACGGCGTGGACAGAACATACTTTGACATGTCTACGTCACAAAGTATGGCGTGGACAGAACATACTTTGACATGTCTACGTCATAAAGTATGGCGTGGACAGAACATACTTTGACATGTCTACGTCACAAGGTATGGCGTGGACGTAACATACTTTGACATGTCTACGTCACAAAGTACGGCGTGGACGTAACATACATTGACATGTCTACGTCACAAAGTACGGCGTGGATATAACATACTTTGACATGTCTACGTCACAAGGTATGGCGTGAACATCACGCTGATAATATTGAAAACGGTGCCATAAAAAACACACACGGACACACACACAATCACACACACACACACGCACATACCTAGGGGAACACCTCCACCCACACAGTCTTACAATTTCTTCACTCAGTAACTCAGATCTCGCTGTGCTAGAATTTCCACAAACAACCATTGTGCCAGGTAAACTCAAGAACTGTCTTAATAATAACATTTTTTTTTTGGTACCGCGGTCCCGTTTTTTTGTTTTGGTTGTTAGAATGAATAATATGCCATTTTCTCTTTTGGTGCCTCAATTATCGTTGCACACACGAAATTAAATTGTATAAAAAAAATAATGCTTAGCTGGTGGATAAGTTGACCCATTAGTAGCCATATATAATTGAACGTTATACATCAGGTAAACAGATGACACACACACACGCACGCACACACACACAGTCAACCTCTAATCTCTGTTACATTGTCTACCAAGTAACTTCATTAACATTTCCTAATCTAGAAACGAAAGAAATCCCATACCAGTCAATTATCCCAAAAGACACTTATCAGCTAATAAAAAAATTTAAAAAGTCATGTCCAGTCCAATATTATTAAAGAGAGTTTGTATTCCTTTTTCACACTCCCCCCCCCCCCTTTCCCCTCCCGAATTATGCAATTCTATTTCAATCATAATAATATAACATCAGACCTTATAACTCACAGAACATACAATGTCATTTTAATCACAATAAATAACTGAACATCCATCTCCCCCTCCCTCCCTCTCTCTCACTCTTCCCCTCCCCCACACAATCCCCTGTTTGTATTTCTAATCCTTGCTCTATGTCTGGCTGTAATGTAACATTAGAATCAATTACCCAGGGACAGATGAAATATCGGGGAAGATAATTGTGTCCTATTGGCTGGGTATTATATTCCATTTTGTACCCTTCAGTCTCATTTAATTCCCCAACCCTCCGACCCCACCCCACCCCCACCTGAACGCCCCTCCACCACCCTGCCCCCCTGATCCTTTCTTCATCAGACTTCTTGTTATATATATATATATATATATATATATATATATATATATATATATATATATATATATTAAAGGTAATTATTCCACAGTTACCTTCAGTCATCCGCCCCTGACCCATGGAAGAGATCGCGGCACCGATAGCCCCGGGGGTAAGGTGGGGGTGGGGGCTTGAAAACTTGAAACTTAAAAAAAAAAACAAATCTATGTTATTGTTATGGTGTGACACTCACTTTCTACTCTGTGTGTTTGTGTGTGTGTTGTGTTGTGTTGTGTTGTGTTCGGCCATGTTGTGTGTCGAATTCTTTCTGGTATATGGTCGGACTAAACGTACAAACAGGTTAGAACTGATACAGCGTAGATCGGAGAGGTGCGGGGCGGGGGGGGGGATGGGTCAGAACTCAAATTAAAAAGCACATCGTGTTGTTGTGTTCATTGGGGGGCTGAAAGAGGAGGCTTTATATGTATATATTGGGGGGGGGGGGTTGGTGGGGGCTTAACATTTCTGATATATATATATATAGTTTTTGTTATACACCCAATGGTAAATATACTGTAAAGTGCTGGCTTGGGGGGATGGGGTGTTGGCTTAGAGTGGAGGGGATGAAATAATGATGAGACACCTGTCGTGAAGGTCATGCTGTTCTTGTATTTTTCGGAATGCGGATGGGGTGTCGGGGTAGCAGGAAGTGTGCTGGACAGTTAGTCTTCTGAAGATCGTGAATTCCAAATGCAAAAATCTAACCGAAAGTAAAAATCAACATACAACAAAATATATATATATATATAATAACAACATTTAATTTCATTATTTTTTTGTAGTGGATTGTAAACACAATACGCACCCACGTATTTCTTATACGTAAGAATATCTTTGCCACATGTGGCTCATAGAGCAGAATGCGACATTTTTCTTGGTGTTTCTGTGTGGCCCCAATTGAGCCCAACGTCCCCCTCCCCCTCTACTCCACCCCGCCTCCCTCCTATCATTTAATTTTTTGTCACTAAATATTAATAATTAAATTAGGTGCGGTCCGTTAAAGCGTGCTTTCATACCTATAACAAACAAACGAATAACATCCCACAATGCGGCCCTACCTCACCACCACATGTTGTTTTTTTTTCATTCATATATGTTGCACCAAGTATTTCACTTCAATATCATTGCTATTTTTCACTTACATCCTATCTTTCTTTAATTAGTCTAATTCAATGGGTATAAATGTCAATCGAGATAGAGATGTCATCAAGATCTGGCTCAGTTCATCAGATGTCAAGTGTTTCGGATCGAATGTCATTTGGTTGTGGTGGTGGTGGGGAAAGGGGGGGGGGGAGTGATCTCGTTATTGGGTGCCATCTTACGGTAAACAATCTTCGACCAGCGGGGATGAGGTTGGGTTGGGAGGCGGGGTGGAAATGTTGATTCGTGGGTTGGGGGAAGTGGGAGAGGGGTTCAATAAAGTTGCGAGGTTCTTTTTTATAAAGTTATAGTAGATGTTCCAACAACAGTGAACAACACTAATAGACTAAGTCCAGAGGCGTAGCTGGGGGGGGGGGGCGGGGGTACATATGTCCCCGGGCGCCGAGGTTCATGGGCGCCAAATGGTATATTTTACATATAAAATTATATGGTTTTCGAATGGGGGGGGCGCACTGAAAAGGTATTAAAAGGTAAAATGCCCCGGGCGCGATTAGCCTTGCCCACCCCTCGCTACGCCTCTGACTAAGTCGACTCCAGTTGAAGTAACAATAATAATAATATTTAATTCTTTAGTATAACTGCATGAACAAGAACTGACCTATAATGGTGAACTCAGGAGGAGTACAATAACTACTGTCTAGATAAAACTACAACATGCATCCGCATACTACGATGCCCAAAAGCTAGACTGATTTCACAACTGCTAAAACAAAACACGTGCTCCCCGCTGTCGGTTGTAGTATACGTATACGTCAATTCCGCCAAAATGACGTATACACTATAACTCGGAATAAACTACAGCGCGAAATGGCGGAATGACGCCATAGATTCTGTGGTGGGCGGAGCCTATCAAATTGCGTCATCAAACTACGACTAAACTGTTTCCTCCACAAGTATTCATTTTTATAGTTTTCTTTTTGCTTGGCAAAATTATACGTCACCCCTTGTTGAGTGGACGGACGGATGATCGAGCAATGTAGAGGGGTTAACTGTCGACCTGCGTGTCCCGGGTTCGAATCCTTGGTGAGATTCAAAGGAATTTTATCCTCGTGAAATTAGCTGTAAATTCCACCAAGTCCGCCAAATTTTAAATGGTTGCCGGACCTAAGCTGGGGAAGTAAAGACGGCTGGGCGTTGTGAAAACCAAATGATCTCTTCATATGCCGTGATTACGACAACATCTCCATCGGCTTGAAACAGTGTGACAATGTCCCCACCAGCTGGGAACTATGTGAAAATGTCTCCACCAGCTGGGAACTATGTGACAATGTCCCCACCAGCTGTGAACTATGTGAAATTTCCCCACCAGCTGGGAACTATGTGACAATGTCCCCACCAGCTGGGAACTATGTGACAATTTCCCCACCAGCTGGGAACTATGTGACAATGTCCCCACCAGCTGGGAACTATGTGACAATTTCCCCACCAGCTGGGAACTATGTGACAATGTCCCCACCAGCTGGGAACTATGTGACAATTTCCCCACCAGCTAGGAACTATGTGACAATGTCTCCACCAGCTGGGAACTTATGTGACAATACCCCCACCAGCTGGGAACTATGTGACAATGTCTCCACCAGCTAGGAACTTATGTGACAATGTCTCCACCAGATAGGAACTATGTGACAATATCCCCCACCAGCTACGAACAACAGAATGTTGTAAGCTAGAAACTGTAGCACCATTCATTTCTCCATATTTTGTAAATGAAAACTTTTTGATTGTACTTCGTGTAGGTAATAAAAGCGTAGGGTTAAAATGAATCGCCGTACAGTAAAGTTTATTGAAATGATATATAAAACATCAATATGGTGGCCACTAGCCACTAGTGCGACAGATTAGTAATGCCTTTCTCTAAATTCACACCAAGCCCGAGGGCACGGAGGCAGCACGGTGGACCTGGGGTAACTCTAGAAGATGGCACTAACTTGCTTCTGGTCAATTTGGGATCAAAAGACAATTATTTATCTATTGTGTTTCCCTGTAAAGATTGACACAATTTTTTTCAGAAAACTGGGGAAATGCCAACATTAGAACCCAACAAGCCGAGAGACCGCATTTTGAGAGACATACATGCGGATAAATATTCAGACTTATCAAGTCATATAACTTTCTGTATCTTCGAATTTCATATAAAACGGAAACCTACTAACATTAGCCAACCAAAGTGGACAGTTACATCTAAGCAATGACCCAAGGGGTGAATAGTGGTTAACGTTGCCAATGGAGTAGGTTTTGACCTTTCACGTTGTACGAGGCAGTAAAGTTATAGCCTACGCGTGTTATGAGAAATATTTTTAAAAGTTTTACTCGGGGGAAATGACCATGAAACTGACTTTGGACATGACAGAAACATCGGTCAATCAAAGGTCTAAAACTCTGCATCTATCAGATATGGACTCATCTTTCCTTCTAATTTACTATCTAGTTACATATCTATTTGTTGGTTTGTAAAACTACTTGTCTCGTTTCTGAGTAAAAATGATTGATGGAATGATTGATGGAATGAGTGATAGAATGAGTGATGGAACGATAGATGGAATGAGTGATGGAATGATTGATGGAATGATTGATGTAATGAGTGATGTAATGAGTGATGTAATGAGTGATGGAATGATTGATGGAATGCGTGATGGAATGATTGATGGAAAGAGTGAAGGAATGAGTGATGGAATGATTGATGGAATGAGTGATGGAATGAAAGATGGAATGATTGATGGAAAGAGTGATGGAATGATTGATGGAATGAGTGATGGAATGAGTGATGGAATGATTGATGGAATGATTGATAGAAAGAGTGATGGAATGAGTGATGGAATGATTGATGTAATGAGTGATGGAATGAGTGATGGAATGATTGATGGAAAGAGTGATGGAATGAGTAATGGAATGATTGATGGAATGAGTGATGGAATGAGTGATGGAATGATTGATGGAATGATTGATGGAATGATTAATGGAATGAGTGATGGAATGATTGATGGAATGATTGATGGAATGAGTGATGGAATGATTAGCGGATGAGTGGATTTTTATTTTCATTGACTTAACTAGTTTGATCAAGTCTCTAAAGTTCCAAGACCAATGAACAATGACCCACGCAATGAATGCAATGTACATTATGGGAGGGGGGGGGGGTAAGAATTCTGAAATTAATAAATATTATCATTATTGAAGGTGGTGGGGGCAGAAATTGAGTTTTTTTATAACTATTCTCCATTTCCTTACACAAGAGAGCAGTTGTCATGGTTACAACCAATTCGGCAATCATTTAATTTTTATTATTATACGGCATGTTTTTTTTTAAATACTATATTACATTGGTTGACCTATTTAACAACTTACACAGAGCGTAACCGTTTGGTGGGAATGGCCTTGACCAGGTAAGGTTCTTCAAAATAAGGACATTTTAATTTAGTGAAAAATACTTTTTTAATTAATTCAGAGTTAAATACAAATTTGAAATTGTATCCAAAGAAAAAAAATTGTGAATATTTTTTTTATACACTTTAATTTTTAATTTCCTAATTCATCCCTCTAAATATAAAGTGCACTGCACTGCACTGCACTGCACGTATATGTTGATACTGTATCAAACCGTTGGATCGCATCATTTCTACTTCCTTGTCAAATTTGGGAATGTGTAAGAGTGTGTGTGTGGGTGTGTGTGTGTATCTCTGTGTGTGTGTGTGTGTGTGTGAGTGTGTGTGTGTGAGAGAGAGAGAGAGAGAGAGAAAGACAGACAGAGACAGTGAGAGAGAGAGAGAGAGAGAAAGAGACAGAAAAAGAGAGAGACAGCGAGAGAGACACACAGAGAGACACAGAGAGAAAAAGGGACAGATATATAGAGAGTGTATAAAGAGAGCAATGTGAGTAGAGAGACTGATACATATAAGGTTAGATGGTATATAGAGAGGGAGGGAGATGGTAGATATGGAGATGAAACTATTGACAAATCGTGTCTCTACTTAATTAAATGAACAAAGACAAAAAACGAGGTCTGGGGAGGGGGGGGGAGAAGGATGGAGTAGGGAGAGAGGGGGAGACTAAGGCTCCACTCATAATTAGGCTAACTACCAGGGCCGTAGACTGATACCGCGGCTGTCAGGTGTTGCATTATGTTTTGCAGATATTTTCCGCCGCCCCCACCCACCTCCGTCCCAGGGACACGTGCAATTAGATCCCCGGCACGGTAGTCAGCACAGACCCGGTCTGGCCAGGGAAAACACAACCACCCAGCCAATGAACCCTCTCTGTGTGTAGATCTGTTTGATCTGGTTATATATTAGTCTGTATCTGTTTGTTTACTGCTATGTCTGTTACTTAGTAGAATTAGCATTTCTCGATTAGCTTGGAAATTTTAAATGTATAAATATATACACATATATCGAGTTATCCGAATATCGATCCAGTTATCGAACTATCAAGAAAATCGAGTTATCCGACTATCAAGAATATCGAGTTATCCGAAAAATCGAGTTACCTTGAATTCAATATAAAAATATATCACTTTAGAAGTCTAAACTGTCGTTTTTACACAACGTATTACATCTATGATAAAAAGTTACAATCTGTTGACTTCTTGTACATTTAGATTATTGACAGATAATACAAAATACAAATGTAATGTTAAACTGTCAACAATTTACCTCCAGATAAAAAATGAAACATATCATGGTTTCGGGTAATTTATTGAGATTTATCGATAATCTTGAATCGAGTGAAAGAGGAGTCAATCAGGCCCCGTAGCGTGAAAAAATGGCAAAGAGGCCAATAAATATCGGGAATGGGGGAGGTAACATTTTACTGGTGAGATCAAATATGCAGAGGGGTCAGACAAAACGAGAAGTCTGGCCCCCGGCTCTCCTGACGCTACGGGCTGGGCCTGAATTTTTCTGTAGACAGTGTTTTGACACGGTGTATGCGATTATAATTATATGTGAGGTATCTGCATGTTTGTGTGTGTTCATAAGGTTGTGTTTGTATGTTCATGTGTGTTTGTATGTCGTGTGGTTGCGGGCGTTCGCGTGTTTGTATGTGTCTGGCGGTAAATGTGTGTTAGTGTGTTTGCAGGTTCAAGGATGTGTATGTGTCTTGCGAGTATGTGTTCATGTTGTGTATGTGTCTCCGCGAAGTTGTGTGTATGTGTTCAGCGTGTGGTTTTTGTATGTTAGCTGACAGGTCGCATGATCAGTCATTTATATCTCTATCTCTCTGTCTCTTTTCTCATTCTGTCTCTGCAACTCAAGTTTCCTGCCTATCTCTGTCTTTCTGGCTTCTGTAATTTCTTTCTCTATTCCTCTGCCTCCTCCTTCACTTGTCTCTGCCTTCCTCCTCTATATCTGTATCTTCTACATATCTCTCCTGTTCAATAACTGTATCTCACTTATCTTTATGTCTCTTGTCTATCCAATTTATGCCTTTTTTTCGCCTCATCTCTGTTTTCCATGTTATCTCTTGTCTGTCTCCCCAATCTATATCTCTGCCTCTCTCCTTTCCACTTCTATTCCTCCTGTCTTCTCTATCTTCTGTCTACTATCCCTTTCTATCTATCTCTGTTCTCATCTCTGTCCTTCTCTCTGTCTCTCTGTCTATATCTCACCATACCTTCATCCCCATACTTCCAACTTCACTATTTCCTTTTTTTGTCATCTTCCTTCCAAGTTTCGAATCTCGGCGTCATTGTCCATCTCATTGTCCACTACTTCACTATCTCTCCCCCCCCAC